>JAPWDM010000035.1:0-602500 GCA_035578155.1 Brachynemurus nebulosus | reverse complement strand
TAATTATCTTAAAGTTCATACGCGCCCCTAGAATATGAACCGAATAATCAAAAGCGCCTAAAAAATTTAAAAAAAAAAGATGTCAGTTTCGTTCCACCCCTCTACATTTTACCCCTCTGCTCTATCATCCTTATTATTGAGTTTTGAAAAAAAGTGTAGATGAAAAGGTACCATTATTCTTGAACATACTATCAGCTCCAGCAATTACGGTACATAATTCTGGACCACCCTGTATATATATATATATATATATATATATATATATATATATATATATATATATATATATATATATATATATATATATATATATATATATATATATATATATATATATATATATATATATATATTGCCAATTTTGGACGTTTTTTGCGTCCTCAGTACCCTCGTTCACGTTTTTGCATGCACGGTAACTACCATGTTTCTGATTATATTCAAGCTTATAGAGGACTATACATGGGCTAACTCCTAAATACGTAGCCAGTAAGCCTAAATACGTAGCAAGTCAGATATCCATACTTAATGGGATTTCAAGGCAGCGTCGTGGCTACGACTACTCCGATTACAATCAAATTCGTAGGCGACCATCTAGGCACCAAACTACATTATTCTAAAAATTTCATCAAAAAGAATCGAATAGTTCAGAAGTTATGCCACTTAGTGCGATTTTATACCTTAATTGAATGTCAGGGCCATAGAACACTAGAAGGGAACTAAAATCAAAAAAGTATGGGTCGCTTGGAGTCATTTGATGTCTGTCACAGCTTAAGGTATTTAGTCGTTCGGTGTCGGTCACCGAATGAACGACAATTGTTATATATTACTGAGACCATTATTACTTAAACTGCACGTTGCTCTGTCGGTTTATTCATATTATGTAGTTGTGTGTGTGACCATTCACACGCATGCAAACATCAAACCCACACCACTACAAACAGTGTGTATTAACATAACATACCGGGGAGAAGTGGAAAGGATTTTTTGTCTAAGCAGGTATCAGTAGTACAGAAATAGCAATGTTTTCTCTGTTCTCTGTGGTCATGGCAGCGCTATAGCTACCGTTACTCCGATTACGATGAAATTCATAGGGAATCACCTAGGAATCAAACTGCATCATTTCGAAAATTTCATCAAAAAGAATCGAGTTAAGAAGTTATGTCCGTTGGTGTAATTTTGGCTAACATTAAAAGATTTCTTTTTTATTTTCAAGTTTTTTAGGTTTTAATAATTTATTTTCTTCTTCCGACTGAACATTTTTGGATAAAAATAAGAAATTAAAATAATCGCTAATTTTGAACAGCAAGAGTAATATTTAGCACTGTCCCTTTTCCTTCGAATACTGCCTGTTGATAAAAGGAAACAAAGATACAACTAAGAACAGAAAAAGGCTTTTTATTGTATTTTCATTCAATAGTGACTATTTTCTTCGCACCAGCAAAATATTCAATATTTTTGGTGTGGATATATATACACATACATTGTAGTAAATTGTTAACAAGACCTTCACGTCATTACATATAACTTTTAATCTTTGGATTGCGAAAACGCCTTTAACTAACTTATTACTAAGCTCTGCCAAAATGGCTCTCCCATCCAAGATTTTTATCCACAGTTATGCCCAATAGTCCACAATATCCAAAACATCATTATTAAAAGTGCATATGCGCTTTCGCAGTGAAAACATCATAAGTTCAGTTTTAATATTTTAAGCTGTAATCTATTTATATTGCAGGACAAACTAAGTTTGTAGATGCACTCGTTTCTAACAAGTGATTCCGACACAGCCGACGAGATAATCTAATGTCATCTGCGTACATAATGGAGTTTCTGAGTCGAGAAACAGATATACATATATATATATATATATATATATATATATATATATATATATATATATATATATATGTAAAAAATGTATATATATATATATATATATATATATATATATATATATATATGTATAAAAAATACACAGTATACAAAGATATACAAAAATTTTTTGTATACTCGTCAATCAAATGATCGAGAGTGGACTCTTCTTTCATGTCGAAATCTGGTATACTAACTAAATTGTCATACATAGTCAAGGATGAATTTCATTTTATACAGGGCGTCCCAACAGTCAACGATATCCCTTGGAGGGATGATAGACCAGCTCATGCCTGACCAGAATATCAAAATATTGTTTGGTAAAATTCGTCTTGGCGGTAGACAATTTGAACACATTCGTTGATTTCCAATATTATGTTTAATTTCAAATAAATATCCGTACCTACTTTAAATTAATAAATATTTTCATTCGAATTCCAATTTTTTTTTAATTGTCAATATCTATCTCACTCTAACCAATGTAAATCTACTACCTGTCCATTTTCTGTGTTCGGTTATCATCTATCTTCGGTTTACGCAGACATAAAAGTGTCTGCAAGTAACTGAAATAATTTGAAGGTAATTATTGAAATATTTTCAAAATGACATTTTTGCAGTTAAATAGCAATATCTTTTTTTCTAAAGTAAAGCGAAGCAAATTTTGTGTCTATGAAGCTAGCCCCGCCAAGTCATGACCCCGCGATCCCACTTAGGCTATATTTTTTTGCTATTTTTTTGCTATTTTTTTACCAACGAATTGATTTTTTTGCCACAACTGTTCCCGAGATAAAATGGGGGGGCTGACTTAAGTCTGAAGTCAGCCCCGCCACCCCTATATCTCCGGACCTGGTGTACTTACTCAAATGAAATTTACGGGATATTTTTTTGCTATTTTTTTGCTATTTTTTTACCAACGAATTAATTTTTTTGCCGCAGCCGTTACCGAGATACAATGGTGGGGCTTACTTACATCTGAAGTCAGCCCCGCCACCCCTTCATCTCCGGACCTGCTGCACTTATTTAAATAAAATTTACGGGATATTTTTTTGCTATTTTTTTGCTATTTTTTTACCAACGAATTAATTTTTTTGCCACAGCCGTTACCGAGATACAATGGCGGAGCTGACTTAAGTCTGAAGTCAGCCCCGCCACCCCTATATCTCCGGACCTGATGTACTTACTCAAATGAAATTTACGGGATATTTTTTTGCTATTTTTTTACCAACGAATTAATTTTTTTGCCACAGCCGTTACCGAGATACAATGGCGGAGCTGACTTAAGTCTGAAGTCAGCCCCGCCATCCCTATATCTCCGGACCTGCTGTACTTATTCAAATGAAATTTACGGGATATCTTTTTGCTATTTTTTTGTTATTTTTTTACCAACGAAAAAATTTTTTTGCCGCAGCCGTTACCGAGATATAATGGCGGGGCTGACTTAAATCTAAAACCGGTGTAACCACCACAATATCTCCGGATCTGTTGCACTTATCTAAATGAAATTTGCGGGATATTTTTTTACTAATTAGTCGCTATTCTAACAGTTGATTTGGCATTGCGAATTCCACTCCCTTGTATGCTGTACTCCACTCCCGTAAAGTATTATTATAAGCTTTTAGTAAAACTATCCGGCCTTATCTGAAAATCGATTCTCGAATACTTACCGATATCTAGTTATGCTGAAATTTTGCACAAACCTTTGATTTTAATGGCAGTACAAAGTTGTGCTTTCGGTATTATGGTGGATTCAAACATGGTGGCCATTACGGCAAATGACTGATTACCTCTTTTGCAACTCTCTTAATATGGATATCAAATGAAAGGGTGTTACAAGTAGAATACAATTATTTATGAGCCGTCATTTTAAATTCAATATGGTAGGCACCACAAGATGGCGGATTAACTATATCTTTGAAACGTAACTTGAGTCTGCATCTACATAGATGGTACCACCATATAATCGGCTTATACTTTTATAAGTATGGATTTGTTCATTTGTGAAGTATTGAACAAAAAATGGAAACTGTCCAATATCTTTGATAACATTGGCATGCATAGTGAGTTTCATTTTTTCAAGAGCTTTAATTGGGTCTTTATGCAACAAAGTTGATTGACGGTATTCCTTTAATGCAGAGTGCATTACTGCGCTACTTCGCAACATCGGCGGCTTTGAGTCTCCGGGTTTCATGTTATCTCTAGCGATTTTCGAACTGAGTTGGTCAACTGAATCAATCTTATTAACCTGTTTGGTTAAATCTTTTCGTTCGGCTCCCCGAAGATAACTAGGGCCGCAATTTTCGCCCGATCCTATGAGGATATGAAATTCAGCCAATATATCGTCGTCTTCAGATGATCTTGACAACACGCATGTCAACTGGCTTCTACAACGACAGGATGCTAAAATGTTTATACGCATGCGTATTAAAATATCGGCATGTGCCCCATGTGCTGTTTCTCAAAACAATTAAGTGTAATTTTTTTAGGTTAGAATAAATTAACAGGAAATAAGAACCCACCTTTAAAATACAGTTTAAGGTCTTATAATACTTAAAAAAACTAGGAAAACTTTTAATAAGAAAAAAATTGTCAACAATTTTAGGAAACTAAAAAATATTTCTTTTAAAAATTGTAAAGAAAACATGAAGTTAAACTGTCATAATAATAATGACATAGTATAAAAACTATATTGGATTTTATTAAGTCATTTACAAATTGAAATTGATTATTAATGAAAAAGAGATCTGCATTGTCTACTTTTGCTCCTGTCCATATCTGCCCTCCTCTACCCTTCTGTAAACGAATACGCCATACCTGTAATTTTTCCAGATTTTCCAGTCAATGAAAGTTTCTGCCTCTTATAATTAAATCCGCATTTAAGACCAGAATTTTTCCAGATCATACTATTAAAATATGATTGATATGTTCCTGATAAAAAACTCAAATACTTCCTCTTTTTCGTTTGCGCTTCTCGGGTATCTCTTTTATACTCCACGACAGTTGTAATTTCTTTGAACTTCTCTGACTTAATGTAGGTTGTAAACTGCACATCTTTCCCATTGTACACATCAGAATTATTATCTGACCTATCACTTTCAACAATACTTGTTTCACTGTTGTTACTATCAATGCTTGTAGATAAAATCTGTAATTTTTCTTTTATTTTATCCAGCACATTAAAATAATTAGATATAACCAAGGTGTACACTGATTTCGGTTTATACTTTTTTTCAAATAAATTCGAAATCTCTTCCCAGATTTGATCACTTTTACAGACGACTTGAGAGTTTTTAAAAATTCGGTGACTAAATGGCAAAATAACATTGTGGAAATAATCACGGGAAACATTTGTAGGGCGACCTATACTCATTTTTCTATTATTATTTTAACAAACTCGGGTTCAGGCACAAAAAAAGGGTTCAAACACAAAAAAATGGATTCAAACACGAAAAAATAGGTTCTCTTTAACAACGAAAGAGCACAGCTACACATCAACGAATAAATTTTAAATTAACTAATAGGAGAGCTCAACAATCAATTTTAAATTAGCCAATGTCTGTTACTGTTTGTTGTTGTAGTGTTTCAAATTAACAATCAGTTGCATATTAACCAATAAGGAAGAAATACGCAGTAACGCAAGAATTAAGTACTAACGCATTGTTTAAAAAATAGTTATAATAGTAAGTGTAATAATAATCTTAGGAAGATCTTAAGAATATGTACAGCGTAGTAAGCGGATGAAAATTTGAAAACTTTTTTTAAACAGAAATAAGCAGGTTTATTACGTAGGTAAGAAACGTATTTCGATGCGTTCAATCAAAATTTAAAGTCTCTTTAGCTTGATCGGGATTTGGTTCGTAACACAAACATGCATATGAATTACACTAACGCCTATTATAAATGCATATATACAGCGTGAGTTTTTCGAGAGTTGCCATTTTGATTACAGCCAAACCGTTGATTTAATCGAAAAACTGTTCAAATAAGAGTTGTAGATATCGACGGGGCAACCGATTGTTATAGTCAGGAGCTTTGTAGCTCTTATGGTTTTCGAGCTATGATACAAACTTATAGTTTTTTTTTAAATAGAAACGTATGTTTAAAAGTTTTCCAAAAATTTGTTTATGATTCAAAACTACCAGTAACACTCAAATTTTCATTGTTTTATCCCATATTTTTTAGTAATTTCGTTTTAAAAATGACACTTTTAAATTTCGTACTCAAGTGCTTGCAAACGATTAGGATTTTACGTAACTTAAAAAGATAAGTATTAGCTCAATCTGGCCGCCATTTTAATCAATGTAGTAACGAAAAATTAAACGATTATTACGTTTTCCATCGGTTTTACAGGTAATACAATCCTTTTCGAAATTTTTAATCAAAGTGAAGCAAATTTTGAATTTAAGCTATCAGAATTGCTAAAAACTTTGAGCAACCCGCTAAATGAGCAAGAAGAGTTGTTGCTCATTGGGGCAGTTGCATATCATGGTATGAGCGGTAGAAAACTGCAATGTGATCATGATAAATCACATGGAGCTTCTGGTCATTACACCACTTTTGCATATCGAAGAGGTAACACCGGGTGGATGGAATTTGACGATACAACCAACCATTCACTATATAGGTCTGAAAAATTCAAGATAGTGCCTAGATTGTTATTATATGTTAAAAATAGAAGAATAACTGTGTAACTTATAAGCTTTACCATTAAAATTTTTCTAAATTTATATGTATTTTTTTAAATAATTGAAATAAACCTCTTCCAATTCTCAATGAATTGAAAATTTATATATTTTACATCGCAAGAAATAAATACTAATGCATTGTTTAAAAAATTGTTATAATAAATAGTAAGTTTAATCATAATCTTAGGAAGATCATAAGAACATTTACAGCACAATAAGCGGATGAATATTTGAAAACTTCTTTTTCACAGAAATAAGCAGGCTTATTAGGTACATGATAAACGTATTTCGATGCGTTCAATCAAAATTTAAAATCTCTTTAGCTTCATCGGGCTAAAAAATTTGGTTCGTAACACAAACATGGATATGAATTACTTTAGAATTAATTCTACAGACTCAAGTTACGTTTCAAAGATATAGTTAATCCGCCATCTTGTGGTGCCTACCATATTGAATTTAAAATGACGGCACATAAATAATTGTATTCTACTTGTAACACCCTTTCATTTGATATCCATATTAAGAGAGTTGCAAAAGAGGTAATCAGTCATTTGCCGTAATGGCCACCATGTTTGAATCCACCATAATACCGAAAGCACAACTTTGTACTGCCATTAAAATCAAAGGTTTGTGCAAAATTTCAGCATAACTAGATATCGGTAAGTATTCGAGAATCGATTCTCAGATAAGGCCGGATAGTTTTACTAAAAGCTTATAATAATACTTTACGGGAGTGGAGTACAGCATACAAGGGAGTGGAATTCGCAATGCCAAATCAACTGTTAGAATAGCGACTAATTAGTAAAAAAATATCCGGCAAATTTCATTTAGATAAATGCAACAGATCCGGAGATATTGTGGTGGTTACACCGGTTTTAGATTTAAGTCAGCCCCGCCATTATATCTCGGTAACGGCTGCGGCAAAAAAATTTTTTCGTTGGTAAAAAAATAACAAAAAAATAGCAAAAAGATATCCCGTAAATTTCATTTGAGTAAATACAGCAGGTCCGGAGATATAGGGATGGCGGGGCTGACTTCAGACTTAAGTCAGCTCCGCCATTGTATCTCGGTAACGGCTGTGGCAAAAAAATTAATTCGTTGGTAAAAAAATAGCAAAAAAATAGCAAAAAAATATCCCGTAAATTTCATTTGAGTAAGTACGTCAGGTCCGGAGATATAGGGGTGGCGGGGCTGACTTCAGACTTAAGTCAGCTCCGCCATTGTATCTCGGTAACGGCTGTGGCAAAAAAATTAATTCATTGGTAAAAAAATAGCAAAAAAATAGCAAAAAAATATCCCGTAAATTTTATTTAAATAAGTGCAGCAGGTCCGGAGATGTAGGGGTGGCGGGGCTGACTTCAGATGTAAGTAAGCCCCACCATTGTATCTCGATAACGGCTGCGGCAAAAAAATCAATTCTTTGGTAAAAAAAATAGCAAAAAAATATCCCGTAAATTTCATTTGAGTAAGTACGTCAGGTCCGGAGATATAGGGGTGGCGGGGCTGACTTCAGACTTAAGTCAGCTCCGCCATTGTATCTCGGTAACGGCTGTGGCAAAAAAATTAATTCGTTGGTAAAAAAATAGCAAAAAAATAGCAAAAAAATATCCCGTAAATTTCATTTGAGTAAGTACGTCAGGTCCGGAGATATAGGGGTGGCGGGGCTGACTTCAGACTTAAGTCAGCTCCGCCATTGTATCTCGGTAACGGCTGTGGCAAAAAAATTAATTCGTTGGTAAAAAAATAGCAAAAAAATAGCAAAAAAATATCCCGTAAATTTTATTTAAATAAGTGCAGCAGGTCCGGAGATGTAGGGGTGGCGGGGCTGACTTCAGATGTAAGTAAGCCCCACCATTGTATCTCGATAACGGCTGCGGCAAAAAAATCAATTCTTTGGTAAAAAAATAGCAAAAAAATATCCCGTAAATTTCATTTGAGTAAGTACACCAGGTCCGGAGATATAGGGGTGGCGGGGCTGACTTCAGACTTTAGTCAGCCCCCCCATTTTATCTCGGGAACAGTTGTGGCAAAAAAATCAATTCGTTGGTAAAAAAATAGCAAAAAAATAGCAAAAAAATATAGCCTAAGTGGGATCGCGGGGTCATGACTTGGCGGGGCTAGCTTCATAGACACGCAAATTGTAGATCTTTTTAAAAACTACAATAAATGAGCAATCTTTTAACATAACTTGCCCAGGTAACGTGTAGGGTTGCCACCTTTTTTAAGGCAAAAATTATTTTCCGGCTTTTTATAAATACAGTTAGTAAAATAAAGTACCCATTAAATTTCTGGAAAAATTTGGAATTTACCGTTTTTTTTTTTTTTTTTTTGCTCGTCACTTTATGTTTACTAAATTATTTCTCATAAAAATTAGCGTACTTTTATTCCTTTCTAAAGTACAAAGTACGTTTGTCTAAAAAAAGTACAATACTTTTTAAAAAAGTACGGGTGGCAACCCTAGTAAGGTGGTACGATGGTCTTTTACAGCATAAAGAGTCAAACTTAGCTCATAAAAAAAAAAATTATTTATGAATCGGCATAAAATATTTATTTTTTTCAAGATTATAGGTATATTACCCTTACTTTGGATTGTGATCTACAAAAGGACTCTTCAGGGTTGCGTGATAAAAATTAGAGTTCAAAAAATCTAATCTTACAGCTGTGGTACTCGAAAATCTAATCAAAATTGTCGATCTTCCGGAAATTCATAATATTTTGATACAAGCGATATTTTGATACCAGCAAATATCTTGAAAACCAGCGATATTTTACCAGACAATATTTCGATATTCTGGTCAGGCATGAGCTGGTCTATCATCCCTCCAAGGGATATCGTTGACTTTTGGGACACCCTGTATAATAATTTACTACTTTTTAATACCTACCTGAATAGAATAGAATAATGAAAATTGGAGTTTTGTCGGAAATTTTCTGAAGATAGGTGCTTCTTAATAATCAGTATTTAGAGAGGTGGAAGGGGGTAACCAGACTATAGAAGGGCTGAAAATGGGGTAAATTTTCTTATATAGCCTGAATGACTTTTCACTATAGTAGATAGAAAGTGCACCAAAAATTAGGGGATACAGTTTTTGCGTTATTTCGAAATATGTGTAGTATGCAGAACATATAAGGAAGAAAAAATAAGGTAGATTATATTGCGTTATTATTAGTATTACATAAATTGCAAATACGTTAAAATTTATTTTTTTAACTGTCAACTTTCGCTCACTGTACACTGTGTGTACAGTGTTGTCCACATGACAATTACTGATCGCGATCACTTAAAAAGCATTCTATCACATGTTTTTATTATTCCATATGTTGGTGAAGTATGCAGGGCCGGCGAAAAAAATAGCGGCCCCCCAGGCACAGCAAAAAAAATTTTCCCCAAAAATACAACTGACGAGCCAAAAAGAAAAACCGTTGTCTCACTTTTTCTGGGCCCGTAATCGAGGCTGCGGGATCCCTTCTTTGACTCGGACTTCCGGGCATTTGCCCCACCTATCCTACCCTCGCTCCAGCCCTGTCTGTATATATAGTATGTATTTACTGCAGATTGCAGAATGTTTTCGTTGTTTATTTGTACTTCGTACTTTGTAGTTCATATTCATATACATATAATATGTTAAAAGCAAGGCGGCATGGTATTAATCTAATAAATCTTCTATAAAGTAAATATAATAAATTATATTTTTCCAGTTAATCATCCGAATATTTATACTTTGAATTGCAAATTAAACTGATAATTAAATAAACATGTACATACATCTATATGAACCGTTCAGAAACAAATGTGATTAAGTCAGTATTTTTAGTTTTTTGTGAAAATTTTAATCAAAAAGGTAAATATATTGTATGTACATATTTTTATTTATCAAAGAATTGTTAATTAATTGTTACTGGAAAAAGTAACCAAATCTTTTTTGTAATAAAATTTACAAATAACAAATTTCGTAATAAACCTTTTTATTGAAAAGGCTACATTTTTTACATATTAAAAAAAACGCCGTGAGCAGCGGGGCCCCATCACGGTAGTCGAATTTTCCCCTTCATCTTCGGTATTGAATGTCTACAAGCGAAATGTGATTGAAAGTCTACAACCGAATTGTCATTTTGTTGGTTTCAAAACTGGTGATGAGTGTTCGGCTGATCGAGGCTTTAAAAAAAGGTTTTAAGTATTTAAGGGCTGTATCTCAGTAAATTTCAATTTTGTGCCGAAAACAGGTAGCAGAAAAAAAGCCAACACAATTCGTACGAGGACATTCCTGCCCATGTTTATCCGCTAATTGCCTTTATGTTTTAGTTTTAAAAATTAAAAAAAGGACCTTAAATAGTAAACTGGAAGGCCTTTATAAAGATATTTTTTCTTTCCAAAAAAATCCAAAATTTCTATTTTATAAATACTAAAAATCCAAAATTCCTAATTTATAAATAAACAGTGACTTTAATAACATTTTTAAATTACTTAATATGTATGTATTTCATTTGTCATAAAAGTAAGTTCACTTTTTTTTAAATTTTTTAAAATTACTATTCGCCTACTTATATTTAGAATAAACATAATGCTTTTAAAACACATTTAACAATAGCATTCAATTCCGATGTAAGAATGGGAGAAGTGGGGGGAAAAGTGATGCGGACACCCTACAAGGTACTGTCTGGATACTAACTGAATACACGTACAAAATTTCAGCCCTCTAGGTTTCCTTATGGAGTCTCTAGACGTGTTAGAAAACAAGCAAAAAAATTAAGGAAATATTGGCGTAAAAATCGTGGGGGTAAGGGTTAAAAGTTGAAACCTCCAAAAAAACAGTGTCTGGCTATTAGCTTAACCTGTACACCAAATTTCATCCCTCTAGGTTTATTTGGGGAGATTTTGACCCGAACGAAACTGTTAAAAAACAAGAAAAATCATGTTCTTTTGGGTATAAAAATGGTGGGGGTAGGGGTTAAAAGTCGAGACCCCCAAAAGGCACCCCCTTGATACTAACTCAATCCGAATACAAAATTTCAGCCCTCTAGGTTTATTCGGGTGACCTGTGCGAGTGGTACAAACTTCGAAAACGTCGAAAATGCATGAAATTGTAGCTTAAAAATGAGGTGGGTGGAGGTAAAATATTAAAACCTCCAAAAAGCAAAACCTAGGTACGAACTTTATCAACACACCAAATTTCAACCCTCTACGTTAATTCTGGGGGACTGGGGGCCTGTTAGATCCAGCGAAAATCGTTTTTCCCCCCTCTACTCCCACCATATCATCCTAGGAAGCTGAATTTTGGATATGTTGTAGATAATTGACCGAAACATTATTTAAAACCGGTTTGGAAAAGTTTTATTGCTTTTCCGCCCCCCACCACCCCCTTAAAGTTCGGGTCAGAAAAAAAATTTGCCCAAAATTTGACCCCACTTTGATAGTATGAGGTGCCTCGAAAATGAGCCCCATTTACCAAATTTCATCTCTTAACTTCCATAGGGGGGCCCTACACAAATTAAAAGGTGGCGGGAAAATATATATATATATATATATATATATATATATATATATATATATATATATATATATATATATATATATATCAGACATTTTTTTTCTACATATTCGTGTTCTACGGGTCCGAAAACGGATAGCGCCCCTACTCTCGCCTCTCGCAGCTCTTATCGTATAGACTGTATAAGTCTAATTTTTCGGAGAAAATTCGACTAAAAAAGCGAGAGCAGTTGTAATGGCCGTTGGGATAACATGTTTCTTTTAATTGTGTAAAATATTATTATATTTAATTAATCTACTAGTTGTGTTTGTTGTTTATCTGGCTTTTATTTATTTTTAAATATTTAAAAAAATAAATATAATTTCGTTTTTAAGTAATTTCAAATTGATTAATTAATAAAATTAATTTTTTTTCTTGTTTAAAATAAGTGTTTAAAATTTTAACCTCATCTGCATCGTACTTCAAAATACTAAAATAAATTTTAATTTACAAAACTTAATTTATTTTTAAATCGTCTACAATTACTTAAAAATGGATAATGAGTAGGGTAAAAGCCCCGATTATGGAACACTGTTTTTAGGTATTTCATCAAACTTGCTTACAAAAATTAATAAATGAATTAAACACCCATTTTTTTTTCTTAATAAGCATGAAACCAAGTTTTTTTAATCCAATGAATATGTTTTTAAGAAAATATAACCCAAAAATTTTGATTTATTAATGTTTTGTTTTATAATTTGTTGACATCTATAAAAAAACGGACAGAATATATTAACACCCTTTAAAAAATCAGCACATTGACACCTAAAAAAGAACACGTATGTACGAACATGAGATACATCACATACACATTTTGCCATCTTTTCACTCACTCTTCAAATAAACGACCAAAATCACAGAATATACCAAAATACTATATTTTGTTTCGCCATCTATGTATTTTGGTAAAGTTCTAATCAATTCTGAACTAACTTATAAAAATGGCGACAATTTTGCATTATTAATAAGATTTTGCAACTTTAAATCAATATTTTTTTATTTATCAATTGACGATACGCTCCGAAATAAAAAAAATATTAAAAATTTTACGATTTTAAAGCAGTAAGTAAATATTTTAGACTCAAAAAGAAATTAAAACTATTTATAATATAAATTTTTAGTTATTTTACGTACATGATTTTAGTTAAATACAGAGGTTATATGTGTTCTGAAAGAAATACACACACACACACATATATATATATATATATATATATATATATATATATATATATATATATATATATATATATATATATATATATATATATATATATATATATATATTTATAAATTACATTTAAACCGAATAAAAAGATGATATGATATAATTTATATATATATAAATTACATTTAAACCGAATAAAAAGATGATTTAGCTCTTATAATCTCTTAACTGGACTAATAAAAATTATTTGTATAGTTTTATTGCGCTAACTTCGAAAATTAACTGGAAAATGTTGAAATTTATAAGGCATTTGTTTCTATAAATAAGCATTGATCAAACGCAAAAGAGACACATTCAGCAAAAACTGTTTAATATATATATATATATATATATATATATATATATATATATATATATGTATATATATATATATATATATATATATATATATATATATATATATATATATGTATTTCTTTAATTAACTAAAGAAACATTAAATGTGAGATGAATTTAAATTGAAAAACAATCATTCTATTAATAATAATTTTTGTTATCAGACGTTTCTTTCAGAAATAACTTCATTAAGATATAAATGTCAAAACTATTTTTCTATTGGATTGCGTTCCACAAACGGGGCTTTTACCCTATATTAAAAATTTAATTGAAGCAATTAAGATACTTTCCGATAATGCGAGTTAAACGAATAAAGGAATCAAACTACAAGAATATATTAAAGTACAGTCATCAAACTACAAGAATATATTAACTGATTCTGATATAATTGGATTAACCGAAACTTGGTTAACTGAAAGTGACGTGCAATTACCTCTATTCCTTAACTCATATTATGTAATAGATTCATGTGCTGTGAAAGAAAAATCGAGAGGTCGTGCTAGCGGTGGTATTATCATTCTAATTAAAACTGATTTAAATATTAGATATGAAGTTCTCGAAAACTCTCATCTGTTTTTGTTTGTTAAAATATTTTATAAGAATTCGCCTGCAATTGTTGGTGTTGTATACCTGAAATCGGATCTGGATTCGCATTGTTGCGTTAGTATGCTGGGTGAAATTATTTCCGAAATGGTTACTATTCATCAGTGTTCAATATTTGTGATGGGCGACTACAATAATCGTATTGGAACACTTAACTGTGGAACGTCAGAGATATTTAATGGCACCGTTCTATCCTGTGAGAAAAGATCCTCTGATGGCGTCATCGATAAAAGGGGAAAATGCTAGTCGACATGTTTGAAGTTAATAATTTTAACACGTTAAATGGTAGAACGCCCAATGACTTCGTTGTCAACCCAACATACTATTCAGCCAATGGATCCAATGTAAAAGATTTGGCCTGGATAAATGGTGCTTCCTTGGGCCTAGTTGAGGACTTCAGTGTGCATGAATCAGGTGAATCTTCTCATTCACTATGTTCCATTTATCTTAAAGATACTTTTCACTCTTTATCTGTTCCCTAGTTGCACTCGTACTAACAATAAGTACATTGAATACGACGTATACAAATGGAATAGCATTATTCAGCAAAATTACACAGCCTGTATGGCTTTCCAGGAGAGAATTTATTTCCATAATCATGAGCCTGACGATCTGTACCATAATTTGCTGCATGGAATTTATGAATGTGCAACTTTTTTGTCTGTGGTAAACAAGCGCAAATTCTCTACAGGGACCGTTCAACAATGTAAAAAAATGAGTGGTTTACGAGTGATCTATATTTGTTGAAAAAGAAAATGCGCGCCTCTCACAAGTTAGCTAAAAAAAATAGTTTGCTAAATCCTTATTTGAATAACTATGTCGGGCTTAGAAATGAATATCGGAAAGCGGTACGTACAGTCAAAGAAGCTTATGAGCAGCAGACTATCAACGCTACTTCAAATACTAAAAATAATACCGAATTTTGGCGAGTTGTTGCTTCACTGTCAAGAAGTAAAAACACATATTATAATGATCTAGATCCTGAGGCATGTTATTTTTATAAATTATATGAAGAATCTGTCCATGAATCAGTCTAGACAATTTTTGATACTTCTCATCCATTTTCGGATAATGAGATAAGCATAGAGGAATTAAATTGTGCCTTGCTTAAAGCTAAAAACAATAAAGCAGCTGGTATGGACGCCATATCTAATGAATTTTATAAAAATTTGTCAGATAACTGGATGCATTATATCTTAAACATTTTTAATACAACCGTAGCTGAAGAGAAACCTCCTAAGGCCTGGTCCCAATCTCAGATCATGCTTTTACATAAGAATAGAAATAAAACAAATCCAGCTAACTATCGCCCTATTGCTCTATTAGACAGCTGTCTAAAACTATTCACATAAATCATTGGTAGTAGGTTGACCAGTTGGGTTGAGACAAACAATTTGTTGCCAGAAACACAAAACGGTTTCCGTCCAGATAGAAGCTCTGTCGACAATATCTTTATCTTAAACGCCTTACTTACAACTCAAGTAATTATCAAACGGAATTATGTTTACGCCATTTTTATCGATTTGAAGAGTGCGTTTGATTCGATGAATCATAACCTTCTTTGCTGTAAGTTACATGGTGTCAGAATCTATGGAAAAGTAGTTAGGGTTTTAAAACATTTACATGATAATGCTAGCATGCAGATTAGGGAAGGTGCTGAACTTACCGAAAATATTAAAATTAACTCTGGCATATTACAAGGTGAAACACTATCTCCCTGTCTTTTTAATTTATTCATCTCAGATTTGGACGCTTCCTTTAGATCATCAGATTTCAGAGGCGTTAGCATTAACCAGCAATTTGTCCAGGATATTTTGTCATTGTGTTACGCCGATGACATGATAATTTTTGGTTATTCTCCGTTTGACATCCAACAGAAATTAAATTATTTGTATAAATATTGAGCGGCAAACAAATTAACAGTTAAACAGAAACAAATTATTATTCTTTTTTTTTAAAATTAAAATTGGGGTACTGCTGCCGGTGGATGGCGCGGTCAGCAGCACCCGGCGGCATCGCCAACTAAGGGCATGCGCCGCCAAAACGGGAAAAATGATAAAAACGACACGTAAAGACAGGAACACATAAATGCAATAAACAACGGACAAACATACACAGGATAAAATTCACCAATGAGCCCTGCCATCCCAGGGCTTCAAAAACGAGCGGACAGTCCTTGGTGGCGGTACGCTAAGTACTAATCAGAACGTCCGGTCACTGCTTTGTCATGACTACGCTAATCATGTCAAATTTTGCGGAAGTATGTTACAAAAGCACAGAGATTATATACTACCCTTATTTTGGATTGTGATCTACAAAAGGACTCTTCAGGATTGCGTAATAAAAATTAGAATTCAAAAAATCTCATCTTGCAGCTGTGGTACTCGAAAATCTGATAAAAATTGTCGATCGTCCCGAAATTCATAAAAGTGCCCCTATATCTTGAAAACCAGCGATATTTTACCAGATAATATTTTGATATTCGGGTCTGGCATGAGCTGGTCTATCATCCCTCCAAGGGATATCGTTGACTTTTGGGACACCCTGTATATATTTTTTTTGTTTCATTTATTTTCGTAAGCAAAGTCCAGTGAAAATCGAAAAATTTTAAATTTTTCGATTTTACCAAAAATTTAGAAATGAAGAGAACTCCAAAAGCACTGATCAAAATCTATCGAAATTTTACGCTTTTTAATGCCCCGTATAGGCACAGAATTCTATTATATATAGGAACTCAGACACTAATAAACGTATATGTATACAAAAAATCCAAAAAAAATCCGATCCGGAAAACCTCTAATCGGACTTTTTGATTTACGGGTTTCTTAAAAACAGCATGTGCTCAAATTAGTCTGATTTATCATAATTTTTCTTCCTGTAGCTATAACTTCGCTATATAATCTACATGGAAGGGAAAGTAAAATGCAAAAATTATATAGGCACAAACAACTTCACATCTAACTCATTTTTAGATTTTTTTTTACTGCCCCTCTCTGATTTTATATAATTTTCTAAACCGATGAGAATGGGATGAGTATACATAAGGATAAGAGTAACGGGTGGATAATAAACTTAAATTAATATTAGAAGCTTTTTTAAAAAGAATAAAGTGTACAGTTTGTTTTAATCCTACGAACAGAATGATCAGACTATTACAACTTGGTGGTAAAAGTACTATGAAAGTCCAAAGACTAGTTTGAAAAGGCTATTAAATGTCGATACCAAAAGTAGAATCTATGTAAAAAATAAATACATAAATAAGTTGACGAGTTTTCGTTTTTTTCAAAATGTCAAGTTTATGGCTGCTCATCAGAGATATTACAGCAAACCATTTGCAATTGTCGTCAGAATAATATTAACTGCGTTTTCACAAAAATGCAAACGAATAAATATCAAATTCCCAAGTATGCATTGTTACGGTAAGAGGGTGGTTAAAGATATTTCGCCTAGGGCAACAAGTTATAAAAGGCCCTGTTGAGTACATGAATATCAGACATGATAAGTCTGTAGGGCTCTGGAGAAAAATAACGGGCACCGCAAATAAACCATAAGCTAGATTTTTTTTAAATTTTTCTCAAAAATATAAGTAGCGAGCAAAAAAAATTCTTTTTCTTGGGCAACCGATAACTACGGGCTCCCTTTTCAAGGCCGGGCTCCGGAGCTATAATCCCGGTTTAGTTTACGCGCTACTACATAGCTACCGACCCCGATTTTTCTACTGTTTTGTTTTTTTCGGCATTTGGTAACAAAACCGAATGTCAAATCTGTTTTTTGTCACTGTATACAGCTTTCTTCGTATCGTGTAAGAAAAACCGCTTAGAAAGAAATACCGATTCTGTAGCATGTGAACTGGTTCTAAAACTAACAAACTCACAAGTGCTTTACGTAAAAGATACGGTGTCTGCATACATAAAAAATATGTGTACATATGTATTGTGTGCTTACGTTTTTATATTACGTGGAAATCGTTTAATGATCAATTAATAAATAATAAGTATAAATATGTACATATTTTGACTGTTAAGCAGAAACTGGGGCATCCTCACACTCTTTAATAAGCAAATTACAAATTTTATTCTATCAAATTCATTTTCCAATTACAAAAATACTATAATATTATCATTTTATCAATGTTATTGGAAAAGCAATATTTACAGGTACAAAGATAGATAAATGAGTCATCGACGCATCGTTATGGATTTATGTATATTTTTATTAAATTTTATTGAATACAGATATTAAAGCTGAGCACCCACTAAGTGGAAAAAGCGATGCCGCACGGAATTTTTTTTACATTAGGTCTGTTTACGTGTGAGCAACATTATTTTATGTTTCTGAATGATATCTGCTAATTTTTAAATTCATTACTGATCAATACATAATACATTTTACATATATTGTGCAATAAATACGGGAAGTCGATTGATCACGAAAGCGTAGCTGAGCGCATGATCGCAGTGAGTCTAAGCATCTTATGTGGATTAAATCTTATATCGATAATTTCGAGTTCGATAGGATTCTAAAGTAGGTAGGTATTATACGGTATACCTAAGAGCCAAAACACACGTGTCACGCGGCGACCACTTTTTTGTCGTTGTCGTGTGGCTGTAATGTCGTTCGTGTATTTTAGACGACCACTTACGAGCCAGTTTTTAGTGGCCGAGTGACGTATAATCACTGTTGGATAATATCAACCTCACCAATATTGTCTGTTATATACAGTGTAGTACTGGTACTTACGTATCGGTCGCTTATAAGTCGTCCACTAATCGCAAGTTTTGCCACTAACAGCAACACTTAACGACAGTAGACAACACATTGCGACAGTGTCCGACTATGACGACAAACTGTGGTCCGTTTGTCTCGAAATTTGTGTTTCCATAAGAAAATCACATGCATACATACCCGACCATAGAGCAGCCACTATTTTGTCGCTGTTGCGTGGTCGTCGCGTGGTACGTGTGTTTTGCTTGGCTATAATATTCAAATATAGCATTGGCTCTAATATTAACACTTTACTGTTCACGTTTTCGGTATCCGAAAATAATCAGAACAACCGCAGAGACCGATCGCAGTCAATGATTACACATTATGTGCGCGATGTTACCACAAACAAGTATTTAAAAAAACAATACTGTGTTTTGGTTTTTACAAACATTTTTAGAACAAACTTAAAAATATTTATAAAAAAATATTTTATATTATTACTGTTTGTTTTTTTTTTATATTTATTTTTACTTGCTTATTATCTTACTTCCTGTAATTGATTTTATTAAAAATATCAATGTACATGCACGTATGTTGAAACATTTTATGTATTTGTTTATATAAAGTTTCTTTAAAAATATTGCCGGCTCCTGAGGAAGTTTAGTGAAAGTGCTCGGACTATAATAGTGTTAATATCAAGAAATACAGTACACATAAGTAAAAAGCAATTTATAAATTAAATGTAAACAAATGTAAACAAAAAGTGTATGTACCAGCAAATATGCGGTGTCAGGTCGTGTGTACAATACAGTGCTACATGTGTGCGTACTGTGTAGATATGTAAGGTAGGGTGACGTAACATTGCGCATTTAACATTTTTGTGGCTATAAAATGTAAAATAAAATGTTATAGTATTTATTACTTGTAAACGGTGTATCGTAGCAAAAAGATAACAAAAACTTTGTGCACACATGTTACGTCTATTAAAACGAAGTTTTCATTATCGGACACTATCGTTAATAAATATTTTACGAATTTAGCGAGATTTTCATTAACATAAATTTATTTTAAGAATATTTCCGTTAAAAATTGTTATTTTTTCTTTAGGACACGCGTTGTTCGAAGGTTAGGTATGCATTACCTATTTTATTCGAGTATATGTAATTTTCGATAAAGAAAAATAGGTTTCAACAGTTGCAACATGTTCTGAGTACTTACATCTTGATTTAGTTAAGGTTCCAATGTTTCGTTTCTTTTTTTTTACAACACACCGTTTAAGAGATATTTAGGATCAAAAATTTACGCTAATGATAGTTATACTTTAAAATCAACCATTATTAAAATCAGCTATAATTATGATTCGCTATTATTTGGGTGAACTAGTACATTTTTTTTTTAGGTAAATGTGAATTTGAAATCTGTAAAGAAAACTAATATTTTTTTCTATCACCAACTTTTCTGTAGCACTCAAATATTATCATCAAACCACACCTGCTGGTGTAATTTAAGCGAACTACATATCGATAAATAATTCCTTAGAAAAGAATAATTGCGTTCACATAACACTGGACACATGTGCAATCGTAACTTACTTTAGCGCTATTTAGAAAATCATGTGACATGAAGAGATCGCTTTAGGGACATTCTTTGCGGCTTTATAGGAATTCACATTTGTACAAATTAGCATTGTACGAAAGTTTATTGTGGAGGAATCCTTGTGCAAATGCGCGCGTAGTTTTACACATTCTTATATTGTGCAATCTGTCACAACTGTCTATTATCAACAAGATAGTCTTACAAGGAGAGGGCACGACCTGAGAAATTGACTTTGGGATGGATTTTCGCAAGATTAGAGTACCTCCAAAGATTAATTAATTGTTAAAATATAAAGCCTATTGGCCGGTCAATTTCGAGAAAAACGCTTTCAAAATTCTAGCTTCATTTACTTAATGTTTATATATAAGTTATTAGTGTGTTAAATCAACAGGTGGTGCAGTCGGTATCGTGCTGGACTGGCGACTAGAGTGCACGGATTCGATTTTGACTGACTGCAAGTATTATTACATTTTTTTTTTTAAATTTTGTTAATTAACTATTAAAATTAATAAATTTAAAAAATAAATAATTATTTCTAACAATAAATATAAATTAAAATAAAATTGTATTTTTTTTAATTCGTAACCATTTACTGAATACTTTTTTAATAAGTAACTTGGTTTTTCTTTTTTTTAAACAGGTAAATAACCAAAACAGTAAAATTACTAAAACCACTTTTTAATTATAAATTTACTTATAATTATATACAAGAACCGGAATGATAATTTTTATAAAAATATTTAAAACAGAAAATATTTTCAAGACGACTTCGTACACGAACATAAAAATTGTCATTCCGGTTCTTGTATATAAAATTATAAGTAAATTTATAATCAATAAAATTCTTAATTTTTTTAATTTAAAAATGGTTTTGGTAATTTTATTATTTACCTGTTTTTTAAAAAAAAAAACCAAATTACCTATTAGAAAAGTATTCTGTAAATGGTTACAACTGCACCACCTGTTCGTTGATTTGACACACCAATAACTTGTATATAAACATTCAGTAAATGGAGCTAGAATTTTGAGAACGTTTTTCTCGAAATTGACTGGCCAATGGGTCTTTATATTTTAACAATTAATTAATCTTTGGAGGGACTATAATCCTGCGAAATCCCATCCCGAAGTCAATTTCCCAGGTCGTGCCCTCTCCTTGTTAGAGTAACCATCTATTCGTATTGATCTGAATTAAGCTGACCAGGGCTAGTTCATGACTGATAACACTAGTCACAGAAATATTTTTAATTTTTGACTTGCTTCGAAATAAAACGTAGCATCACATTCAAATTCGAAAAAAAAAAAAAAAAACAATTCTTACCATAAAAAGACAACATTTTAGGGGAGCAATTACAGACACCGTAACACTTGAAAATACGATTTAAGTTAATTACAAATTTCGCCCTTCTTCGGAGAAAACAGACGTTCACAATCTCACACCATCCTACCCTATTGATAAAATACCCCTGTCGCAGCATCCTGCATAAAATAGCGAATTTCCATTTACAAAAGTACGTTTTTCTCGGAAACTAGTTGATAAAGAGTAATTGTAAATAAAACGTACTTTTGTAAATGGAAATTCGCTATTTTATGCAGGATGCTGCGACAGGGGTATTTATGTAATCTTTTCTCCTCTTTTAAATAGTGTAAAAAAATTTCACAAAAATTCTTGAATAAGTGGAAATTTTGGCAAAAAAACAATTTTTTAACCATGTTCCTGGCATCGGACATGTTCTGGCTAACGAACTTGTCCAACGGTTTGGGACTTCCAATATTTTCACTAAATTTCGTAAAGCTAGGTCATTCGTTCGAGAGTTATCGTGCGGACACACATATATATATATATATATATATATATATATATATATATATATATATATATATATATATATATATATATTAGTGAATATTATTTTCGGTTTCTAGGGACCTCAAAACATATTTCTGCCATAGTCCCGGACTAAAGTCGCGTCATGACAGTGCCTGTAATAACTGAATTCCATTCTGGAAATTCGCTAATAATAAATTCAGTTTATATAAATTATAGAACAATAAGGTTCAGTTAGGTTAGAAAAAATTTTGTTGGGTTTGGTTACGTTACAAAAAATTTCCTTAGGTTCGGTTAGGTTTGAGACCAAATTTTCTTAGGTTCGGTTAGGTTAGATCAAGTTCCGTTAGTTCAGTTATATTAGAAAAAATTTTCGTTCACATTACTCCACCCACCGCCGGAGGTTTCTAGAACCGCCCCGGTAGCGGATTTTCTTATTTTCTTATTTTCTCAAAAACTAGGTAACCTAGAATAAGAGTTCAAAAACCTTTTTTATGTGATTTTTTTCCGTCTTTGCAATGGTGTATAAAAATGTGGCAAAAACTTTTAAATTATAGCAAATTTTGGCAAAAAACTAATTTTTTGCAAGAACAAAAACCATGTTTCTGGCATCCGACGTGTCTGGCTGAAGAACTCATCCAAGATTTTTGGATTTCCAACGTTCTCACCAAATTTGGTAAACCTAGGACATTTCGTTCGAGAGTTATCGTGCTGATACATAAATACATACATATATATATATATATATATATATATATATATATATATATATATATATATATATATATATATATATATATATATAAATTTTAGTGAATATTATTTTTGGTTTCTAGGGACCTCAGAACAAATTTCTGCCATATTCCCGGGCTCAAGTCGTGTCATGAGACCTACTGGAATAGCTGAATTTCTGGAAATTCGATAAAAATCAGTACCCAGTGTTGTTTATTTTTATAATCCATCAATGCATATTATACAATGCACATATGGTTTCGTTACCGTTTATACCAATATCGTTAACTATCACACCATTGATCCAAATATTATTGCGAATTTTAACAAATCAACGAGCATGTTTCAAAATGGCACAAGTGTCACATATATTATAATACGACTTAGTAAATTAAATAAAAAATTAGGGTATACTTCATTTAAAGAGTTTTGCTCTTGTTGAAATTTTGTATATGTATTGAAATATAACTACAAATCTGAAGGAGGGGGAATTTAGATAATCCAATTTTCTAACAACATTACGAAACTTCGATTTTCAAATAAAAATATCAACAGACATGAAAAACTTACTTTCTAATAAAAAGTATACCTAGTATTTATTTTTTCTTAAATACACCAAATATTGTTTTTCTTTGTTCATTGACGTTACAAAATTCCGTACATGACAAGATAATACCTAAAATATCTCAATATCCAGAACATCTACACTCATTTTAACCTATTTAACACAAACTGTAATTATACTTTTGAATTTGCTTATAGACTTGCCACTTCGTCTGCTTACAAGGAAAGATCTTGAGGTAATTTTTTACAATTTTAATGAAACTTGGTAAGTTCTACACACTTACCAAATTTCATCAAAATCAGGAATTATCACCTGAAGACCTTGTAAGAGCTAGGAGCGACCATGGCTCCCCTTGCTCCCCATGCTTCTCACGTAATAATTTGAAATTGAAATGAAATGCTCTATAACCTTAAAAGATAAAGAACACATAGCACGTGTTAGATATGGTCGTAGTGAAAAGTCAGCAGTGGCTTCTCAGATATACAGGAAACGGGTCATCAGGTTGGTGAAATTGAGTTGTTGAAATTAGTATCCAATCCACTTAGGCTGGATGCCGACGAAAGTGTGTACATATCAGTAAGATCAGGAAGAACACTTTGAATAATGATAAGGGTCCTGTTCCCTTCTCTGATCTATACAGTCTGTGTGCTAGGAAGGCTCACTCAATGGTACCCATCCAGCCCGTGACTGCTCCAAATACCGGAACCAATCAGAACACGAGAATTTTGACGAGAAATCGTATAAAACAGGTCTCCATTTCAGAATATTTGACATTTGTTTAAAACTCACGACTATCATCGAAGTGACTTTTATGCAAATATTGTGTTTTTGAGGGTAAACTGTTTTTGGCGGTTTAAATTCAAGAGTAGATCTCTTTGGTTCTGCATATAGTATTTTTATCTTATTTTTATTTTTATTGTTGTTTTTATTGTTGTTTTTATTTTTATATATTTTTACTTCTATTTAATTTTTATTTTTATTGTTGTTTTATATATTTTCACTTCTATTGTAATGCTGTTTTAATTATATTTTTATTTTTATATTTAATTATATATTTCTATTTCTATTTTATTTTTATATTTATTGGTTGTTTTATTATTATCATTTTTATATGTATATATTTTTAGCGAAGGAAAATATTATTCCCAATCCTTCATTTTATTATGTTAATAGATTTGAGCGTTACTTTATGGTATTCCATATTTGTAAATAATAAACAAATATTTTACTTCGCAAAAGAAACCGCTTTTATTTTGAAACTGTGACAATATTGTTTCGAACCGTCAGTTCATTTTCAAACAGAATAATAATTACATACGATACATGCCTTATATACTAATTTTATCTACCTATACTTGTGACGAAGAAGTGGTATGTGATGTGGAATTGGAAGGCGCGGGGGTAGTGGAAGAATCCGAAAATCAAGAAAAACAAGATTACATTACATGTGACAAGAGGCAAACAAACATGTGACAAAAATTGAATTTGAAATTGACAAAAAGACAATAATACAGTAAATATAGTTTTAAAAAGAAATTAAAATTTAAATAAGTTATAATATTGAAAATAAAATTGAACTGCAAATATCGGTGTAATCATTTAAAAGGTGATTATAGGTGATTATAGGTGATATTCATATATGGCAATAGGTTAATATCCCTGTATATTTTTTAAGCTCTAAAACAATTATATGCTACGTCAATTTAAATTTTGCCTCTACCGATTCTGTTTTTAAAAAATTTCAACAGTTTTCAATATTAACTAGAACTACCGGAACTTATATAGCCCTTAATTTTGCACGAATAACATTATAATAAAATTTTATGCAATATTTTTGTTTAAATATTAATTGTAGGTATATTTTTAAAGATATTATAAGTAAAATATTGAGTGCACATGTAAGATTTTAGATTAATATTTGAGCTTTTAACTTGAACGTAACGGCTTTTAGCAAAAACAGGTAAAATAGTATTTTTGATGTAGTTTTCATATTTGATAAAAATTGAATTTGAAATTGACAAAAAGACAATAATACAGTGAATATAGTTTTAAAAAGAAATTAAAATTTAAATAACAAGAGATTTTGATTTGTCCAACCATATTTACCCTATTTCAAATTTTACCCCCAATTTTATAGTCAAGGCCCCTCCAGTAGGTCCGACCCTGGATTTGACTACATCAATAGGAAGACCTTTAAAAACGAAGGGTTGTGTCAATTTAAACTTTTCTTCTATCTGTTATAGTTTTCGAGTAATTTGACAAAATTAAATTTTTACCCCAACTTTGGCAGATAAAGAAAAATACGTGCCTGTTATTTTTTTGGGTTCTACACACCTACCAAGTTTCATCAAAATCGGGAATTATCACTTCAAGACCTTTACTTGTAAGTCAAATTGAATTTTTGGGTCTAATGAATTTAATGACTACAAATTTTTCTAGTTGGCGGATCGATCCATCGAAGCCTATAATTATGTCATCCACGTATCTATACCAAAATTTTACATGTTGTTTGGTTAGTGTGTTATCCATTATTATTTCTTCTAAATTCGACATATAAATTTCTGCCAACAGATGGCTCAAAGGTGATCCCATTGAAAGGCCACTTGTCTGTTGGAAAAATTTATTGCCTTTATTTTATTATAACATTTCTGGTTTATTATACCTATTTCTGATTTTTATATTTATATTTCCAGTAGGTATGGGTAACTCAGCAAAAAATCTTGAGTTGACACAATAACTCAAGCGCACCTTAATGTGTTAGCGCAGTGTTGTAACTCATTGCGCTATTTAACGCTGTAGGCATTGTAGAAAGCGAATATACATACGGAAGGTATCAAGCGCATGCGGCGCATGCGTTTTGTGATATTTTGTCATGACACTATTAACATTTCCGGCCTATTCGCCTATTTTCTGCCATTTTGTGGCGACGTGCACACGATTAATAATACTATCATTTACTGAGAAAAATAATGAATTATTACTTTTGTAATATATAATAGATCAGTAATAATACCAGTATTTCGAAATACTGATAGTATTACGGATCGTGTATCTATACAGGCGGCTTATTATTATAATTTACGCGGTAACGTCATTAACACATTTTTTAAACGTCAGGTTTTTTATAAATTTTGGTTAGCATGCATAAAACAAATGAAACTACCAAAAAGTCGTATCAAGATTTCTAGATTTCAGTGTGTTATTGTATTTCGTGTATTCCCAAATTAATAAATCCTATCAACCATTTTGACTGATTCATTTCATTCATTTGTATATTATATTATAGTAGATAGGCTATGACAGAGCGAGCACACCGGTTGTCTAAACAGTTTGGGTACATCCTGATGCAAGATGTACCCAGTACATCCTGACGCAAGATGTACCCAAATTTTTGAGACACACTGTACCTCATGTATGAATTGATCTCTGACCCGGCACGTACCAAGTACATGTATCAAAATTTGTTGTTGACATTTGACCCCACACTCGCTCATACTGTTGGCCTTGAAATTCGTAAGAGATGAGTCATTACCAGCAACCAAATTAATTTATGTTAACCCATTATGCGTCATCACAATTTACTTATAACAATTTGGTTTTGTGTTAACCCATTACCCGCCAGCACTGACGTAGTTTTTGAATGCAAACCTAACGCATGCGCAGACTGAATTTAAGTACACGACGCATGCGCAGACTGAATTTTAGGTTACAATTTGATAGATGGGGTACACTACCGCGTCAAAAATGTGGGGTTACCCTAACTCGGGGGGTGGCCCCAAATTTTTGACGCCGTACTGTACTTAAATTTTTGGTACACTACCGTGTCAAAAGTGTGGACCCCCCTAGCCAAAAAAGGTATCCGATCACTTTTTGAAGCGTACTGTACGTGCAAACCTTGGCCCCAACACGCGCTTGCCTTAATTACGTCATCTTAAACGAACTATCACGTCAAAAAATGTGGGGAATACCCTAACCCAGGGTGGTCCCAAACTTTTGACGCCGTACTGTACTTAAATTTTTAGTACACTGCCGTGTCAAAAGTGCGGGCCCCCCTGACCAAAAAAGGTATCCGATCACTTTTTGAAGCGTACTGTACGTGCAAACCTTGACCCCAACACGCGCTTGCCTTAATTGCGTCATTTTAAACGAAAGGTACATTACCAAGTCAAAAATGTGGGGAATACCCTAACCCAAGGGGTGGCCGCTAAATTTTGTGGGGGCACTCTACCAAGCGCTAGCCGCAATCATGACTTCAGACTCCAGATTTCAGACTCCGGGGTCCAGACTCCAAATTTCAGACCGCTACTGTACTGCCGGAAATTTTGGTGTCAACTGTAACTCAGGGGTTTTTTTGTATATTTAACCTTGGAAAATTCCAGGAATTTTTATCAGTTTTAACATAAACAAACAACCAATAATTAAATGTTTGTTTTAGCTGAATTTTGATCGTAAGACTCATATAAGGAGTTTTTTTGGTATAAGAAAGATGACGTCATGGAATATTAATGAGTTAAAAAATTGTTTAGTAAAAAATATCACCCATTGTAGGCCTCAAGCAAGAAATTATTTTTATCAGTTTTAATACTTTAACATTTAACCTACAGTGACCAATTTTTTAGTTAACTAACAGAAGTTCTTGAAATTTTAACAAGTTACAAAAAATATTACTTCTTATGGTGCACAACATTTTTGAATTTGACTGTAGCACAAAACTGTTTCTATATCAAACGAAAATTATCTGAAATAATTCAGTATGTACATATGTATAGACTCTGTATATTAAAAATATTTTATGTATACACTCTGTATATTGAGAATAAGAAAGAAAATTTGTATATAATTTTAATTTTTATGAATACTAGTAAACGAATTGTATAGCCATTTATGAATAAGTATTAAATCTAATTATAAAATAATTTATAAATATTGCAAAAAATTTGTTTAATCAGCAAAATTAATGTATATCATTTTAATACTGATACATATTTATATTAGGGTATAATAGTATTGTATTTATCATTTTTAAACAGAATAAAAGTTAAATTTTTGGTTTTAAATTACTATAAGTTAAACACGTCGCTTAATATAAAAATGATAACAGCATTGAGTTTTACTAAATTTTTAAGTCTGTAAAATCAAAATTTTTTATAGACTAGAAAATTTTGAATTTGCTACTCTATCATTAACATACAAATAATATCATGTATATATAACGGGTGTATATTTAGTATTTTTAATAAATATTTTAGTATACAGGGTGTATCATGAAATATGCTTTTTAATTAGAACAATAAATTTCATAAGATTTTTGTTAATACTCTTATAGGTTAACGAAAGAAACTTTTTGCTGTAAAAAAATAGGGGAATGCAGGGTAATAATTAAATAAAACGCACATATTTTTTTTTTTAAATTTTATTTATAGAATATGTATACAAAAAATTAAATTGCTTAAATCTATATATTACTTAAAATCTATTTATTTTCCATATAAAAATTTTTTAAAAGAATACAATTTTCTAATGAACAAATTTTATCTGAATGAAGCATACAGCGTCTTGAATAATATTCATCTCGCAGAATGGAAATCTTCGGTACATCAAATATTTCTTCCAAATTCAAAATCCACGGCTGGTTTTCGGTACCATCAAACAAACTTGATATCCATTTCTTCTTTTCACCACCCTTGACGTATATAACATCATACTTCTTTAATATAGGTTTCAATATGGTATGAAGTTTTTTGTATGGAATAAATCCATACGACCAAGGTATCCCATGCCAATTTCGGTAAAGCCAACTGGCTACTCGTTGATATTTCTTCGGCAACTCGTTGAAATCAAACGGTGCGTCGAATATAAGATGTAATATATCATCCGAATTTTCTGCAGCAATACCAACTTCTTTAAAATAAAATTCGTTGTTAGCTCCTTGATAGCCTTGTATGTCAAGAAACGCCATTTTTTACCGCCACCGTAGAACTGAATTTATTCACACAATCCACAACTTTATATAGAATAATTAAAAGTGGTGGGGGTAATTAGGTATACTTTTTAACCAGGTTAGTTAGTGGAATGTATTCGAAAATGACATCATGAACTAAAATGGCTATTGCTGTCGTACCAGCCGGAATATCTTTATTACATTTAAATTCTAAACGAACATCAACTGAACCGCTTTTCAGTGACTCATTTTGATGTGAGCAATCGATAAAAACTATTGGAGCTATAGTTTTAAAATTTTCCCAATTTAAGAGCGGTTTATTGGAACGATGATAGTATGAGGATTGAAAGCGGGTATACATATCATAAAGTATTGCATACTGATTAATATCAAATTTAATATTCAAATCATCATAAGGGTACACTTGTGAATTTAGGTAAACTTTGAAATTATTTAAATCACAATGATCAAACTTAGAAACATTTTTATCCTTTTTCTGTAAAGCGAAAATGATATATCGCGGTTTTTCTAGCTGTGTAGTTGTTTTTACAACCCAAGTGTTTTGTTGTGTAGTGGGTAATGCAGGTTGAATATAAGTTTCCCACGCTCTAAAACTAATCTGTATAGGTTCAGCTTTTTCAACATATTTTAGCAGTGATAATTTAATTTCATCTGATACAGTTACATGTGGAACACGCCATTCGAGTTTATTTATTTCAAATTTCAACGAATCCGATTCTGAAACAATTACATCGTTGTCAGTTCGTGCACGAATAAGAATTAATTCATGCTTTGCGTTTAACATAATTTTTCCGTAATCCTCAGCGAATCCCAATAATTTTCTAAGCGGAATGCAAAAGTTAAAGTTGGCTTGTGGTAATTTTATTGTACAATCATTATCAATCGACCAACCAGCATTTAGTAATTGTTTACTCTCACCATCGTTTAACGATAAATAATTTTTCAATGTCGATGTTAGACCAACATACCTAACACGTTCAAGTTCAACCCCATTTAATTCATATCTAATTTCATCGAATAGAAAGGCAATACAATTATTAACCAATTTTATATCTGGAACGGCATTTTCATTATTTAAAATTTTCCCCTCAATGTAAATAAAACTTTCACTAGGTAAAATATACAAGTCCTGGTTTTGAATTAATATTCTAACTTCGTCATTATTCTTAAAGGATCGTAAAAAGGGCGCATATCGCACCATTAGTTCAATAGGGTGATATATGCAAAAAGATCTTTTTCGGGTTAAGAGTATTTTGGGATTAAGCATATTTTTCTACACTATCCTAACCCACAAGTATAAATAAATGTTAATAAATAACAAAAATATGATAACTTTTAACAGTTATAACTTTATGGAATTTTTTCCCCCATTTAAATCTTATTAGGACAATTAGGACATATCTGACAATATTTTACTAATTTTTGACCTTTTTCTAACATTAGTTTATAAAATAGTCATATTAGTTAATATCACTTCATTGAATTGGTGAATATAGATACAATGCAATAAAATTTCAAGATCAATTAAGAAACGTTTGTTGTTATATCCACCGATAACTAAAAATAAAATTCATTTTATGTTTGAATAATATATAGGTATCCTTGTCATACATACATAGGTACCAATATTTTTATTTTTGTTATTAAGTTAGGCTACGATTTCTTCTCATGTATTTCATATTATTTATGTATTAGGTACCATAAAGGTATTATGCGAGATAAACAGTATAGCTGTTGCATACATACATATTATGTACATACTTGTTTTAACAGGAATAACTCTTCATTTTTGTATTGTTATTATGTATTTTATTGTATAGTTATAATTAAATTTTATATTTAAATATATTTTGTATTGTGTATAAGTAGTATAAGTTATTACTAGATTTAGGAAAATAGTGGTCCCTAACAGAATCGCCATATAAAATATTTTGGATTAGGGGGTTATAAATTTTATTAGAAGCAGGGCCGGATTTACCTTTGTGGAGGTCCCGAGGCACTTTTCATGTGGAGACCCCTTTTAAAGCAGTAAGGAAATTTCCAAAATTTTTCAAATTTCCCCGAAAAACTGGGTTTACGAGCAAAAAAACAAAAAAGCGCTTATCCTTTCTATTTTCTTCTATTCTACTCTTTTAAGGAGGAAAAGTTACGTAAATTGCAAGACGTTTATAGTTTTTTAAAAATTATAAACATTGTTTTTTACCGAATATTTATAAAAAAATACCTAAGCGATTTTTTTTTAAAATGATCCTGATTATTTTTTTTTCTTTTTTCTTCATTATACAAATGGTATGTATTTATAAATTTGAACGATGGACATTTTATTTTTTGATTTTAATTAAGATTTGAGTCCCGTAGACTGCACGACGCGACGCAAAAATAAGGTTCCAACTTCCCGCAGCTGTAGCATCGTCATTTGGAATATTTTTATCTAAAAAAATTTCCTGAGACCTATAATCTGTATTTTTAGCTAGGTTTTATATCAATTTAATAAACTTCCCCATTTTTATTTTAAAAAACTTGAAAAAATGTGCCTTTACTTAACTTTTTCCCCTTAAGAGATTTATTATCAATTTTGTGAAGGCCCCTATTGTGTGGAGGCCCTTGCCCCAAGTGCCCTTATGTAAATCCGGCTCTGATTACAAGGCTGAAGATTTTCCTCTGGATTTGAAGACTAGCTTAAGGAAACTTTTGAGAACAATTCAGTAAAAATTATAAATTACCTATTTTTAACAATTTCAATAATCAAGAATATATATGTATACATATATTTTGCCACATTAAGTTGATAATTTAACTTTTAAAAAATAAACACCACTCCCACATTTCCTTTTTTTACATTTCATGTTTCCAAAAATTTTAAAAATAATTCCTTATACGAAGAAAATGATTGCATAGAAGTTACAAATGCGTTTGTAACCGCATTGCTCTCACTATATAATCAATTTTCTTTTTGTTATGCTATTGATTTTCGCGGTTATAACTGCAAAAAAAATTTTCCTAATTGAACTAAAGAAAATTTAATTATTATAATAAGTAAAGAGCGAGTGTAGGAATAAATTGCTAAATTTTCAAAATATTTCGTGCACTAGGTTCATTTATATGAATTTTTAAAATCTTTATTGTCAAATATCTCAAAATTAAAAATTTGCACATATCACCCTATTGAACTAATGGTGCGATATGTATGATATTCAAAGTTCGTAATGCTATCATCAATTTGTGAGCCACCAGGAATATTTAATACGTCGCTGTATACCATTTTCTTTTAACTTTGTGACCCAATGCTTCAAGAAATGCTAAACGTTCAGGTGAAATACGCTCTTGCTTAAATGCTTTACGTTTAATGGTATTCAACTGAATGAGCTCAGGCTGTAAAAACGCTCTATTATATAGCCTAGCGGCGGGTTGCTCCAGATTGTAAATTAACATGGTCTCAAATGCAAACGTACTGTGATTGTTTCACCGCGAAAGTCAACCAAATCACCGTCTTGATCGACAATTTTCAACGAAAGAGATGTTAACTCTCTAACGGTTACTGGTGAATAGATTATATTTCGCGGTACCTCAACTATTTTATACCCTGGCGCAACAAGAGGTGAAAATTCGTGAAGTGTGTGAGCTAGCATACCATTCATATAAGCATTACTCGTAATATTAGATTCAATGCGTATTGCATTCACCTTCATAATACTGACAGGCTCATTAGATGAGTGAAGTTTGTTTGGTTCCAATATCCGTTTAGTAAACCCTAAAAGTGAACCAATTGTATTAGGTTTAGTGAAATCAATAGCTTTATTGCTAATTATTTCGCATTTGAGTGTGTTATTATTAGCCCTTAGATGTATGTATGGTTTATCATTTTCGTTGTTATATATTATATTACCATACTTGTTGTAAATAGTTTTGTTTATATATGTAGCTAAATCATCTATTTCAAAGGTGCCGGTAGGAAATGATATTACATCATTATCACCGTAATGTAATAAATTATTTTTAGCAGTTACGTTAGGAATTGAATTGTATACTTGGAAATCTAATAGAGCACACTCATATTGATTTCTAAGTTGAATTGCCGGAAAATAGTGTGCAGTGAGTATAGAAGTATTTCCCGACAAAGTTAATGTGAACGCCATGACTTCGTCTTTCGAAATGACAAACATACGTGAGCGTTGATTTCTTTTATAAATATTTATCACCATCACCGTAATATTTATTATAAAGAAACTCTAAACATAAATGACCACATTTATAGGAATTGTAATCTTGATATTTATTATAATTGTATGTAATATTGTTTCCACTGAGGTAGCGAGCCACTTCAAGCGGTGGTTTTAAATTACCAAAACTATCAAAATAATCTACCTGATTACCATTTTTCCAGTAACAGGTCCAATGAGTACCAGGTCCGGTAGAACTATCTAAATTTAAAATACCGCATTCATTATACCACGGTCCACGTTTGGGTAAATTATCACGCATAAATACACCACGAAAATGGGATAAATATTTTGCATATTTACGTAAATCTCTATCTGTTAGTGCCCGCTCGGGCAATTTCATTATAAGTTTTTTGGATACGGTTGCAAGTATAATCCTAATCCTTTTCTATATGGTTTTATATATAAACCCCGGCCATTACGTATAGCAATAGCCTCCATCGTTCGGTTATGGCGTTCACTTTCATTCAACTGTTTTTGTGCCGCTTTAGCATCATTAATAGCTTTCGCAATTCCTGATGCACCCCCGGCTAGCGCACCGGCTGCCGAAAGTGCAGCAAAAATTGGTAAAAGTGGTAGAATACCACCCGTTTTAGGTATTGGAATAATACGTGGTGTTTTAATTTTTTTACCCCTAGCTGCAACTTTAGCTGCTTTAAGAGCAAGCTTTACAGCATTATTAATTGGTTCACGATTTAATTTTTTAACGGTACCGCGTACACTTCGTCGCACTTGACCGAGTGTAGCCTTTTTGTTCACACCCATACCAAGTTTTACTTTAGCTTTCATTGCGTTTGTTACGGCCCACGCAGCAGCTTTTTCACCAAATTTTGCGTCTGAAGATTTAACTCGATCCCAGGCTGCGTTTGCTAAAATTAAATCTGCCTTATGTCGATCAGAGAGATTTTTACTTTGCGAGTAAGCGATATCGTGTGCCTTACAAGCTTCGTCTAATTTATTGATCCCCGGATCACCTCTTGCTAATCTTTCTTGTAATTTTGTACCCGGTCCACAATACTGATAGCCAGGTATGTGAAGTTCAAATGGCAATTTGTTAATTAATGAATTAACAAGTCCACGACCACTTCGTTGTTGTTGCCGGTTGTGACGTAACATTAGAACTGAATGCTAATAAAATTTGATTCGAGCTATTTATAGATTCATGAAAAATTGAAATGAATCAATTTCATGAACAGCTAATTTACAATTTTGATCACTTTCAATCAAATAAATCCTCTTTTTACAACAATTAGAAATTATAATACATAGATGCATAATATCATCCTTTTCAATATGATTAAAAGTTATTGACAACAATGGTTCATCAGAATCGTTAAACCATTTAATTTCATTGTTGTCGGTAACTTGTGGATCACTGCAACAATTAAATTCATTGTTGACGAGTATACATTCAAGACCTAAGGTGCGCCAATCCACGCTGTAGTGATTCATGATGACTACTGCGCGTAAGTATATAAGGGGCTGAGCGCTTATATAATAAATCAGTAGCGTTAAAAATGCGTTTCGTAAAACAAGATGTTGAACTGCCAATCAAAAATATGGATTTTGTATCAATCACACTAGCTGAAAAAAAGCATGGCCCCTTATTACCGAATAGTATAAGATGTATAATCTCTGGTCCTTCGGGGTGTGGCAAGACTAGCATTTTATTAAATTTATTAGAACATCCGAATGGATTAAGTTTTGAAAATATTTATCTCTATTCAAAATCACTCTGTCAACCAAAGTATGAGTATTTGAAACGCGTTCTCAAACCGATAAGGGGTTTAGGATATTTTACTTTTTCTAATAATGATGATGTTATAGCACCAGAAGATGTAAAAAATAATTCAATTTTTATATTTGACGATGTTGCAACGGATAAACAAAATAATATTAGAGCATATTTCAGTATGGGGCGTCATAAAGATGTTTCAGTCTTCTATCTTTGTCAGACGTACAGTTTCATACCAAAACAATTACTTAGGGATAATGCTAATTTAATAGTTTTATTTAAACAAGATTTGACTAATATCAAACACGTTTTCCAAGAACATGTAGGTAGTGACATGTCATTCGATCAGTTCAAAGAAATTTGCAATGAATGTTGGCGTGAAAGGTTCAACTTTTTGGTTATAGATAAAGACAGTGAGTTGAATAGCGGAAGGTATCGTAAAAATTTCGATATCTTTATTCAAATTAAAAACTGATCTATAACATATAGATTATTTCTATATGAAATACCATTATGTTTCGAACCGAAATAGACTAACTCATTTTACCATTTACATATAGTTCATTGCTAGATGATACTATACTTACTCAGCATCAATATTCAAATACTTGCCCCTGAATATAGGCAATTACACTGCGTTGCCAAGTGGCCCCATACCTACTGATGCAGTGCGGTTGGACCGAATACATGTGCGGTTGGACCGAAAATGTGTGCGGTTCGACCGAAAATGTGTGCGGTTCGACCGAAAACGTGTGCGGTTGGACCGAAATCGTGTGCGGTTGGACCGAAATAGTGTGCGGTTGGACCGAAAATGTGTGCGGTTCGACCGAAAATGTGTGCGGTTCGACCGAAATAGTGTGCGGTTGGACCGAAAATGTGTGCGGTTCGACCGAAAATGTGTGCGGTTCGACCGAAATAGTGTGCGGTTCGACCGAAAATGTGTGCGGTTCGACCGAAAATGTGTGCGGTTCGACCGAAATAGTGTGCAGTTCGACCGAAAATGTGTGCGGTTCGACCGAAATAGTGTGCGGTTCGACCGAAAATGTGTGCAGTTCGACCGAAAATGTGTGCGGTTCGACCGAAATAGTGTGCGGTTCGACCGAAATCTCTGTTCAGTTCATCAATTCGGTTCGAAAAAGCTATAAAATGGCTGTGTACACGTTCACACTGCACATTTGCTAGTAAACTGTAATAGCATAAGCACGCACACACTATGGATAGCGAACGGGAGCTAAAACGAAAAATCATCAATGCTACAAAATCTATACGCGCCAAATACCGTGCGCTCAAAGATAGTCAGTTTAAACGAGAGAAAAATTTACAAGAATCATTTAAACCAATAACGGAGCCACTTAAGGAACTAGCTGCTGAAATAAGAAACGAACCAATAAAAAGTTTCTTGCTTAAAGATGAAAAACCTAAAATTAAAAAAGCACGTTTTTCAACCGATTCTGATGTCGATATAAAGTCACATTTTCTTAGTAATGATAATGATACTGAGATATTTAGGTCAACGCTTATGGAACAAAGTAGTCAACCTACAACAAGTCAACCTACAGCAACACCTTATGTGATGGAACAAAGTAGTCAACCTACAGCAAAACCCTATGTTGGTGCACTAGCTGAAAAATATCTCACGTTAGCAACCACACGTAGAGCTAAAAGAACCCTTGATCGTACCTATGGACCGCGTATAGATGAGCGAACAAATAAATGGATGATTGGTAATTCTGAATTGGATATAATTGATGATAATTTTATTATTAACAACATCGTTTACCCCGGTACTGAAGGTCTCTTTGAGTTAATGTTTAAAAAATATCCAAATCATCATGTATACACAGAGTCGGATTTAGATACTTATAAGACCATTTTAAAAAGTACTAATGCGCATAAAAGAAGTTATAATATTAATGCACCAGTTAATTCAAATCAAAGTTATAAGTATAGAATAATTATAAAAAAACTTTTTCCATCATCACCAAGGTACACGTCAACACCCAAACGACAACCAACCGGTTCCGGTTTAATGCATTATGATGCTAATCAAACGATTGATTATCGTTATTGGAATGATATAGATGAACTTATCGATAGGCTAATATTATTGGTTGCATCACAGCAAGCTGGACACACCAATCATCAAAATGAGATACAAGCCATTTTAGAGGAATTGCGCGAGGCTGATGTAATAGAATAAATACAGGTGATCAACCTGATTAGATAGTCATTTCAAACATGAGCGTTGACAAATTCGGTCGATTCAGCAGTGGTGGAAAAGCCGCTTCCATTAATTTAACAACGAATGGTGATTACGATATGAAAGGTAAACGTCTGACAAACGTTCGCACACCTAAACATAAAGCTGATGCTGTTAACTTGGCTTTTCTTAATGAAGCGCTTGCTAAAATTTCGGACGGTATGACAACACTTGAAAATTCACATAAACAATTTGAATCAATTGTGACCGCAAAACTTAGTCATTTGGAGAACATGGATAATGAGTTGAAAATGGTAATGGAAACTATTGCAAATGCGGTATTTAAAGAGGAATTTCACGTTAAATTTAAGCAATTAGAAAATAAAATACAATTTATTTCGAACCTATATAAGCAAATCACTGTAAATACCATGCCAACAGTTCAAGATGAGTAAAGTTAAAGAACAAGTTGTAAGCGAATTACACAAACCGGCTCGTAAAAATTTCAAAAGGCGTCGTGTTATAACTAAGGGTATCGATGATTTATGGCAAGCTGATCTTGTTGAAATGGGTGCTTATGCGAAAGAAAATCATGGATATAGGTACCTGTTGACAGCTATTGACACATTTTCGAAGTATGCTTGGACTGTACCGGTAAAAGATAAATCTGGAGTGCTTGTTACTGCTGCCATGGAATCGATATTCAAACAGAGCAAGCGCACACCGACGCACCTTCAAACAGACGACGGCCGAGAATTTTTTAATAGTAACTTTAAGGCGTTAATGGAAAAACATAATATTAATCATTATTCTACATATAGTACGTTAAAAGCTTCAATCGTTGAACGTTTTAATCGTACCATTAAGAATAAACTTTGGCGTGCTTTTTCTCTAAACGGTAATTATAAATGGTTGCAATTAATTAACGATTTAGTTGATGAATATAATAGAACAAAGCATCGTACAATCAAAATGGCTCCACGAGATGTCACTGCTGATAATGAAGCATATTTATTATCTAATGTATACAGTAATATAAAAATTGCTGGTGCAGCCAAGTATAAAGTTAACGACTTTGTTCGAATTAGCAAATTTAAATCGATCTTTGAAAAAGGCTACACACCAAATTGGTCTACGGAAATTTTTAAAATCGTCAAAGTTAAACATACAAATCCGGTCACATATCTACTTGAAGATATCAATCAACGGCCTATCCGAGGCAGCTTTTACGAGTATGAACTACAGAAAGTTAAATATCCTGATGTGTACCTCGTGGAACGAATTCTGAAGAGACGTGATGGGAAAGTATTGGTCAAGTGGCTTGGTTTCCCATCGGATAACAACAGCTGGATTCAAGAATCTGATATTGTTTAAACAATCTAATTTTTGATAATCTGTAAGATAAAAATGTTTTTTTCAAATAAATAACACATATATGTAAATAATTATTGTTCTTTATTTTTAAAATATATGTATGAATACAAAATATTTTCACAATAAATGTATATGTAATATTTTTTACAATAAATGTTTTGTATATGAAATATTTTTTTACAATAAATGTATATGAATTATTTTTTACAATAAATAAATATTAAAAATTGTATGATTTGTTTATATATTCAATAAGACCCGAACGTAATTGTTTCATGTTTTCAGGTAACTGATCCCATACTTGACAAATTCGTTGTGCATATTCGGGTATCATATATGCATACAGATGTTGCACCCAAATATCATATTTCAATAGTTGTTTTGTTAAGTATAATAACATATCGAAATTTCTGACTTTTGTATACAAATAAGGATGAGTCAGAAATATGTCTTCAACGTGTGAAATCCGTGTTGCAAATGTCAATGGTTCACCAACGGGCGGTTGAAAGTTTTCCTCCATTTTCACGCCATTCTTGCACATTTCACAGCGAATTTTCAAACCAGGTGGTCCATCAATATGATCTTGTTGCCATGGTCGATTATAATGTTCAAAACATGGTTCACATTCTTGAAACATGGCTCGATAATCGGATGGTAACCAAATCCAGGCGCGTTGTATGATTTTTGCACCATAACTTTTCAGCACATTCAAACTGATCCACTTGTAGATTTGAAGAAATGTTTCCAAAGTCAGTTCGTTCAGCAGCATTGGTTCACGTTCGAAAAATTCACCAATTGAAACATCCATTTTATCCCACTCCATTGATTCCGGTTCAGACAATTTCAAATTTTGCATTTTTACAATAGCATCAATTGTTTTTTCGTAGGTATCAACCCGTTTACGTAGTTTATCCAGTTCACTTGAAAATATTTGTAGCCGTTTCCAGTAAGCCGATGATGACGATGCCATTTCCACTTGCGTACTAATTTAATGAGTAATATCCCCATGCTAAAGTATCCGTTTCCCCCTCCACAATATATCGTTTCGTATCGTACGGGCTGAGCGCCACCTTGTTCTGAGTTACACTATATACGTTATGTTTTTTCGATTGTATCAGGTTTTGTTGTCGGTTTATGATTGTATTGTGTTTTAGACAGTCCACGTAATCGTTGAAAGTTATCGTTTTCTTAACCACAGAGTTCTTTACACCTTTCGCTTTCTTCGTGTGATCCTCGCCGTCCACTTGACAACTATACATTTTCGATCTTAAGCCCACAAATTTTGTAAAGATTCGTCCATTTAGCTCATCCTTCATTAACCCGGGTATTTTCTTATTGACTCTTGGCATGTTATATTGATTATCCGCGTTGTAATCCGACGTATCGAAGTATTGAATATCTCGTTTCATTATTTCGTAAATATCTGGGCATTTTATCTCGTAAATCAATGAATCCGTGTCTGTGTAGAGTAATTTGCTGTTGTTCCCGAACGTTGGCTGTATGTAGTTGTAATGAAAATCGTAGACACATGTTTTCGAAATATCCAGAATTGCTTGCCCGACGTATATTGGTTTGTTCATAAACACTTCCGTTTTTCGTAGTTCGACTGCAATAAGATTCTCGTCAAATATGGTGCGGCTGTGGAAATTCGGTTTTGCTATCATAACTTCCGCACCATATCGTCCATACCATTTCGTTAACAATTTCACAATGGAGTGTTTCCGTACGTTTTCCATCGTTTTCCCGAAGACCGCGTTGTTGAGTAGCTTGTAGAGATTTTTCTCGAATTCGTTTCCCGCCGTTTGTCTTAGAGCTGTATTCAAGTCGATGTAGGATTTAAGCCATGGTGATTGATCGAATTGTAGCACTCTGTGTATTTTCTTTAATTTCATCCCGTGTTGTAGACATTGTTTCAGATTCCGATAGTGTATCACGTATTTCTGTTTGTTGTATAACGTTGCTAGTAACATTTCCTGTTTAGTACCGGGTGCACACATTCTCTCTGGACATAATGGTAAATCGTTGTGTTTATCGTGCAGTTCTCTCGGGTATTCCAAATCCACTTCCAGTAAATATCCTATTGGTGAATCGTCGGGTATTTGTTGAACATCTATCTCGGTATTTTCCATCCATTTGAAATTTCCCGTTGGTAAGTATTGTGACATTGCCCATCCATATAAGTTGTTCACGTCATAGTACATCAGGTATTTTGATTCCTCATCCGGGTCGTAGGTGTTCATATATTTATTGTTTGCTGTCGCGTATCGGTTACTACACTGGCTCAATCCACCTCGAATACCACGTTCAATGAATAATAATTGGTCCACATCAGATACCAGTTCTAACTCTACTTTTGTATATTTTAAGGCTGCATCCCACGTAAGTCCCGGCGTCGTGTAGTAATGAGCAGGATCCAATCCGTGTGTGCGCATGCACGTATCCCGAAAATTCTCGAAAACATCCGCGAGTAGTAGTATGTCCGTTTTCATATATAAATCCGAGTATTCTCCAAGCGTCTGTATGTTGAAGGTATCCCAAACTTTTTGTGCGTGTGTATAGTCATCCATGGTGATATCGTTGTCGTTGAGTCGATTGTAGAATTTCTCCCGTGATGGTAAACATGTTTCTTCCAATTTATCCCAGCCTGATATGTAGTCGTACGGAAAAACACCTTTGCGCGTAAGTAATTTGTAGTCGGTATCCGGAAATTGTGATTTAACTATGTTGAACTCGTTGAGATATGAAGATAATTTATCCAAACTTGATGCCATAAATCGGAAAGAGTCGATGAATCTAAATGTAATTTCGCTGCCCATAACATGTTTAGTGAATGCAATATATCGTTCCTTGTTGATTGGTAGTAAGTCGACACGTCCCTCGAATGCTGTTGCTATATCCTTTATTACGAAATGTGCATCATAACCACTCAAGTTGTGGAATACAACAGGAATCATATGGAAATCCTTATAATTCAAGTTGCATCCCTTGTGTGCAGGTCCATTGTATTCGCCGGTGAAGTGGTTATGATCACGAACCACAATATCCTCAGGTTTGAATGGTTTCTCGCAAATGTGGCACCCGGTACTTCGTTGTTTAAGTTGCTGTTGTTCCTCTGGTGTTAACTCGTTCATTGGTATTATGTTGTCATATATGGGTTCCAAGATATTTTCACGTAACGTTGCCAGTTCTTCCGCGAACCATTTTTCGCAATTCGGCCCGCGGTATGATCTATAGTAGCTTAACTGGTTGTTGTAGGAGCAGTGAAAGTAGTAACCGATACTGTATGCCCGATGTTGTTGATACGTTGTCGTGTTTTTCCGATTTTCGTTATCCGTCACAGGTTGTAGGAATGATTCGACGTCCGCGTAAATTATAAATGGAACACGTTTCTTGTTGCTATAATTCTTGAACGATATGTATTTGCTTTTCCCTTCTGGCATTATCACCCGACAGTTGTTCATGTTGACGCAGTCTTCGGTATGTTTGATCAGCTTGTCTTCCGTATAAAAGTAATTCAGGCATCGATCGCAGATGTATTTTTTCCCGTCATGTTTTGATAATTGTCTTGACACGAGTTTTGATAAGTCCTTAATCCAGCAGAAATGGTAGCGTAAATCTTGATCGTTGTCCTGTTCGTTGTCCTCATCCTCGTAATACTCGTTCTGGATCATTAAAAGGTTTATGTGATGTTCTTTCTTCTCTCTCGTTAGCGCAGCAGGTACGGTTTCGAAATGTCCATTTTGTTTTTTTAGCATAAACACGTTGACTGATATTGTTGGGTTCTGTTTCTCGAATTTGCTCAGTTGTTGGATCGTCATTGGAAATTGTATCCCGTCCAAGTTTAGTATCGTTGAGTAGTGTGGGTACACTGATGTTCTTTGAGGATTTCGATCTGCTGGATAAAGTGCTGATACCACTGCCCACGCGAAACAGGCGTCATCGTTGAAGTTTTGGATGTTGATACATGCTTGTTTTCGTTTTATTTCCTGCGGTAATTCGATGTAGCTTGATCCACGGAAAGGTGTGTATTTGTTCACGTTCACTGCTAGGTTGATTATGCTTGATAAAGCCCATCCGCTGCCCGACTCGGCAAATTCGCTCAATTTTCTCAAAATTGGTTCCCGTACATGTTCCACGAAGCATTGTTTTAGGTTTGTTCCACTATCTATTATGATATTCGGTGTATTGAAATGTTTCATGTCATATTTGTCCTCGTCACCATCAGTTTTCACAAATAACCCGCAAAACGTTGTGTTGACTTTTATCGTTAAGTATTTTTTTAATATATTTTGTATTCGCCGAGTGAACATCGATGTAGCGTCGTCTAAAAAGTCCTTTGGCTCTATGTGTGTTATGTTAGTAACCACTCCCGTTCGTATTCGACTTGCAAATGCGGATTCCACGTCAGCCCATTGAATTCTATCGGATCTTTTACGTTGATTTCGATTCATGCCGGCACCTGAAACAATCAACATAAAAAAAATTATTTATCAAATTTATAAAAAATCATTAAAAAAAAAAATTATTTAAAAAACTTACCATGTTGATATATCAAAATTATAAAAAAAATCATTAAAAAATAAATTTATATTTGAAAAAACTTACCATGTTTTCGTAGCGCCTTCATTCTGATTCGAAATCCTTTCATTTTTCCCGCACATGATTCAAAATGTTTGCGTTGTCCCAAGTTTTCCGCTCCACGAATTGCCTTGTTGATTAGTCTTATGTTGGTATTTGTATGTTTCATCCATTTTTCCAGTTCATCTGCATCCCGGGTATCCATTTCCAGTAATGATAGCGCGTTGCGTACATTTTCCACCATTCTAGTTGCCACGTCGTTTAATGAAGCCATCGTTGTATTTTAATTTAAAAAAAAATTCTCGATACAAATTCTTGCAACAATAACAATATTAACTGCTTGAAGTTTGTTGAAGAAGTGATTTGAGGGAGCACGCAGACCTCAATTTATACGATTTTGACTGCTCGAAAAATTCTGGAGGGGAATCACAAAAAATGCTGGCTCAGACTTTTTACAACGCAAATAACCGAAGGTCAAATGTCAAATTCCGAGAAATTTATTTCGCATTTGAAACCTAATAAAAGAATTGCTGACTAATCTTAAATAAACATTTTTTAAAATTAAACCTTATATAAACAAATTGAAAAAACCCCCGATTATTATCAGGCTATAAATTAAAAATTCCGAGAAAATTATTTCGTATTTGAGATCAAACAAAGAAATTGCTGTGTTGTCAAAATCTTAAATAAACATTTTTAAAATTAAAACATGTCTTATATAAATAAATTAAAAAAATATCTGAGTATGAGTCAGCAAAATCTTAAATAAACACACAGCTATATTAATAATTTATGAGGACATTAATGTAAACAAATTTATTTGAATTCAACAAGTTGTGACATGTTTTTAAATAAAATTCCCCTCCGACTATGCTGTAAACATATCATGAAATTACAAACAGTTAGCTAAAAAAGCTTAAATAAACAAACTCAAACCATATAAAAAGTCACGAGTTTATTTAATATATAAACAACTTATAAAGTGCTGACCACATATCCCCTGAGGTACAGCTGAAACCCAAATTTCCGGCAGTACAGTAGCGGTCTGAAATTTGGAGTCTGGACCCCGGAGTCTGAAATCTGGAGTCTGAAGTCATGATTGCGGCTAGCGCTTGGTAGAGTGCCCCCACAAAATTTAGCGGCCACCCCTTGGGTTAGGGTATTCCCCACATTTTTGACTTGGTAATGTACCTTTCGTTTAAAATGACGCAATTAAGGCAAGCGCGTGTTGGGGTCAAGGTTTGCACGTACAGTACGCTTCAAAAAGTGATCGGATACCTTTTTTGGTCAGGGGGGCCCGCACTTTTGACACGGCAGTGTACTAAAAATTTAAGTACAGTACGGCGTCAAAAGTTTGGGACCACCCTGGGTTAGGGTATTCCCCACATTTTTTGACGTGATAGTTCGTTTAAGATGACGTAATTAAGGCAAGCGCGTGTTGGGGCCAAGGTTTGCACGTACAGTACGCTTCAAAAAGTGATCGGATACCTTTTTTGGCTAGGGGGGTCCACACTTTTGACACGGTAGTGTACCAAAAATTTAAGTACAGTACGGCGTCAAAAATTTGGGGCCACCCCCCGAGTTAGGGTAACCCCACATTTTTGACGCGGTAGTGTACCCCATCTATCAAATTGTAACCTAAAATTCAGTCTGCGCATGCGTCGTGTACTTAAATTCAGTCTGCGCATGCGTTAGGTTTGCATTCAAAAACTACGTCAGTGCTGGCGGGTAATGGGTTAACACAAAACCAAATTGTTATAAGTAAATTGTGATGACGCATAATGGGTTAACATAAATTAATTTGGTTGCTGGTAATGACTCATCTCTTACGAATTTCAAGGCCAACAGTATGAGCGAGTGTGGGGTCAAATGTCAACAACAAATTTTGATACATGTACTTGGTACGTGCCGGGTCAGAGATCAATTCATACATGAGGTACAGTGTGTCTCAAAAATTTGGGTACATCTTGCGTCAGGATGTACTGGGTACATCTTGCATCAGGATGTACCCAAACTGTTTAGACAACCGGTGTGCTCGCTCTGTCATAGCCTATCTACTTATTATGTATATTTATAAAAATAAACATAAACAAAAGTTAAAGGCTAGTACGGCTAGTACTAATGTTTCAAAATTCAAATCAAAGAATACTTATGTACTTACATTTTCTAACCTCTTGTCATGTGATGAAAAGTGCGCTATTTTGAGTTAAACTTTTAATGTGAGCCTTTAATGAAATACATATAAAGTCTAAAACTGTAATATTTAATTTGAGTTAACTACTGAGTTATGCATTACAAGTTTTAAAAAAGTGAGTTGACACAATAGTGAGTTAACGCAATTGCGCGGCGTAGCGCAGTGTTACCCAGGCCTAATTTCCAGTTTTACTATATTTCTGATTTTTTTATATTTTTTATTATATTTATGGTTCTTTTTCATATATTTTTATATTTTATGCTACTGAAAAAAACTACAAAAGTAGCCGAAACTGGTCTAGCAAATATTTTAGATCTTACATTTTTTGTGGGTCGTTAAGGGCAAAATCGTCTAGATTCTAGAATAATTTTTTTTAAACTCAGGTCCTACGTCACTAATTTTATTGAAGGAACAAATACAATGAAGTTGTGCAATGTTGTTAAAAAAAAAAATTAAAAAAAAGAATTCCTAAAGAAAGAGTACCTACGTACATAACAACACAAAATGCTTGAATGTTTCCCAGATTCCATAAATCGTTAATTTTATCAATAAAATAGACAGTAAGTGTAGTGAAATGTTTTGCCAAAGTAAACAAAACACAGACACCGGAATGAATAAATTGGCGCTTATTTATGAGCGGTGTGTTCAGTGCATTCTGTTATTTATATACCACAACTAAACAATAACTGTCCCATTATTTGTTCCTAAATTTTTTTATCCATGGAATTTTTTTGGTATCTCAATGTGAAATTAATTTTTTATTAGGAATCAGACTAAATGACTAAAATCACGCCGTGACATTAAAATGACGTCACGATTTATAAGCTTTATATGCGAATACCATAAATAAGATAGACAATATGTATATGAATACCGTAGTTACATCTTCCCTCGAAGTATTTAAACAATTTAACACTATGCACAAATTTTATGATAAGTTTGCGATATTTTAAATAATTATAATCAACTAGCACTTAAAAAATACTGACTTCATTTTTAACAAATTTTAACTATAAATTCATACACATCAAAATTATTAGGACCTAAAACTGAACACGCTCACTTCTCAGTATTATGTTGGTTATGTTGTGTACAAATATAAAATCGTGTTGACCACAAAATAATGTTGACATAACTGAAAGTGATATCTGTTTGAATTAAATCGTGACACCATTGCATACGTCACTACGCCAAGTCGTTTTTCGCGCCAATTTGTTCATTTAAAATTAAACTGTAGTTTTGATGATTTTTATAAATTTATCAGTAAAAACAAATCATTTTGAATAATTTTGTAATAGCAGTCAAGTACCCTATTTATGCTATATTTGAATGAAAAACAACGCTGAACAGAACTACAAAAAGTTTAAAAATTATTTGGAGATGGGCTGCTGACAAAAAAATCGTTAGAATAATATAAATTCTTAAACTAATATCTGGCAGCATATTATAGTCGTAAAATAAATTATAATAAGGAAAATTATACTTTCAGAACTTTCAGAAAAATTTAAATTCAGATACATTCAAATACTCCGTCTGATATGTCACATACGACCATAATTACGTACATATCGTAACTTAATAAAGTGAAGCCCATAGAGATACATAAAGAGACAACTTAAAAGTCGTTTAAAAATTTAAATAGTTATTACAGAAAAAGATGACAGCAGTCATTTGAATTTCTATACTATATCTTATTTTTATCTAATAAATGACAAAATATATTTGTAAAAGGAATGCTAACTTTGAGTCAGGAATAAAAAAAGATACGTATACTTTTAATGTCGTGTTATCACATCTTATCAATTGTTTATATTACGTTGTTTGTTGTTATAGTTCACAGTGGCATGTAATTTACTTGCTTCAAAAAAAACTTCATAGTTGGCCATCCATCTATATCACTAGTGGAGCCCTCACTAACACTATCGTCCATACTTCTACATATATATGCATATATGCTATACCTATAACATAATTAATTAATATAGAAGAACTTGGAGCTTAGTCTTCGGGGTCGCCATGGCTCAGCGGTGTTCCGCTCGGTGTTCGACTGGTCGACGCATCGCGACGGTTCGAGTAGCTCCCGGAGTGATTTCTAGAGTTAGGATTTTAATTATTTAATATTAGAATTAGGAATGTATTTGAACATTTTAAATTAGCTGTAAGGTTTGTGCGTGTGTCTAAAAAGAAAAATAATAATAATAAAATAATTTAAATTTAATTTTGAAAAAATATGTTAAAAATCAATTTCTGACTTGTGAATCTTGCGTATCTCTCCCAGCACGTAAGTTCACAAGTATAAAAAAAAATTAAAATAATTTTTTTTTCTTTTTTTTTGATTATTATAAAAGTTTTATTACCTAAAATAAAATTTTATGTCATCTTAATTTAAAAATAGTTAGAGATTCTGAACAGCTTATTACTAAATATTCACTTTGGGCAACAATTAAATTAGCTATAAACTGTTCGGTCCAAATAGTCGTACTTACGGAATGTTAAGTTCTAGAATTAGACGTTTAAATGGAAACGACGTGACGTAACTTTTTTCGCATATATGCTGAGATTTTTGGCTTATTTCCACTGTTTCCATATATTTTCCAGATGTCTTTCAAAATTTATTGTCGCTATTTCTAAATTAAATCCATGGTTTGAAAGAGGAAAGACAACTGTATATGGACTGCATTCTTCATAACATAGCGAATTTCCGTTTACAAAAATTAGTTTTTCTCGGAAACCAGTTTACATAGAATAATGATATAAAATCTTTTTTTACGTAATTTTGCTGCTCTTTCCACCAGCGTAAAAATATATCAAAAAAATTGAAACTTTGAATTTGGGGAAAGGACCCCTGCGGATAAGATAGGTGAATCTGCCTAAGCTCCAACCTGGGTCGGGAGTGTCGTGGTATGGTTCGTCCTTGCACATGTATTCCATAGCTGCAGTGTTAGGTCAAGGTAGCTTTGCGGGTTCTAAGAGCTCCATAAGACAGTGCATGCAGCTCCCCAAAACACGGTGTTTAGAAGAAGATATTTCCAAAAATTTCTAAATGACCTATAAAAACACACAAAATGTGACCTTGGACCAAAATCAGACATAGATTTTTGAAATCTACGCCTTTGAATTAGTAAATATATGACTAAAAATATTTTGCAAAATTGGGCCAAGTAAGGCTAATTTAAGGATTTAAATAAATGGGGCTCTAGTGACACTCGGTGTTGCAGCCGCCTTAGTGACCTTGTTTAGCCATAAAATCTAAGGATGCCTTCCTCTCACCCTTAAAAAAGTAAGCGTGTGCAATTAAGGGTCATTACCAGTGTTTTCATCAGTATGAAAATTTCTCACAAAATATCATAAATCAAAAAACATGACCGCCGTCACAAAAAGCTAAACTGAAAAGTTAAAAACAAGTTATCCTTGAATTTCTATCGCAGTTGGGGGACAGTTTCGTTAAGGACACCTTGCCATACTGATGAAAACACCGGTAATGAGCCTTAATCGCACACGCTTACTTTTTCTAAGGATGAGAGGAAGGCATCGCCATATTTTATGGCTAAACAAGCCCACTAAGGCGGCTGCAACACCGAGTGTCACTAGAGCCCTTTGTATTTAAATCCTTAAATTAGCCTTACATGGCCCAATTTTGCAAAATATTTTTAGACATATATTTACTAACTCAAAGGCGTAGATTTAAAAAATCTACTTATGTCTCATTTTGGTCCAAGGTCGTGGTTTGTGTGTTTTGTCGGTTATTTAGAAATTTTTGCAAATATCTTCTTTTAAACACCGTGTTCTGGGAAGCTGCATACACTGTCTTATGAAGCTCTTAGAACCCTACATGCATATATATATATATATATATATATATATATATATATATATATATATATATATATATATATATATATATATATATATAATACTTACGCACTTGGGGGGAAGGAAAGTGGAAAATCGGGAAAAGCCAAAAATTGAACATTTTGGTACAACTCAAAAACGCAAAGCTACCTTGACTTAATATTGCAGCTATGGAATACATCTGCAAAGGCGAACCCTACCATGGTCTCCCGACCCAGGTTGGACCTTAGGCAGATTCACCTATCTTATCCGGAGAGGTCCTTTGGCAAATTTTTTCATGAAAAAGACTTAAAAAGCCATATTCCCGGCATCGGACGTAGCTGGCTGAAGATGTCATTCAAGATTTTTGGATTTCCATCATTTTCACCAAATATCGAAAAATTGGATATTGTTTTCGAGTGTTATCGCGTAAACACATAAATACGTATGAATGCAATTTGTTCTTTAGCGATTTAGTTACATAATCGGAGTAAGAAAATAATCCTACCTCGCGTTGACAAAAGTTTGCGATGTATTATATTGTTGGATTGTTTAATTTAATCTTTCGAACTGAATTTTTACATGTACCATTAGCCCTTCTATAATTAGAAAATAAGAACATAAACAATACGTGATTAAATCAGTGTTTAAAAAAAGTTCATTTAAATTAAACTACATTAGTTTTGAGATAAATATTGATTTCAAAAAAATCATTTTGTAATTCATACAAATTAACTAAATATCGATCAAAACATGCAAACATATTATGTAGGTATGTATAAATCACAGTGTTAAAAACATAAAACAAATTTTTTAAAAAATTCACTGAAGGTCAAATAAATATATAGATCTAATTTGTATGTAATTCATTATTTAGTGGTAATGTTAAAACATATCGAAAATATGTAGAACATAAGCATACTTTGATTAAATTATGTAAAATTACGTACAATTTAAAAAAGAAATATTTCAAGGTATAAGAAATTACATATAATGTTTAATTTCCACCTAATAAAGTTTATTTATTTTTGGATTTTAAAATATCGAGAAAATTGACGATAAAGAAAACTATTTTAACCAAAATCATGCATATTTGGATATTAAGGAGTAAATTTTTCTATATTCCGCATTGTATCAGATGCATAAACTATGTACGTAGTAAGGTCCAAAAGTTTTCGGCCTACCCACTTTAGATTAATCGGCGATACGTTTCTTTAGTGTCATTCTATTAGGAACCTATTGTGCATCTACCCACAAAATAGTCAGGAAGATTAATAAAAATATGTGGTCATGCTGGACAATAGTACCAATTTTTTTTTTACTAATTACTCATACCCTAAGCTTCAAATTTTGGGTAGGATCCACTTAACTCTATCAGCCACATGACGACCATTTTGAAATATATCGAGAAAATCCGTTTAAAATATTTTTATGGAATTTTCCCATAGGGAAATGTGCAGTTTTTATGAAACTTAGTATAAACATGAAATGTCATTAGGTTAAGCCCGCAAACCAAAAAGATTGAATGATGCAAGGGGGTTTATAAGAGGGGTTTAAAAATTCCCAATCGATAACCATTAGCCATGGATACTGTAAAAATACCTTCTTGACATATGCAGCTGCAATGTTCTGTGCACTTCCAGTCTTTTCTTTAACATAAACAGCTTCCACTACAACCATTTTTACTATTTTACAAGTTACAAGTTCGCTACAGGCTTTCGATGCAATATGTGATCTAATTAAAAATGCAACCTATGTTTGAGTACCTTCATTAAGGGACTGTTCTTATTTTTTGACCAAAAAAATTGTAATTTCCAATCATTTTTTTCTCAGTGATTTCTTACCTTATATTTTTACATTTTTTGTTTGTTTTTCCCTCATTTTTATTATAATGGGCGTTAAAGTGGAGGTCGCAAAAAGAAGGTGAAACTGTAACACCGGTAAGTTCGATACAAGACATATGAAACAAAAATTTCAAACGGCATTTTATTAGAAATTGTATTCTCTATTGTGCAAATTAGAATAAAGTCAAAATTTTAAAAATTGTAACTGGCGCGCCTTTAGAAAAAAATCACATTTTAGGACATAAAAATTCATCTACGGGAGGCGATAAATGAACAAGTGCATATTAAGCCCACGATTTTAGTTTGCATACTGGGCAAACATTAATGAATACAGTAATCCAAGACTTAGTTTCATAAGTTAACTACTTTTTGAGATATCAGTATTACTACATTAAAAAAAGTAGTCACAAGGCCTTTTTACGATATAAACATAATAACTCAGAAGTCAAATTAAGCTCAGTACACAAAACTGGTATGACTTCAAAAATTGGGGTAAAAATTTATTTTTTTTGAAATATCTCGAAAATGGTATGACATAGATAAAAAGTTTGAATTAGCCATATTGCTATATTAATTTAAAGACCTAGTTATTGATATGAAATTTGTTGAAATTACATCAATACAGGTTTAAAGAGGATTAAAATTTGGAAGTTAATGTTTCAAAAAGAGAGTAAAAAATAAAATATATTAAAATTTTGTTTACAGATTACAACTAACCTACGTAAAAATATATAATTGCCCTGTTTTGCTTAATTTCCTAATATTAAGTCTAGGGTTAGTTAATTAGAGGGTAACTGTGTCGACATAATCGTACTATTCGAGCAATTCAAGAACTTCTTCATGGAAACTAAGACAATTAGAATAACGTAGTATTGAAATTAGGCTTGCTCTATAACATATTCAAATTTCAGCAGAATCGATAAATCCGGCTTTATAAAACAATTAATAATTAAATTTTAAATGTATGTATTGAAGTAATGAAGTAGCAGATAACATTAAAATATGTTTTTTGATTAGCTGATTTTAAAACAAAAATTGTAATGAATAATTTCACACAACTTTCTGCGGACTGACGGAATACTTTCGCGGACCAGCAGTTGAGAAACACTGGTGTAGATAGTGACCGATATAGATGTACCAAAACAGCAATTTTTGACAAAGCGAACGACGTCGCGGGAACATTTAGCAAGTATAGTTACCTGTCAATGACAGTACAGGTTCTTGGAGGACATTACTCAAGATGGCCGCCTTATAGGTGATGAAGTTGAGTAGATCTTACTCAAAGCTTAAAGATTAGAACTTAACCAATATGTAACCCAAAATTGGTGCTTTTGTCCGGCCTGTCCACATCTAATCAATATTTAGCATTAATCAGCCTAACTAAAAGAAAAAAAATATTGTATCAAATCATTTCGTTGTCAAGATACTGGTTAATAAAATAAAATTGTCGACTCGAAAATTTAAAATGCACAAAATCGACTACAGGGCTGCGATCCGTAAAGTTTTTAACAAAGGAAGAGAAGACGCTGTCAAAAATCAAGCAACGTTTGGATGTTGTGTACGGGCACTCATCGCCTTCATTTTACACTGTGAAATAATTTGAGAGGATTTGAGAGGAAAGAAATTTAAAACACAGATGACGAGATGAAGTCCACGGTTTTGCCGCATTTTAACGATAAAAATCCAGACTATTTTTTTAAGCGTATAGAAATGTATGTGAGACGTTGTGAAAATTCTATTGAAATCAAAGGAGAGTATATTGAAAAATAAAAATAGTTATTCGAAATTTAAGCGGGTTCTACACGATGCTACGAACGTTCCTTCCAACATTCGATCGAACGTTTGAGGCAATTAAGTTCGATAGTTGGTGCGACGAATGTATCTGCTACACGGTGAGTCGAATGTTTGATCCAATACGAATGATGATGTGTTGGTACTCAGTGGACAACGCTGTTATCTGTCTGATGTTATCTCTAATGTTATACACTGATGTTGTCTCTCTTCACATGAACGAGTCGTGCGCAACCAACGAACGCAACCAACATTGACCTTCAAACGTTCGAAGCATCCCTTTGACTCGGTGCAAGAATACCGACATCGAACGGGACACGACCAAATGCGAACGTTTGACGCTCGACATTGGACACTCGTAGGTTCGAACAACGGCTACACGATGCTATGAACCATCCAACGTCGAATGTTGGAAGGTGTTCGTAGCATCGTGTAGCAGCGGCTTTACTCTAATTTTTATTATCCAAGCTGAAAATTTTTGGACCTTACTACGTACCTTCGTGCAATCTTTTAAATTTCACAAATCGATTTTGTACAAACAATTATGGAACTTTTTTATGAATACCATCCGAAGTTTTGAAGATAATTAAAATTCCGTTGAAAACGACATGAATTTTCCTTCTTTGAATATTTTATTGAGTTATAAGTACTGCGAAATGAACTTCGTGGGATTTTAACTTTGTATCATCACTCTTAAAGAATAATGTAAGAATAAGGTCCACAAAGAAACCAAGAAACCAGTTCAATTCTTAATCTCAGTACTTAAAAACTTATGGCAGGAGCGCTGGGAAAATATTATTATTGCTAGATCTCGTTGTAGTATAATTATGTAAACGAAATTTTATCAATTTTTAAATTATTGTGTTCATAGTTGAATGAATCAAAAAAATTAAATTGAGTATAAAATTATTTTGTTTACATTCAGATACATAGATATAAAATAATTAAATTGAGTTAATTTAATGTGTGTATGTATGCCATATTTACTGTGATTTTAATTAATTAATGAAACAAGACTAGCGTAATGCACTGTACGTGATGTTATGTACCTATGAAAAATATTTTCTTTTATAAAGATATTTTCAATTTAAGGAATGAGTTGAAAAATTTCTCACAATAACTGGTACTGTTTATGTAGTATGTAGGCGTACATACTTACATAGGGGAAAATCAGGACGTGTAACTCATTTCTAGTATTCATAGAATGTGTTGTCTGTAAATTGATCTTACAAGCATACATTCAGTCTATATCTCATCTCTACTGGTTTAGTCTAAGTATACTGTTAATGCTGACAAACTAAAATGAGAAGAAAGACACGAGCACGCTCGAAAACCTATTAAAATTGTTCAAACTTAATATTCGTTAACGTTCTACTAGGTCGGTAAAGCGGGACGATTGACGTGACCCATAGTTTAAGAAGTCTGGAGAGATTTTCAGAAAAGTAGACTCACCTGGATTTATTTCGATGTACTTTTTTTAAGAGCAGAGCCGCGCAGCTCCACTGGATCTACTGGAACTAGTTCGAGTTTGAAAAATATCAAGTGTTATAAATTAAAGTCCCTCCCATATATTTGTGATATATTTTATACTTAAACATAATTATAACACTTGCTAACCCTTAAGAAGATAATTTATTCAATTTATATTGTTTTATAAGTTTAATTGTGCAATTTTAATTACATACTTTACGTCAAGTGTTACCACATACCCGGATAATTTCGTTAAGATGTTTCTGTCGGCTCATAGCCGACAGACGACAAATTATTTATTTTCTTCAATAACCATTTAATTTATTATAATTTATCAATTCAATATTTTAGTTCAATTATTTAGCGTAACAGTACTAAAACCTTCAACTGTGCAATCTTTCTGATCCGTATCAATTTTATTTCTTCGCTTTCCCCTATGTTTACTTTAAATAAAATAATTTCACTGTAGAAAATTGTATTTTGTATAATGTTACAACTAATTAGCAAACTTGTGTACGTACTTTCACTGTTAATTTACACAAAGTTGCAAACATAAAGTTTTTTTTGTTTTGTTTGATAAAGATTGTTACACTAATTCATGTTTTTTTTTTTTTAATTATAAATGTAATTTACATAAAAATATAATTATTTTAATATGATTTAATCCGTGATTCTTACAATGAGGTTTAAAATTTTTGCTGTTCCCTTGAAAATAGAAGATTTCAGATTAGTTTATAATTTTCGTACTGTAAACTCAAAAATCATTTTTGATCCACTTTCCGGAATCATTATGGATAATAATTTAACTGATTCTCAAATATTTTCATCTCTTAACCTTTCATCCAGCTTTTTTCAAATTCTGCTAGATGAATAATCCAAATCAATTGTAGCTATCATAACCTCTTTGGTCAATACTAATTTGATGTCTGTCAAAACAAACAAAATTTTAAGTGTAGTGTATTCAATAATAGTTAGAATCAGTGTTGTTAATATTGGCTAGAAGTCGAACAACTTTTTTTAATTGCTTACTATTTTTTCCCCACAACAGAATTTTCCAAGTGAAATAATGCTATAGAAACTATTGTAATAAAATGTAATGGCTGTCTGAAATGATGAAAATTTTATAAGTTTTCTAATTTGATAGTAACGTACACTTTACTTTTGTAATGACATGCAACAAAATTATAAAAATTAACATAAAAATTGTGTATATTTCGATATATAATTTGAACCCCATAGCTTAACAATTCATTCTCCATAGTATATAGGAATATAATTGTAACTGAAGTGGATTATTAAGTTTATCCCATATACTATGAGCAATGGTCCTTATATGCGAACTATTGCGAACATGTGTATTTGACATATAAAATGTAAACAATAGGTACATGCCATAGGTATGTTATTGGTATTGTTTGTAATCTCATCTGAATACACTTGTGTCATTTATTAATTCTCCACATAATAATTATACACCTTCATGTCCATTATTGTAGTTATTGTTTTACTATTATTACTATATTGTTATATTTAGTTAAATATTTAGTTATTGTTTAACTGTTGTTAAACAACAGTTCCCTTTACTATACAAATTAGTATTATAAATTAATATAGTACCTATACAGACTGCATAATAATAAGCTACGTATCTTAGCATTTCTATTTCAAAAATGATTTAATTTAAAAAATGAAAAAAAAATGAGAAGAAATGTATGTGTCATAAAATTTGTATCAAATGACATTTCCAAATACTATAAATTAACTTCATGTACTGTAAGTTAAATAGAACGCTATCATTGCGATAAAACTGAATTTGAGTATCACTGATATCATAGATAGGTTTAGAGTGATCATCAAGTGTTATATGGAATACTATCAGGCTTGCCCTCTTTGGGACTCGAACCCTGAAACTGTAGATTCGGCCCCCTCTCCGACCTAACATCAGACCCAACTACGTTTATTTTTGACTGCATTAAAATAGATAAATCAAAGCCAGTTCCACTACGTAGGAGGTCCTAAAACTGCTAGGAAATAGAGCTACCATGTATTCTAGACGTCAAAGAAGTCGATTAGTACCAACTCACCTGTATATCAAAATGTTTTTTTTACCCATGACAGGAGTTCAAAGTAGGGATGGCGGTTTTCAAAAATAACCGGTTTCGGTTATTTCCGTTTATTTTATGCTCGGTTTACCTGACGATTATAACCACTCAAAATAACCGGTTTTTGAAATAACCAATTTTCGGTTTTTTCTAGGAAAAATACAGTTATAGGCAATTAAACACTTATAAGATTTTTATTTTATAAATATATTAATTTTTAAACGAATTTAATACCCCGTAAATACAAACAAAAACTAAAAATTAAACAATTTAACAAGAAGACTAACTATCAACTAACAAAAAATTTTTTTTTTTTTTTTATTTAACTTCTGTATTGCAATAAAGCTTACAGTATTAATAGATTTGAGCGTTACTTTATGGTATTCCATATTTATAAATAATAAACAAATACTTTACTTTGCAAAATACCACTTTTATTTTTGAAACTGTGACAATATTGTTTCGAACCGAATAATTCATGAACTAACAAAATGAACTAACGGTTCGAAACAATATTGTCACAGTTTCAAAAATAAAAGTGATATTTTGCAAAGTAAAGTATTTGTTTATTATTTACAAAGCTTACAGTGTTGGCTACAAAGGCCTGTAATTATATAATTAATATTACTAATATCCGTATGAGAATATAAGTATAAAATGTGTAAATAAATAATGTATTTAATTCTTAATAATTAATAAATAAGTAAATACACTAGGAGATAGAAAATAACAATGTATTAAATTAATAAATTAAAAATAGGTACGCCAAATGAAATTATGAACCATTTATTCATCAAGTACGAAACTTCGTATTTTCAATGCATTGCTGGTAAAATTGTATATATTATTTACTTCTTGGATCGTTAGATTGGTCAGCAAATCAACGAATTGGCGTTCCATGTCATGTTGGGGGTTAATGTAGTTTTGGAGGCAATGCGTTCTACTGGACCGATATATAGGGCAAGTGAAGAGGAAGTGCATCAGTGTCTTCGGGCTCTTCTGGTTGCATACTTCGCATATTTTATCTTGTCTCCACTTATATAAGCAACTATTAGCTGATAATTTTATAGTAAATGCACCCATTGTTCGTATTTGGCTTACTAATTTAATTTTTATAAAATGAAGTGGGTATTTCAAGTATGCGGAAATGTTTTCTGAAATGATGTATTGGTACAAGGGGCTGTAACCTGACGTAAGAATTCTTTCTTTATCAATAAGTAATTGTTGTTGGTGAAACTTATCTAGGATATTTTGTAACTGACTTTTGACAAAGTATGGGTTTTGATTTTCCATATATCATTCATTCTGAGCTTTTCCAGGATGCTTTTTAATTGAGTTACCCAATTATATTTCAGTGTTGTGCCTTTGTTGTGGTCTAATGCTAATAATCTATTGTAGCATATTTTGGGTAATCTCGTGTCATTCATTTCTAGTATTGTAACCCACCAATTTAAAATAAGTACTTTTTAGTGCATGTACTGCGATGTTTTCAACACCTGTTTCAGATCGAATGATATAGTAAGGTGTGGACAATTGCCAGTTAAATACTGATTTTAAAAAAAAATTACTTTGAATACATTCTAATTTATCTAGATATCTCAATGTCCAAGTTTCAGCTCCGTACAATAAAGTTGAAATTATCACTGCCTTGTAAAGTTATAAGCGAGATTCCCAGGATTGCATTTTCGATCGTACCATGATATCTTTTATGTTATGTAAAGCCATATTGGCTTTTTTATGGCATAATCAGTGGCCTTTGCGAAAGTTGCTGAAGATGAGAAGAGGACATCGAGATAACAATATTCGTTAGTAGTTTTAATTTGTGAGTTATGTACTTTAAATGACATTAACTGTTTACTCACTTTTCCGCCTTTTCTAAATATTATTATTTCTGTTTTTTTAGGGTTAATATCAAGTTCGTTAATACTGCCGTATTCCGTGAGGACATTCAACGCCTTCTGTAACATTCCCTGATTATCTGTTAAAATTACTAGATCATCGACATACTGCAGTAGTATGCCGATTTATGCCATCTATATTGATGCCGCGAATTTTGCTTTTTGACATATATGAGCTTAGGTCATTTATGGAGAGGTTAAACAGCAGCGAGGAGAGTGGATCTCCTTGCAAAACTCCTCTATTTACTTTTACAGGCTTGCTGGTCCTGCCGTTCACCGTAAACTTAAAGTTTGCCTTGAAATAGAAATTTTGTATTAACCGTATTAACTTACCACTGATACCTATTGCATATAATTTATGCCATAGGATTTTGTGTGATACTAAGTCAAAAGCTTTACGGAAATCGACAAAGGCTGCATATACCTTTCTGTTAGTAAGTCTGAGGTTAATATTTATTATGCTGCTTAATATGAATATTGCGTCTCTACATCCTCTCCCCTTACGAAAGCCACACTGGAATTCTACCTAGATGTCTCGCTCTTCAATCCAATTGGATATTCAGTTGGCTAAATAAAATGTTTGTAAAAATTTTACAAATATTCTTTATAAGAGAAATGCCTCTGTAATTATTTCAATCATTTCTGCCTGCTTTTTTAAACAGTATAGATAATTGAATTTCTAACCAGGACACGGGGATCTCCTCCTCCTCCGGAATTCTGTTATATAATTTTTGTAAGTTTTGCACCAAGCTTCTGGTAGGTTTTTTAAGAAATCACTCGGGACCTGGTCAGGGCCTGCAGTTTTCCCTATTTTACACTTAGTGGGTATTTTAGTTCGTTCTCTGTGATATTACTGTCTAAATATAGATCAGTGGAAGAAAGTCTATTTTGGACTTCAATGCTACATGTACCTGTGTACAAACTTTCAAAAAAGCTTTCCCATTCTGCAATACTAATTTAGTTTTAATATAGTCCACGCTTACCACGGAATTGACTGACGCATTTCCAAAACTCGCTCGAGTTGTTTACATTTGCTAGTTTGTTTCTAATATCAGTTGTGTATTTCTTTTTTTCTTGTTTTAGCATGTAATTATAATTCGCTTTTATATCAGTGTAAACCAAACGTAAATCCTCCTTATAACCGTTCTGTTTATAATTTTTAAACGCTACTTTTACTTTTAGTTTTAAATTTAGATAAGTTTTATTAAACCATGGGTTTTTTGACCTAAGTTTATGTTCAATTGTCTAAGTACATTCCTGAATCTTTTGCTGCAGAAACCACATTATTAATTAATAAATGACAGTAAATAAGTGCTCCTTAGTTTAACTGTTATCACAATTTTTTTTTTAAAAATTATTACCAATAAAAGTGTCAATAATTTATGAAAAATTTTCCCTAGAGACTTGGTGGGCTGGAAGTATTTCTAAAACTATCGGTATCAACATCTACCAAGGGGACAAACTAGGTGGTCTATGTCTCTGTTCCACTTGTAAGGAGTTTGTGACGTAAAATCTCCCCCACCATGTTGTGTAGGTACACACCGCTTGTAATTGTGTTAGTTTGTTGTTTGCCTTTGTGTGCGTATTCACACATACCACCACAACACACGTATTATGGGACATACCAAGCTGTCCAATTTAAGTCACAATGGTAACATTGTTAACACAATGCAGTGTGCGTTCGGCGACGGACACTGACTGACTGCATGCCTTAAGCTGTGACTGGCGTACAAATGACTCCAAGCGAATTACACTTTTTTATATTAGTTGGCTTCTAGTGTTCTATGACATCTACGGAAAGCTCTGATGTGTGTGAACTAGATATCGAAATAATCGCATTATAAGTACATATTTATGCCTATTTTACCATTTGACGAGTGTCGCGAAATGTTATGCCATTATAAGGAACTGGTTATCTAGTGAATTCCCGAATATCTAATTTAGAAATAGCTTAACCCATAATCATGATAATTTTACGCGAGTTTAATATACGTGGGTAATACACACATTTACCTCCCCATTTAACATAAATCGCTATAAAAGAATTAATTTTTTACATTTTCACAAATCCATGGTAATTTAACATAAATAGTTCAACAACAGTAAAATATATAAAATGTAATTGGCATCTTAACATAGTGTCTTACAGAATACCAAAATTTTAACATTTTGTTAAAAACAATTTTACAGAGCTCTGTACTGGAAAATAACAGTCTGTAATAATGTAATTACAGAATCGACCCAAATTTTTAAATTAATTTTTTTTAAAATAATTTGTCTGGTTTTTCGTCCGGTTATTGATTAAAAGAAAAAACACGGGTAATAACCGAGTCAAAAAATAGCCGAAATAAACTGATTAATTGAAACAAAAAACGGGTTTTCGGTTATAACCGGTCGGTTTTCCCATCCCTAATTCAAAGTTTACTTATAAATCACATTATTGTACGCTGTTCAGAAACCCGTGAACCAGTTTTAATGAAACTGGACATCTGTGTACTTAGAGGATCCCACTACTTTCAATAATCAAAGAAAATTAAACAAGACTGGAGAAAGGTTGAAACCACTCCCACCCCCTGACAAAGTTCAGAATTTTCTTAAGGGTGATGATATGGTTCTAAGATATTTTTAAGGGAAACATTTATTTATTTATTATCTTCAATTTTTGGCTTTTGTAAAAACTCTGTATTTCTTATAGTTTAGGAGGAAAAATGTTTACTGATTCACCGTTTGTTACTTTCATATCGTTTTTGTTATTGCAAAAATCGTTTCTGTTTTTATTGTTGTTGTTGTTGTTACCATTATTTTTACCATTAGCAAATATGGATTTCCCTTATAATGAGCAACACCGACATATTATTTTAGTTGTTGGATAGTGTCAATATAAATCAACTGTATTCTGATCGACACTGGATTTGTATTTTTGTCACAAATTGGATACTTATGTCACGTAAAAGACTTTTAGTAGATACCAGAACAAATAAAAAAGCAGTAAAGTGCGTGTCGAGATACATACAATTAGGGTTCTGTACTCATTTCAAATTTAAATGGTTTTAGAAGCATTTTTCTCAAAATATATTTAATGTAGTTATTTTCTACACCACATACAATATAACCAAGCTACATCGCCTGCATTCACTTAATATCTTCAGCGCTTTCAACAGTCTTTAAATACTTTTAGTCCTCTTTAAGAGATTTTTATGTTTTTCGCCTCTAAAAGATCTTTTTGTTATTCCATTTTCCTTCTCCGTCATACCTACGCTTTTATTTTTAAAAGTTACAATATAACAGCAAACCTTTATTTACCAAGAAAAGCAAACTCCTTAACAAAATGATTTTATTACACTACTGAAATTATAGTGTTAATCACACTATTGTGTACACTATGGGTATAATTACTTTTAAATCAGATATTCCGAAGTTCTGTACAAATTCAGTTATTTACAATATGCTTGGCTCCGCTCACTAAACGACTCTAAAGCAACCATCTTTATATTTCAATAGCATGGCCCCTTAAGATCAATTTTCGCACCTTAAGACTTTTGTGTATGAATACCCTTATAGTTTTAAGACTATTTCTATTTTCGGCCCTTCTTGAAGGATATAGGCCCCGAAAGACAGTTTTAACCTCACTTTCATTCTTTTTCGGAATCTCAATAGTATTTAAGCACAATTTTGATAATATCCTTTCAGCTTTTTAATTTGGGTCCTATTTGATGGTCCTGGACAATTTTGACCTCATGTTACATTTAAATTTAATATTCTGAAATTTTGTACAAAATCAATTCTTTATTGTGTTTGCCATATTTGATTTCAATAATTTATCTAATTTTCATACCTTGAGACTTTTTTGTCGGTATTGAGACTTTTAGCAACATTTAAATTTTAGATCTTCCTTGAGGTCACAGAGTTCTGGATAACAATTTTTAGCTCGCCTTAATTTATATAATATTTGAAATAATATTTGAACAAAATTTTGTTAAGATTCGTCCAGCCGTTTATTTTAGGTGTTTTTTTGGGTTCCCAGAATCCTAGAAGTCAACTTTTATCTTACCTTATTTTTTGTTAGGATCTGAATACTATATGTGTGAAATTTAGTCAAAATTCGTCCAGCAGTTTATTTAGATTCTTTTTGAGGCCCTAAGGTGCTGCAAGACAATTTTAACCTTTGAAATGTAGCCTATCTTAGTACATAAGGTATCATATCTATGTTCCAGTGAAATAATTTTTGAAGTCGGTTGAGTAGTTGTCGAGATTAGTCAAAACTAACACACAAACAGCCACAAAAACTTTACTTCTACATTATACATATTAGCACGATAAAAGTAAAAAATATTTTATCCCCGTATCTGTGAAAAATTCTAGCTATTGAACTATGAAATTCTGATTTAATGCATATCTAACACGCACTTGCCAAATTTTAATAGTATATTAAAGAATAGGTACTCTAGGTATGTACTCTTAAAAGAAATGCAAAAATTATGATGTGAAGTTTGAATTCATGCCTACTCATCTCGTTTACGGTGTATTATATTTCAGCTTAAATTTTCGTCAACCCTACTGATCGTCTCAATTTAACTTTCAATCGACTCTTTTCACTTCGATTTGTTATAGAGTAGAAATTACAAAATCTTGATTATTTCTTCAAAAATCAAAAATATTTTCAATAATTTTTGATTACTGTAGTAATCACGCTAGTATAAATATTTAATAATAAAATATATTAAAAGTTACTCGAAATAACAAATTGTGTACCTATATAGAATGATTATAACTTATAAGTATGATAGTTTAAGAAACCCTGATGAATAGCCGTCCCGAAAGAACTTGGCCGGACACCGGGACAAATTCGAGAATACCGGAACGTATGGACACCCTACTTGAGTACATAGTATCCGAGTTTTTTTATCTTTCCGATTTGGTTTATCAACCATTTATTTCGTACAAGTATTATTTTAACGTATGCTTTAAATAACATTATAATATCCACTTTGACTTAAATATGAAGTTTAACTTAAAATCTGAAATAGAATTAATATTCAAATACACTTTATACAAAAAGATGACATTTGAAACTTCATACCTTTCACACATTCCGTAACTTGTGGTATACTCTACATATTATAAAGAATATTTGTCAAAGAATAAAATTTATCGTCCAGACGTTGTTAATAATATACAAAAAAATTTATTGTAATTGTTTTTTACAAGTATTTTTAACAGAATTTCTTTCAAATTGATTTTTTACTCATTCTGTCATATTCTGTGTTTGAACCCCGTAATATAAATAAATTTTATTCTATACTATTTTTTAAATAATTTTGTTAGTTGTCGTCACATACATTAGAATAAAATTTATTGACATGATATGATAAGCACGATACACTTACATTAGGTAAACCAGATCGGATAGCTAAAATATATGAAATTGAAATACATTTCGTACGATTCGTATGTAGGTATTATATTTTTTGATACAATGATATGTTCACCTAATAATCTTGGTGCTCTGAAGTCTGAGCTATTTGGTAAAATAATAAAATTTCGTCAAGTTTTCATCTCTTATTAGTTGCGCACTAACTTAACTTATTATTATATGTGTATCATGATATGAAAGGTTATTTATTATAGGTAACTTGTAACATGTTATTGTAGAATATGCACCAACGCCAACTGAAATTTTTATTATTAATAATTAAAATTATTTTATTTGTTATTAATAATTCACTGAAAATTAGTAATTTAGGTGAATTATTAATTACAGTGAATTATTAATCAACAATTATCAGTTTTCCAAATGTTAATTTGGTAACTTTATTTTTTTATAAATTTACTCATAAAAAAAATTTCTGTGGGCGACATTGTCATATTAAAGAAATTTTAAATACTTGTTGGACACGCAAAAACTGCGTGTTAGACACACTTAAAGAGGACAGATCGCGTGAGATTATAAGAGGTTCCGTAATTCTGGTACGGAACCCTAAAAAAAAGAATTTATTGAATATTTTCTATTTAACATTATTTTAATTAATACAAGAAGTCTGTATTTTTTTCTGGAATAATTTCATGTATTTGTATGTAATTGACAACAGTATCTTTTTTTATCACACTTTATTTGGAACTTGAACGTAGATGAGCACAATAAAACAATGGAGCAAGAAATAATGAATTACATGCTTGTTTGCTTGTACAACATAAATTTAACGAACAGTACAGTATAACTTAATCTTAAGAAATTTTGTAACTCTGACTAGTTATTTACGTCCAGTTTCACAAAACAAATGACATAATTTTGCTGGATATTAGTTTTATTTAGTCTATGTATTTCAGGGGTCGGCAACCTTTTTTGGATGGGGGGCCATTTTTAAAAAAAAAATAATTTTTAGCGGGCCGCACAGTCAAATATTTTGCAATGTAGTGTGTGGCTTAAGTAGGTTTTTTTTTTAACGAATTTTCGAATCGAAAATTCAGTTATTAGAGCCACTGTCTTGATGCTACTTGAGCCCGGAACCATGATAGGAATAATTTATTTTGAAGTCTCTAGAAGCCAAAAATGACATTCACTAAAATATATATAACTTTCGAACGGAAAATTCTGTTTTTATGAAATTTGGTAAAAATATTGCAAGTCCAAAAAGTCAGGCACATATAAATAAAACTGTTACTAAAAATTTTTCCTCATGTTGATTTTTAATAATATTTATATTAATTTGTATTAAAAAAAAGAAAATGCCCCTGTCGCAGTATCCTGCATAATATAGCGAATTTCCGTTTACAAAAATTAGGAATTATTGTTCAAAAATCCTTTTTATGTGATTATTTTCCCCTCTTTCCAACGGTGTAAGAAAATAGGGAAAAAACTTGAGAAAATTTGGGGAAAAAGTAAGTCAACATGATAAAATCAACATGAGGAAAAATTTTTAGTAACAGTTTTATTTATATGTTATAAAACATCGGAGAACAAAAAAAGTATAAAGTATACTCAAGTCTGCATAAATAGAGCAAATTGTTCGAAAAGTTATATTGTTTGGCGGGCCGCATGAAAGTTTGCAACGGGCCGCAGGTTGTCGACCCCTGGTCTATTTAGTCAGTTGTTTTGTTCCATTTTCTTAATTACTTACTTGAATTGTGTGAACACAATGAATACCAAGAAGAATGCGACAAACGGACGTGCACAATGGTTACCAAACGAATAACTAATTTATTGTAATAACGATTTCATTTTCTTATTTACATATTATGTTCTCGTATAATATGGCTATTCATAACGATTCAGACATTAGATATGGCTTCCATACCGACTACTTTCTATACGTCATACGGACTGCTAGTTCTATTATATAAGGAATCACATCCTTGCATATAATTTTATAGGTAATCAAAAAAAGTTCAAAAAGTTACTAATGCGATACTTACCATAAAAAACTTTTATCCGGATAAATGCTAGTATAAAACAAATGGAACAAAATTTGCAAAAAATGTGACAATTTTACTATGCAAATTTAATGCACAAATATGGATTTCTTCTTATTATATATAAAAAGGCTCATTTCGATTTAAATATGATAGGAAATTTTGTTGTTGCTAAATACAATTTCGTTAATTAAAATTCATATATTGTTTGAAAAATTATCAAACTGGATCGGCTGGAACTCGAACCCGGATCTCTTGGTTGCTAGCCGATCCAGTTTGATAATTTTTCGAACACTATGCGAATTTTAACTAACAGAACGAATTGGTCGTACATGCCAAAGTAAATCGAGTGTTCAAGTATCAGCTAAAGCTGGACATTTAGTGAACATATGAATATTTGTGTATGTATAAATACGAATAAAAGTCCGCCAAACATTAATAATGTTTCACAGGCACTCGATTATATTTAAAATTAATAAAAAAAATTTCGTTAGTAAACAAAAAAAAAAGTATAGAAATTATATGCAAAATATTAAATAGTGGAAAGAATACCAGAAAAATCACCCTTAAATATGCTGAAATATTCAGTTATTTATTTTTTTTCTTAGAATACATGATAAAAATGAAAACGAAAGCAGGCTAAATTTGTTATCCATTTTATTATCAACTTGATACTTAGGTATATTGCCACCGCGAGAAACAAGTGAAAAATAATTAAATAAAAAAATATTTTACGAGTTTTCTAGATTCTGCATTTTTACTTGAGTTGTTTTCCGTGTTATTATTACTAATGGAAAAATATAATCCACATTTTTCCGTTTTAAATGTCAAACAATCATTTGTTATTTACATAAAAGAGAAAAAGGGAAAAAACAAAAACGTACATGCTACTGGAACAATAACGGAGAGAAATTAACAACAAAAGAAAACAAAAAATAAAAATTTTTTAAAGCAAAATAAAAAAGAGAAATAAAACATCCAAACAGATTATTACAGTTTATGATTTAAAAAAAAAATAATTCTTTACAGTAGGTAAACACGTACTCAGTAAGCAGATCCGTATTTTGAAATTTACCTATTTTAATTTTTTAATAATTGATTTTCTTCCATTTGGAGAGTAAAATTTAATGACTCTAAAGATAAATAATAGTTTAGGCATTTTGGACGAAACATTTTGATTTCAAGTATTTTCTTTTCACAAGAGAAAAATTAGAGATTTTGGTGAAACTTTTAGAAGAATTTTGTAAGAATAATAATTTTTTCCAGTTAGTACAACTAATCAGACAATTATGATTTGATTTTGGAAACCAATTTTTAAAATGTTTTTAAATTTTCTTTTCTTTACAAGCCTAAGGGATTTTTTTTAGAGTTATGTTAGTCCATATAAATATATTGATAGTAAGTAATGAATTTGTAATGTTGCTGTCATAAGAATTTTTCTTAACCAGCTTCCACTTAAACATAATTTTCTAAGCTTGTAACATATTCTCATCTTCCAGATTGGGAACGCTGCAGTTAGGTCTTTCAGTTTTCGGTCAGTTTGAAAGAACGCATCAAAACACTTCTTTATAGCATCAATTTTGTTTTATATCGTAATACATTCCAAGATATTGAAAAACATTTTTTTTTTGTTCATTTGTTCACATTTAAATTCAAATTTTTTAAGTTGATATAATCTTTGATAAATCTAGCATCAATGAAACCTTTTGTAAAAGACCGACTTCAAAAAGCGAAAAAACTGTAATAATACGTATTTTGAAGTGGTGCGGGCCTTAGTGTTAAAAAAAATGCAAATCCACGATAATTTCCCACTCGACTTCAAAATGCGTGTTATTACATTTTCTACAGTAGAAAAATAAAAATTAGTAACCATCAGCGAATTTTTCAACACATCAAACAATTTTTTTTTTTAACTAGGTACTGATATAGAAAATAATTTTTAGGATAATTGGATCAATACAAATTAAATAACTTAAAGTAAAAAAAAAATGTTTTTTAAGAAAAAAGATTTTATTTAAAAATGGGCTAAAAAAAACGCCGTGAGCAGCAGGGCCCCATCACGGAAGTCGAATTTTTCGCTACATCTTCGGTATTGAATGTCTACAAGCGAAATGTGATTGAAAGTCTACAAGCGATTTGTCATTTTGATGGTTTCAAAATTGATGAGGAGTGTCCGGCTCATCGGGGCTTTAAAAAAAGGTTTTAAGTTTTTAAGGGCTGCTATTGGCTGCTAGTTTTTAAGGCTTGTATTAGAATAAAGCATTTAAAATACATTTAACAATACTACTAAATTTGATGTAAAAATGGGAGAAGTGGGGGGAAAAGTGACGTAGAATCCCTAAAAGGCACTAGCTGGATACTAACTCAATACATGTACAAAATTTCAGCCCTCCAGGTTTTCTTGGAGAGTCTCTAGACGTGTTAGAAAAAAGCAAAAAAATAAAGGAAAAATTAGCGTAAAAATCGTGGGGGTAGGGGTTAAAAGTTGCAACCACCAAAAAATAGTGGCTGGCTATTAACTTAACCTGTACACAAAATTTCAGCCCTCTAGGTTTATTTGGGGAGATTTTGACCCGAACGAAACTGTAAAAAAACAAGAAAAATCATGTTCTTTTTGGTATAAAAATGGTGGGGGTAAGGGTTAAAAGTTGAAACCCCACAAAGGCACCCCCTTTCAATACAAAATTTCAGCCGTCTAGGTTTATTTGGGTGACCTGTGCGAGTGGTACAAACTTCGAAAACGTCGAAAAAGCATGAAATTGTAGCTTAAAAATGAGGGGGGTGGGGTTAAAATATCAAAACCTTCAAAAAGCACAACCTAGGTATGAACTCTATCAACACACCAAATTTCAACCCCCTACGTTAATTCTGGGGGGCTGGGGCGTGTTAGATCCAGCGAAAATCTTTTTTTCCCCTCTACTCCATCCAAATCATCCTAGGAAGCTGAATTTTGGCTATGTTGTAGACAATTGACCGAGACATTATTTCCAACCGATTTGGAAAGGTTTTATTGTTTTTCCGCTCCCCACCACCCCCTTAAAAGTTGGGTCGGATCCAAAATTTGCCCAAAATTTGACCCCACTTTGATAGTATTGTTGTGCATCGGAATGAGACCCATTTACCAAATTTGAGCTCTTAACTTCCATAGGGGAGCCCTACACATATTAAAAGGTAGCGGGAATATATATATATATATATATATATATATATATATATATATATATATATATATATATATATATATATATCTGTTCGTGTTCTACGGAATCGTGTTCTACGGGTCTGAATATGGATAGCGCCCCTACTCTAGCCTCTCGCCTCTCGCCGTTCTTATCGTATAGGCTGTATAAGTCTAATTTTTTCAAGGAAAAATTCGACTAATAAAATAACTTTTGAGTGAACTTTGAAGCAATATGCAACATAATTTCTAAAAGCTTGAGTAGAGGGGGAAAAATTATTTTGGCTGGATCTAACACGCCCACAGTCCCCCAGAATTAACTTAGAGGGTTGAAATTTGGTATATTGATAGAGTTCGTATCTAGAGTCTGCTTTTTGGAGGTTTTAATATTTTACCCAACCCCCACCACTTTTAAGCTACAATTTCATCCTTTTTTGATGTTTCGAAGTTTGTACCACTCGCACAGGTCACCCAAATTGAGTTGGATTGAGTTAGTATCAAGGGGGTGCCCTTTGGGGTTCTCAACTTTTAACCCTTACCCCCACCATTTTTATACCAAAAAGAACATAATTTTTCTTGTATTTTAACAGGTTCGTTTGGGTCAAAATTTCCCCAGATAAACCTAGAGGGCTGAAATTTTGTGTGCAAGTTAAGCTAATAGCCAGCCACCGCTTTTTGGAGGTTTCAACTTTTAACCCTTATCGTCATGATTTTTACGCCAATATTTCCTTGATTTTGTTCCTTTTTTTCTAACACGTCTAGAGACTCTCTAAGGAAACCTAGAGGGCTGAAATTTTGTACGTGTGTTGAGTTAGTATCCAGCTAGTTCCTTTTGGGGATTCCACATTACTTTTTCCCCCACTTTTCCCATTTTTACATCGGAATTGAATGGTATTGTTAAATGTGTTTTAAATGCTTTATTTTTATTCTAATACAAGTAGGCGTATAGTAATTTTAAAAAATAAAAAAAAAATGATCTTACTTTTATAACAAATGCAATATTAATTAACTTAAAAATGTTATTAAAGTCACTGTTTATTTATAAATTTTGGATTTTTATTATTTATAAAATAAAAATTTTGGATTTTTTTGGAAAGAAAAAATATCTTCGTAAAGGCCTTGCAGTTTACTATTTAAGGTCTTTTTTAATATTTAAAAATAAAACATAAAATAAATTGGCGGATAGGCATGTGTAGGAATGCCCTCGTACGAATTGGATTGGCTTTTTTCCTGCTAACTAACTGCTATCGGTACAAAATTGAAATTTACTGAGATTCAGCCCTTAAAAACCTTTTTTTAAAGCCCCGATCAGCCAGACACTCATCATTAGTTTTGAAATCACCAAAATAACAAATCGTTTGCAGACTTTCAGTCACATTTCGCTTGTAGACATTGAATACCGAAGATGAAGGGAATAATTCGACTTCCGTGATGGATCGCCGCTGCTCACGGCGTTTTATTGTTTTAAAATAAATTTTTTTCTTAAATTTGATAAAAATTATACAAAATTTTCCATTTTTATTATGCTTACTCTTTTTTTTTTTAAGCTAATTGAGCATCTGGCCAACGCCTGAACAATAACCACTCCTGTTATTTTTGAATTAAAATTTTGAAAATATTTGGATAGTTAAAATTCGGGAAACACTCACAATTTAAGTTAGCTTACAGCTATACAAACAAATTTGAATAGGAAGAAAGTAAAATTTTCATAATTCACAAATACTAAACTTGTATTCTGTTTATAACAGTAAATAAAACTTTGAGGAATTTGTTTTAAAATAAACATAATAACAAGTGTAATTTATATACATATTACTTTTTTAAACAAAGAAAAAGTTCTTTCCTAACAAAATCTGTCTGTAGCTATTAATAAAAATTTGTTTATTAAAACTTTAATTAAAAATTTAAGTTAGTTCCTTATTAAATGTACAGTTTTGCAAATTCAAACGGATGACAGAGTTTTATTAAAACGATCATAGGATATAGTCCAATTTAAGTAACAATGTCTAACAATGTATTACAATGCACTCTGTGTTCGGCGCGGGACACCGACTGACTACATGCCTTAAGTAGCGGTTACACTGGATACGAATTCATCCGAAAATTCATTCGTACAAACTTATCCGAGTTAATACGAATTAAACAAATGTATACATTTAGATATGCGTGGTTACACTGCTTACGACTCTTTCGTACGAGCTCGTACGACTTTTTGATACGACCAAAATATTTTGTTTTTTGATGCGAATTCGTAGGAAAAAAATGCAATGGATATAGAAAAAATAATTATTTTTGTTGAACAAAGGCGGTCTTCAAGGGATCAAAAGCATAAATATTATCATAATAGAAAGTTAAATAAAAGATTGTGGAATAAGGTGGCAGAGGAAATGTTTAGATAATTTTTTAATTAAATATATTACAATATAATAAAGCTAACCTAACCTAACAAAAACATTTTAAGTATATGTAATAAAAAATTAATTAACTAAATATTGAAGCTGAAATTCAGTAGATTTTAAAATGTAATTGAATGTGACTTGCGACATGTTCAAATATTCTAAAAATTTCTGTTTGTCTTGAAAAATTTCCTCAAAGTAATTCCAGAACTCAGCTTTTTTTGCTCTACATGAATAATACTAATAATCGTTTACACAGAATTGTTTGTTTTCTATAATTAGAAATTTTGAAAACGGTGATTCTAATAAATAAGATTTGGTAACTGGACCCATTGTTTGATATCATGCAATATGTACTAACGGTTTTCAATTTAAATTTAAATACGAATTCGTATTATGATTCCGTCTCCAATGTAACCACACAGTCGTACAAATGAATTTCGTACGAGCTCGTACGAATCAATTTTCGTACGAATTCGTATCCAATGTAACCGCAGCCTTAAACTGTAACAGGCCTACAAATGGCTCCAACCGAGTTACACTTTTTTGATATTAGTTGGCTTCTAGTTGTTCTATGATTGGTAAATGAATCCAATAATTCAACAAACAGATGAACGACATACTTTAATCTTAAAATATTAATTTGAAATTTATCAAAGAAGATTAATATCAATTAAAATGATATGATTCATATGATATGTACCTACTTAGATTTACATAAGTAGCACGTTGTAGATACGTATACTCAAACCATATCTTTTCAAAAATACGTCATTAATTGGTTAACGCCTTTTAGAATGACGTCATATAGATTTTAAACCAATAATTGAATATAAAATTTTTAACACTCCTTAACATATTCCTTCTGGATTTCACATTAAATGTTAGAAAAATTTATTGTACACCAAGGGACTAAATCTATGGCGAACTTTATTCGTAATATTTTAAACTACCATTAATATTCATATACTTATTTAACATTCAGTTAAATTGACACCTGAACACCCGATTTCCTTTGTTATGTGTGGTCAAATTATTATGTTAATTAAAAATCATATTGTGATAGAAAAATTATCAAACTGGAACCCAAAATTATTGATTACTAATCAAACGCCTTGCCACCACACTACCGATCTTTGTTTAAGAGTCACTCTAGTTTGGCAAGCAGTGAGTCATATGTATTATTCGCATTAATGCGAGGAGCAGTTATTTTAATTAATAATAGAAATTCTAGAATATCAGAAAAATTCTAAAAACTGCCAATCGGAACCGAATTCCTTAGTTTTTTATAGCAGTTCATATCTACCTGAAATGAAATATTTCATTTTAATCTAGAATTATTAGCTTACAATTGTTAAAACTTTTCAAACACTTGTTTAGGTAATAAACAGTAACATTAAAAAAGAATTATCATGAAATTAAAATTAAATATCTACATAGACATTAAGTATAGCAAATTGCATCCCTATAGATTAGGATTTAGGAGATTAAACAGAAAAGGAAAAATTTCCAGTTACTGGACTAAAAATAAAAATTTATATTCCCAGCTGTTTTGAATCTCGGAGGTTGTATTTAGCGTACCAACTAACTAAACAAGAAATTCAGGATGATTTTTAAGAGAGATTAACACACTACTATATTAGAAATCGCGATTGGATAAAATCCAGTATTCGAGAAGATATATTATTATTAAACTTAACGGTTTCAAATACTGGTTGCTGATTATGCAAAATACTAAGCATGAGATAATTATATGTGCTTAACTCCTAAAATGTTTAAACTTTGCTTGAAATCGGTACTGAAAATTGGAATTAAATCGAAACCGTAACCGAAACCGTTATTTTATTTGAGCGTTAAACCAAAATAAAAATAAATTTTTGTTGATAAAAAAAATTGTTTATTTTTATTTATTTATTTTTATTAGGCTCAAATCACTTTTTAACAACTTCAGTTCAAAAAATAATTTAAGGATATTTACATATTAAGTTCCTCTGATAAACGACATCGCTTTTGAAGATGAATTTCTTTTTGAGAAAACTTTTATATATTAAGAACACAAAGAAATTACCTTTTGAAAATTTAACTTGAATTTTACCACCGTCACCATCATTCTTTGACCTTCGTTATTATCTACAATAAATAAAGAACAAAAAAATGAACAAAGCTGTAATAAGCTCGTATTATGTGTGGTTATATAACCACTATCACCACGTGGCATCATAAATGTTAGTCCGGTCACAACTTCATCATCAGTCATAATTAACTTTTTACATGGAATAAATAACGAAAATACATACTGAATAAATAATGAGAATAACCAGTGGGTTCAATTATTTTCCTATCCTATAAAAGGTCAAAAAAAGTTTTCAAACTCTTCCACCTCTTTTTAAAATACAATACGTTTAAGAAAACAAAATATGTGAGAATAGAATTTTATGATTTACCCAACAGCGATATATATTTTCCCACAAGACTTTTTCAGCTTTGTTACGAATGTATTTATTAGTTCACTTATTTGAGCATTATTTTATAGTATTCCATACTTGTTTTATTATTTACAATGTAGGTATTTATTATTTTTTTACAGCTGTCAGTGTATGTGCTAGGGATTGTAATACCGGTAAACCGGTTTACCGGTTAACCGGTAAATTACTAAAAATGCCTTAAAAATTTTTTACCGGTAATTCGATAAATTAAAAATAGTACGGTAAAAGCCCCGTTTGTGGAACGCGATCCAATAGAAAAACAGTTTTGACATTTATATCTTAATGAAGTTATTTCTGAAAGAAACCTCTGATAACAAAAATTATTATTAATAGAATGATTATTTTTTAATTTAAATTCACCTCGCATTTAATGTTTCCTCACTTAATTTAAGAAATACATATATATATCGAACAATTTTTGTTGAATTCGTGAATTTTTATAATGGTGGATGATCATTATTCAAAACATATGAGTTATAAATTGTAACATTTTTCACCGAATTTTTAAAGTTATTAGCATAATAAAAGTATACAAATAATTTTTATTAGTCCATTTAAGAGATTAGGATAGCTAAATTATCTTTTTATACGGGTTAAATATTATTTGTAGAAGTGTTTTTAAATGAGTTCGAAGTTTTAGGCTATGTATTCCATTTTGAGAATGACCTATTATTTACCTATTTTATAAACATTTTTAATTTATTTTTGGGCCTAAAACACTTAACTAACTGTTTTTATAATTTCACTTTAATATTTTCTTTATTTCAGAACGTAAAATCAATTGAAAAATAATTAATATTGAATTAAAACTTCGAAATTTTTATTATTAAATAAAAACGTCAGACATATTAGATTTGAAACGACAGTATAACATAACTAATTAAAAAATAACAATGATAGATAGATAAGTTAGAAAGTACATGATGTTTTTTAAAACATCCTAGATGACACTAGGTGGCGAAAATCGTATACTGTAAGTACTACGAAAGCTATATTAATTTTTTAAACGTACTTCACAGACCGAACGCTTTGTGGCACTGTTAGCAATTTATGTTGGACACTATTTATGTTATGACACACGTGGGCGCTATTTTGCATAAAAGTTTGATGATGAAAAAACCTTAATAATCTGTTCCAGTAATTTTAAAAATGATTTCCTGCAAAAACACGTCTTTTGACTTGTGTCAGTTTTCTAGAAAACCATCAATAAATACTTACATAGATACATCAAAAGATGTCGCAACTAGTCATATCAGTATGTCAAAAGATGGCACTGTATGCCATGTATGTTAAATACGTGTTTTTTTTTAGGTGCCTATGCTGATTTTTTAAAGGGTGTTAATATATTCTGCCCGTTTTTTTATACGTGTCAACAAATTATAAAACAAAACATTAATGAATCAAAATTCTTGGGTTATATTTTCTTAAAAACATATTCATTGGATTAAAAAAACTTGGTTTCATGCTTATTAAGAAAAAAAATGGGTGTTTAATTCATTTATTAATTTTTATAAGCAAGTTTGATGAAATACCTAAAAATAGTGTTCCACAATCGGGGCTTTTACCCTATATTTGAAAATTTTTATAAGTTCATTTTATTTCATAGAAGAATGATCAAGTTTATTGAACGTAAATGTACACAATCAAATAACCCCTTACTGTGTATCCATAATAAACTTCTATGATGCAATAAAATCGCACAATGCAATGGTCAGTTTTAAAATGCATATATATGTAATAAAGCGTCCTTTTTGTATTTACTTACACATTATTTAAATCAGATGTACTTTTTCCAAAATAATTAAACATTATATTAAATGATTACATTGTAAGAACCGGTAAGCAAATTTTTATTACAGGTAGGTATATATAATTGATTCATATTTTATCATTATTTAACAAAATTTAAAATTCTTTTTTCAAAAAACAATAACAATGGGCGGTATATTTCTGTGAAGGAAGCTGTAGATACCTACAAAGTCGTAAAATCAAACAGATACAATTTTTTTTTATAGTTTTTCAATATTTAAATGAGATGACTTTTCAAGTACGGCAATAATCAGCAGTATTGTTCGCAGCATGTTACCTACTTATCTATATGAATGCCAAAAGAAACCGTCGCTTGTAAAACAGGTAACAAATTTAAATACAATTGGAGTGAACATAGGATGGTATTTGTTGTAAGCAACAAAATAATTTAACATCTTGAAAGTTTATGGTCACTAATAACACCCTCTCGAAAAGTCATCCCAAAAATTGTTGGAAAAGGTACACATAATTTTTATCTTATTTTATATACTGTATATAATGACATTAATAAAATAATTTTATGCTTTTATTTTTTTTCCTAATATTTATTCTTATATTTTCCGTGTTTTAAAAAATACCGGTAAATTACCAGTAAACCGGTTTTGTTAAAAAATTTACCGGATTACCGGTAAATGAAAAAGTCGGTAAATTTACAATCCCTAGTATGTGCCATTATGATAGACTAGTTTCAGAATAATTAACTACTCAAAAATAGATTCCTTTCTGAGTAGAGAAGTTTATTTCCTAAAATAGGGGAATTTTGAAGTATGTAGTGAGATTAATTCAAAAAGGAAGTGCTAAACTTCAGAATAAAACTCTTATCTCTAACTGACTAAACATTGTAATTTTTAACACACTTGCTCCACATTGGTTAATTAAAAATTCAATATTTAGTTGACAATTCTAGAAATTTACAAAAAATACAGTCTGATTTTATATATAGCAATCCCCCGAAGAACACGATTAATCGGTTCCGTGTTCTTTGAAACCGTGTAGTTCGAGACCACCAAAAGATAGGCATTTTTTATTACAAGTGTGAAAATAAAAAATATAAAAAAAACATTCCGTTTAATTTGCAAGTTGTGGGTATTCCAAACATATTCCGACTGTTAAAACCTATTTTTCGTTATCGAAAATTATCGATAACGAACTACTTATCATAAATTGGTTATAATTGTTTAATTTAAGCTCTATTAGTCCCTCTGGTTCGGTTACCAATAGAATATTTTCGAAAAAATTAGTTTTCGATACTTTTCGTAAAGTAACGAAAAATATCGAAAACTAATTTTTTCGAAAATATGCGTAGACGTAAACTTTTATGCGTAGACGTAAATATCTCGTAAACGGTGCGTCGTAGCGAAAAAATAATGAAATTTTTGAAGACTTAAGCGAAGCAAGTTATGGGGTATTCCGAACATATTGAGATTGTCAAAACCTACTTTTCGTTATCGAAAATTATCGATGTCGAAAATAAAATTTTCAAAATCTAAATATGTAAATTTCTACATATTCTTTATCATTTCTATTATAAAATTCTCAAAAATTTTAGTAGTTTTTATTTCCAGCATTTTTCTTTTATAATGACAGATTCAATTACCACGATTTTTATTCGTGTAAATCGAATTCACATGTGATATACATATTCGTGTACATTGAGGACTGATGTAACTTTATATCAAATATACAATATGTACTTAAAAATCGTGTTGTTTGAAACCGTGTAATTCGGGGGAAGGGTACCCGTGTTCTTTGAGACCCGTGTTCTTCGAGTACCGTGTTCTTCGGGGGATGCCTGTATTGCATGTTTTCTCTCTTTTACTAATAGAGACAATACTAGTTAGAAACAATTTTTAACATACTATACTCCGTTATACACATAGATGTTATAGGCGAAACAGGACTGTGGAGAGAAATCAAAGGCCCCAGGGACAAACTATCCCGGGCCCCCTGTGAAATATTAAATTTACTACTGACATCCAACCTTGTCCTTTAAAATCTATGTACCTAACAAAAATATATAAAAGATACTAGCTGGCGCGGCAAAGGTTATTCTGCCCTTTCCGGTAGAGTGGTGCGAACTTCCCAATAGTTTAGGAGCTATCGCCATAATTCCAAATTTCTTTTTCTTCCAATAACTTCTTACTGATAAGAATTTAGTTATTTTCATCTGCAAATTCTAATATCAACTTTTTATGTAGAATTTGAATATTTACTTAGAATTTTTCAGTAACTATCTATTTTTGAAGTATGACCCCGAAACTTGTTTTTCTTACGAAACGTGAAATAGATTTTGGCACAGTTAATGGAATTTTTTCTCCTCTTTCTATTGATATATAATATGGTATGTCTATCTTGAAAAATAATCTTGAAAAATTTTGTAATTTTTTTTAAATTTAGGTTGGAAAATGAATAAATTACGTTAAGTGTTAGTTCTAATGTCAGACAATAATTTACTATGAAATAATCGGGCAAAATATTTTCTTCGAGTTTTTCTATAACTACTCATTTTTGAGTTATAACTCCGAACTTTTGTTTTCTTATAGAATGTAAAGTAGGTTTTGACATAATTAAATGGCTTTATTTTTTCAGTTCTATCGATATAAATGTATTTTGCACCATCGAAAAGAGGGGCAAAAATCACATAAAGAAGGATTTAATTTATTATTCTATGTAAATTGGTTTCCGAGAAAAAATAATTTTTGTAATCGAAAATTCTCTATGCGCAGAGTACTGTGATAAGAGTATTTGTTTAAATTCATTGTTATGAATTTATATTCTTAGAAATATAAACAAGGACGAAAAATATCCAGGCGTTGATAATATGTTTAATTGCGGAGCTAGCACTGGATATATATTATCTTTTTTCTTCTCTTTTTATTAAATGAAGAAGAAAAAGGTAAGATAACTAAAATAAATTTCTTTTTTCAAAAAGTCATCAAAATAATTTTCCTATATTTAATAGCTTGTAATAAAAATATGCTTCGTTCAATGCAGCATTAGTAGGTTTTTCGGTATTATGAACCTATACGACCATTTAAACTTACAGAATTAAATTTATATAGAATACTTGGTGGCATTGTAATAATTCTAAAAATATAAATATAATAATAAGAAATTTAAGATGTTATTTTTATTTGATTTTGAAATAATATCTATTGCTTTTAATTTAAATACACCTAATTTTGTTTTTACATAAGCTTTTCTTACATAAAATTGATTTAACATGATTTAAAAAGAGAAATTTTGTTCACTTTTTACAAGATCTAATTCGATCTTATACTAACTATCCAAAATAAAAACAAAATTTTGTTACATTTCTTGGAACTTAATAATTGGCTGGATTTCAAAACAAAAAAGCACGTGTTTTTTGATATTGTTTTAAATAACTGAAAATCAGAGATGATATTCTTTTCAGTGCTTAGCAATTCATAGAACTTCTACGAATGTTTTGATTTCATAATCAATTGAAAAAGTTTGCTGATAAAAAATCAGAAAAATTTAACTGATAGAACTTTTATTTAAATGTGCTTTTGCTACATAGTGGCTTTTATAATTTTATAAATGAGAAACTCCTTTTAAAATGACTTTTTTCATATAAATTTTACTGAAATGTAGTAACTTGTAATTAATATTTTTGTGTTTTGTTAATTAGAAATCAGAAATATTTTTTAGCTGCTCTTATAAAATAATGTACCTAACATAATTGCAGTCATATAAAAAATTGTGCTTTTAGTAAGTTTTTTTTGTTTTTTGTGTTTTCAAATCAATTATTTTTCTGTTTAGTGTTTTAAAGTTATTTTTGTTTTGTTTTTTGTTTTTTTGCTTTTTTGTTTTTTGTTTTTTGTTTTTTTTTTTTTTTTTTTTTTCAAGCAAATTTTACCTTATCTACTAAATCACTAAATTTCCAATGTTTGTGAAAGCATAACTATAAAAATGGTAAGACTAATGAAATTTTTATTTAATCTATTATTTTTTCACATAAATATTCTTTCCGGAAACCAATCTATCATGTAAAACCGAATTAGACGTATGAATTTATGTATGAAAAAAATCTACTTTCAAGGTTTTGTACTTTTATCGTTGCGATATTTACTGGCTAAAAATTCATTTATGAGTTTTAGAAAATTAGGTACAAATAAGACCAATTTGGCCGGCTCGGGCCCCCTTTGGGACCTCGGGGCTACAGCCCCGGCTGTCCCCCGCTCTCATCGGGCCTGAGGCGGAATTCCTGAAATTTGGACTAAAAGTTTTGGAAAATAAAATTTTTTTTACCTTATTTTTATCTTTAAAAGAAAATAAAATATATTTTTCTGGTCATATAAGAAAAAGACGTCTACCTCTATTATTATTGTAAATGAATGTTTTCCTGTGTTATGAATAAAACTGTTTAAAAAATAAATAAATGTGTTTTCTTACTTCATCCAAATGGACAACACAACATTTCTTTTTTGTTTGTTGAGGTTTAGAAACGGAAAAATCTTTTGTTCAATTATTATTTTTGAGTAGAAAATATCCATTCAAAATGCAATTCTCGATGATTTCTCTATACTTATTTACATGTATAAATGTATATAAACTCAGTCATTATTAATACAAGTATTTTATCCAAAGCACCTTTTTCTGAAAGACACAAATTGTTTCAAGGGAACCCACTATCATTTCTTCCCCAACGTTCTCAAAAGTATACTGTATTTTATTTCTCATACGTTCTTTTTCGGCAAAGTGCACCGATATTTTATTTGCATTTACACCAGGGTTGTTACGGATGTGACGTTTTAAAACATCTGCAGATGCGGTTTTTGAAAAGCAACACCTGCAGATGCGGATACGGATGCGGATGTTTAAAAATTATTTATTTTTCTAGGGAAGTTAAATTTGATAGTTTTTATTGTTAACAAAAAAAAATTAATAAATTAAATTTTAAAAGAGGTAAATTCTGGACTTGAGAAACAAAATTTTAAGTATTGCTGCTGTTGTAAAATTTAGTTTAGCAGTATTCTTTTTTATTGTCTACAATGAAAATTTGTTCCTAAATTATTTCAAAATAAAATTATTTTGAAATAGGGAATAAATCGGTCAATTTTTGAATCTTCACAATTTTTTGATAATACTCTTTTCAAATATACGCACTTAAAACTTATAACATAATACATACGTATTATAACTTATAATACATACTATAATTTAAGGTTAATACTATAAGCCTTTGAATCGACTGAAACATCTTTGAGTTTGGTTTAACATAGGTATATAGACTAAAATAAAGACTACCACAAAAATTTAAAGGTATTTTTAAGAGGCTGTAATTTTATGTTACTGCACTAACAGTAGGTACAATTGATTTCTTAAATTGAATTGAAAACCAAGAAATTTATTTTTTATTGTACGAGTATTAATATGGATGATAATGATATCATAAAAATTATCTTTTGTAAAAAATAATTGTAAAGTCAGCTCCATAAATTCAATAAGGCATAGCCTAGCTATAATGGCTCTCATCATATTAATTTCGATCGGATAAGAAATCGGATAGCACACTAACAATTAGAATTATCATATTCCTAATGGCTTTTGATAATCGGACCGATTTTTAAAATTGAAATTTATTAGTTGTATAGTTGGGCTGTAGCTTAAAGACATCCGCACCCGCATCCGCATTAAAATGGCGCTGATGCGCATGCAGATGTGGATGTCAAAATTGATGCGGATTGATGCTCATTTGTGGATGCGGATGCGGATATCCGCAACAATCCTAATTTACACTATAAATAAGCTAGCAATATTCTTGCAGTCTTGCAGCGCCAGCGTTTAGTTTCATACATAATGAATACGTATATTCGTATATATCTTAAACAAATGTAAATACAAATTCATTCCACAATTTTAATCAAAATAAGCTAGTTGGTACCAGCCAGGTACATAAGTACGTACGTTGCGCCATAAGTTCTCGGCCAGAGTATTAAAAAATACAGAGAGAACAGTGAAAAGAATTTAATCTTCTATATAACCTTCCTCTATTTCAATACACTTATTATAAGGTGGGATAAGCATCTCTATGCCTTTATAATAATAAGCAAATTCTTTGTAGCGATTCTACAAGAGCGATGTTTTCGGAAGTGATCGAATCTACCGGACGTCCAGAACGATCATCGTCGTTGAGGGACTCGTACCGCAAACGAAACCTTGGCACGGCTTTACCGTATACACCATCCAATCTGTCCTTAATTTCTTCTGGAGTTTGTCTTTCTTTTGTCAGAAATTTTATGACTACACGATATTCAATTTTTGAAACGGTCGACATATTGAGTTTACACTTTTACAACAGAATAAATAAAACACATGTAAACTCGTCCACTGCGTTTATGATTACTAGAGACTTAATACTTTCTGTGAGAAATAAATTACGTCACCTTTAAATAAGTTTAATTATGTTAGGCCGAGAACTTATGGCGCACCTCACGTACATAGGGTACGTATACCATAGTGTGTAAAGTATCTGTTGATTCGAGTGTACATGGAATACGTTAGAGAAAAATAGAAAATTAAATGAAATTCAGTTACTCCAACGGTTTTAAGTATCGGTAGCATAGCAAACATTGTCAAATATTTATGTATGCAATCGCTTAACAATAACTGAAAAAATCATTATCATAAAATTTTTATGTTCTTATTATAATTTAAATTTAGAACATGATACAAACCATTTAGAATTTACACAAGTTTCGAACTTATTCTAAACTTTTAAAAATGATTATTGCGCATAAATAAATAAATAATTTCTTAATTAAAGAAATTAGTATTTGGTCTGTACCCAATCACAGATCTGACCATTTACTCTAGAAATAATCATGTCATCTGTACGTTATATTAAATTATGTTCGGGCAAAATGAAAAGTTTAGTATCAAAGGCCGCACCCTATAATTAAATTCTTCACTCATCAATTTTGCACATCATACGTTCCATGCGAGCACATTATGTTTTTAATGTCAAACGCATCAATACAATTTTCATTTGAATGCTTTCAAGAAATTTAATTTAAATCATTTAATAAGTACGTTATTATATGAGCACATTCGATTCCATTAAATTTTAATAGAAATAAGCTTTCTTAATCAAAATTCATCTTTCGATCCGATCAACTTTTTCCAATAGCTGTCAGACATAAAATTAGAAAATTTATTTTAATAAATAAATACGACCTAAATATTCTGGCTAGAGTGGGTTATAATATGCACAACTCATATTTTTATTTAGTAGTAACATAATCAAGAGTAAAATTTGGAAATGAATTTTGATATACTAGAAAATTAAACTCGAAAAAACGTACATATTCAGATAATTAAATAGCAAAATATTTCTAGCGCAGATAGACAAAAGTGGTTAAGTCGATTTTTTATTTTTTGATTTTTATCTTATGATAAGGATCAAGAGAGTCTATCTCATATATTTATAAAAGGGCAAAAGTCAATACCACCCCACAACATCATTTTTCAGAAACTAACAAAAGAAGTTTTGAAAATTCTTAATAAAATAATCAATAAGTACATAGTTTAATTAAATTGGAAATGTATGTTTATGGCAACAACTACCCGCTAAAACTGGTTAAGTCCGCAAATGGTTTTAATAATGAAATTTATTGTTGTTTTTTATATGTTAAGTCCATAAAAATGTCTTGAAAAATTTTAGTTTAAGGCCTAAAATTAATTTTTTTTTATGGTTTACTGTGTTACATGTTAAGAAAGTAATTGATTAAAAAAAATTTACAAAATGTCATAACCTGAAGATAATTCAAATAAATTGATGTTGCCTGCATTTTAGCGAATTTCCAGAATGGAATTCAGCTATCACAGCCACTGTCATGACGCGACTTGAACCCGGGATTATGGCAGAAATTTGTTTTGGGGTCCCCAGAAACCGAAAATAATATTCATTAAAAAATTTATATATATATATATATATATATATATATATATATATATATATATATATATATGTATGTGTGTGTGTCCGCACGATAACTCTCGAACCAAATGTCCTAGGCTTACGAAATTTCGTGAAAACGTTGGAAGTCCCAAACCGTTGGACAGATTCGTTCGCCAGGCACGTCCAATGCCGGAAACATGGTTTTTTGGGCATTTTTCATTAAAAAAATTAGGTTTTTCCCAAAATTTGTTACAAATTAAAAATTTTACCATATTTTCTTACATCATTGGAAAAAGGAGAAAAAATCACATAAAAAAGGTCTTTAAACTATTATTCTATGTTAACTAGTTTCCAAGAAAAACTAACTTTTATAAACGGAAATTCGCTATGTTATGCAGGATGCTGCGACAGGGGTATCATTTTAGTTTTTAATCTCTGCTGTAAAGTTGATATTTTGGACTTAACTAGTTTTGTCTACCTGCGCTAGATTTATAACAATTAACAATTTTTTAAAGCTCAATAGACATTATTTACACGTTTTATAATAAGATGATACCATAAAAAAAAGAATAAGTGTACAGAAAATTTGTCAACTTAACAAAAGTCAGAAATCCTAATTGGAAATTGATTAACCTTAATAAAATCTAACAGTATCATAATTTTTTATATAATTATGAAAATACGATTATACATTTGTAAACATATAATCTCTTTATCAACATAACATTAAAATATCCCTGTCGCAACATCTGCATAACATAGCGAATTTCCAAAGTGAACACTGGCCAATCTCATATCCCGCAGTGAAAAAATTTGTGAAATCGGAATAGTTAATTTCTGGCGCTTCGAGTCCCCAGGACCCTGGTGCTCCACTAGTGGTGGATCTCATATAATATAGCCTATATCCATTTAAAATACTTTAGTTTTTTAAGGATGAAAAAATTTTCAAAGTCAGTTGGGCAGTTTATTTTTGGTGCTTTTAGGACCCCAGTACTTTTTGACCAAATTTCGTAAAAATTGGACGCTTTGTTCGAGACACATTCACATCGCGCAGATACATTTTCGATTTGAGGCTTCTTAAGGCCTTAAAACAAATTCCTGTCCTAGTTCCGGGCTCACACTTTACCCACTGAGAGCCACTGTAATAGCTGAATTTCCGGAATGGAAATTCACTAAAAGAAAAATAAATATCAATCCTTTCATTTGTTAATATATAAATTTAAAAAAAAAAAAACTGGTCGCTGCGGACAGGATTCGAACCTGTGCGGGTAGAACCCAATGGATTTCAAGTCCATCTCCTTAACCACTCGGACACCGCAACTACATACATTATTGACATTTATAATTATGAATCAGTTTGTATTGGTCCCTTTTTCGTTTTCATCTTTTAATTAATTATTAGAAAATGTGACATTTTTTAATTAATTATACCGTTCATTTACTTCACATTGACCTAATTTATTAATTGATTTCATTTCTTTCGGGTGACCTCAATACGTTTGTTACACCCTATACTCTGTAAAATAAATACAAAAAATCGTCACAAAGAAAATAAATTTAGGTAAGGACAAACAACAAATATTAGGAGAGTATTAAATAGCATCAACTAAAATTGTATACCACCAATATATATTTACCAGAAATATATTTTATATACACCTGTATTATATTTGTTTATAATTATGGAGTAAATATACAGAAAATAATTTTTCTCATTTAAATTTCCAAAAAGTCTCTTGTAAAATTTTATGTCTGATATATCTATTACACAAAAATGGGGAAAAACGAATTAAAATTTAAGCAAATAAATCTTTTTGAATCTATATACTGATAAAGACAACAAAAATACATAATCGTTTTGTGATTCCGGGACTAAAACAGAGCTGCCTCTCGATATTTCTTCATCAGTGTTATGATCGCACAAGGTCATAGATCAATCTATGCTACTGAATTTTGTCAGTTATGAGTTAGTAGTTGAAGAAAAGCGGCGAACGTATCTTTATATTTTGTTATTTTACAGCGACGTTTTTCATAATTTTTAAATATAAGGCGCGTTTTGAAATCTTATGAAGAAACTGCTGAACAAAAAAAAAAAAGTTATATATATAATATATATAAGGTATGGACTGGCAACAGAATGGTTGGTGTTTTGTTGACAATATAATATATTCAATAAATGAAAGCTGTATTGTGCTTAATTTTTTTTTTTTGGTAAATTAATTAACAAAAAATTGTTTATAGGTGAGGCGAATCTATACAGCATGCTGCGTCAGTATATATAGAATCAGTCAGTAATATTATAATATAGAATCGGTACTTTTCGACAGAAGGGCAACAACCGGGGGATCCAAGGGATTCGGAACCCCTAAAATTATCTGGACTCATAAAATTACGTAAATTTTCCTTCAATTTATTTTATTTATATTGAAAATTAAAATGTTTAGTGGTTTACTATTACTATGACGATGGTATTTTTCTAATTAAAATAAAACTACTTCTTTGTTTTTATTGTTATGCAAGTTATACAATGTACTCCTTACTTATTTACATCTTGTTAATAACTGAACTGATTATTCTGATATCCTAATGATAACATATTCTTTATAAACATTATTTATTATTACAATTATTTTTACACAATTAATACATATTTAAAAACATAAGGAGAACTCAATTAGTTATATATATATATATATATATATATATATATATATATATATATATATATATATATATATATATATATATATATATATATATATATATATATATATATATATATATATATATATATATATATATATATATATATATATATATATATATATATATCAATAAGCGCGGTAGCGCGTCGGCAAGTTCTCACCAGCCGTGCGTGCACCAAGCTATATTTACACGAACCATTTCAAGCCATTTTTGACCCCCTAAAAACTCTAGTTCTATTTGTTGTATTGAATTAAAATTTTGCATACACAATAACACATTCGAAATCACTCTCAATTTCAAATTTCATCGATCTAACTTTCGTAGTTCCTGAGGTATAGGTCTCCAAAAATCGACAATTTTGGCACTCACTCATTCACTCACTCACTGAGGGATCATCAAAACCTCTGGCCTATTTCCAATGGACATAGGAAATTGAAATTCGGTCAGAATATAGATCTGAGTCTAACAGTAAAGGGAAAAATCTAAAATCATAATATTTTTCGTTATTTTCGTTATTTGTGCCCTTTCTTTGGAAAAATACAGGGCAATTTTATATAAAAAAAATATTACTCAAAGCCTTCCTTAATATTCAAATCTATTAGTTGCCGGTAACTATGAAAATAAAATAATTATTTATAGCAACAAATCGTATAAATATTTTCACCTATTATGATTAATAAACATCAAAAATAATTTAATTTACAAAAATTTGGAGTAAAATACTTGGTTTACGATAGCCATGGAAATGATTTTTCAAAGTGAAGATACAATTCAGTCATGATTTAATTTTGTGACTTAGAACCTGTGAAAATTAAGTTCAAAATTTTCAGTCGGGCTTACGTATACCTACAGGGAGCAATTCCCACTTTGTTTGGCGTACGCTATAACGATTCATAAAAGTCAAGGTTTAAGTCTGGATAGTGCCCTTTTAGATATTGGCTCATCAATATTCGCATGTGCTCAGGCATAGGTTGCACTATCCAGAGTAAGACATCTCCAAGGTGTTCACTTAATAAATTTTGACCCGAGTCAGATTAAAGCACAATAAAGTGCAATAGCAGAGTACAATAGGCTTAGATCTTTGTATCGAAGAGATTTAAACAAAATTATCCTTAAAAAGAACAAAATTCAAAAAATTCCGACAGAGAGTGGATTTTGCGACCAAATTTTATCGCTGTTCAAATATCAAATGAATCCTATAGTAAAAGATCCAGTCAAAAACGTAAAAATAAAACTAAATCAGACTGCAAATCGAAAAAAAAGAAATAAGTACTGCTTGCTTGCTATCCTACTATCTATTGAACCAGTTTGTATTAAACTACATTTCCTACAAAAAGTCGTGAAATCCCACCAAAAACATAAATGTGAAAAATGGGCAAGTTCTAATATGTATTGTGTTAGCCTGAAAAAGAATTGAAATCAAAATAAACTGTCAAGTTCCAAACATATTTTTCGTGCAAAATCGGAATAAGATAAATTGTTTTAAAAAATATACATCAAGCTTTTTTAAGGTAAATAATAGAAATTTTTCATTAGAACTTGGGGAGTTTTTAACACCAAGTAATACATGATAAATGAATAAAAACTCGCCATGTTCTAATGAAAAATTTCTATTATTTACCTTAAAAAAGCTTGATGTATATTTTTTAAAACAATTTATCTTATTCCGATTTTGCACGAAAAATATGTTTGGAACTTGACAGTTTATTTTGATTTCAATTCTTTTTCAGGCTAACACAATACATATTAGAACTTGCCCATTTTTCACATTTATGTTTTTGGTGGGATATATATATATATATGAAACTTAATTACAACATGCGTACCTAACAGGTGGTTTCCTGGTTCTTTAAGATCAACGAATTTCTGTTTCCCTTGTTTTCGTCCGATCTAATTCTGGCCTATTAAAAATATTTTTGTTTTTTGGTAATGTAAATTGGTTTACATGCGCTGTTCTAATGTTTCTATTTAAATTAATAATATAAACATACCTACTAACTTTTTTTATAACTGCAGGAAGCTACTTCAAAAATTCTTTAAAATGATTTCGATATAGTACCTTTTCCCCCCTTCTAAATTCAATCGTTTTCTTTATTATTTTTGTTATAAAAAGTATTTTTTTTAATTTTTATAGCAGTATTCTTTGAATAGTAGAAAGTTTTGTTTTAGCGAATTTCCATTCTGGAAGTTTAGCTATTACAGCGGGTGTCATGACGCGACTTGAGCCCGGGAGTATGGCAGAAATTTGTTTTGAGGTCTCTAGAACCCGTAAATAACTTTCACTAAAATTTATATATATATATACATATATATATATATATATATATATATATATATATATATATATATATATATATATATATATATATATATATATATATATATATATATATCAGACATTTTTTTTCTACATAATCGTGTTCTGCGGTTCCGAAAACGGATAGCGCCTCTACTCTTGCCGTTCTTATCATATAGGTTGTATAAGTCTAATTTTTTCAGTTGAAAAATTCGACAAAAAATTAAATAAATACAAAAACATTTGCTAATGTTTGTTTAATGCTTTGATTACACTGACAATAGAGTTCCTATATAACTTATTAATATCTACACTGTTATTTAGTGTATATTATACTAATATATCGTCGGTTTGGTGCGAAAACTCATTAAGTAATATTTTTAAGTTTCAGAGATAAATGGAAATAAAAAATTGTTAATTATGTTCGCTTGTCCAAAATGTTTAAGCAAAAGATCTGTTTTGGTTAAGTTTTTAAAACCGCTAGAGATATAAGAAAATCAAAATTTTAAATGAGATTTAGTAAAAAAATTTTCAAAGGTGTCCCACAAACTTTGTTTTTCGTTCTTAATGAATTTTTGCACATAATAAAAATACTGCAACTGAATATACATATAATGACATTCTATTTAAATGAAAATCATATTAACTTATAAGTTAACAAAAAAATATAACTTTAGTTATTGATCTCAATATAACATTATAAAAAATTTTTGTAAAATTAACGTTTTAGAATTTTATATAAGCAAACTTAGCATTACAAAAATATTAGAGGTACTATTTTTTTATAGATCAAAATTACAAGAGCTAATCTTCAACTTCACCACCAGTACTATCCTGTACTGCAGGATCCATTAGTTTCCATAGGAACATTCACTTTTAATCTTCCTAATTAACAGTATCACTGTTAAACTATGTTTTAACAATTCAAAAATTATTAAACTGTATGAATTACTTAACACTATTTATATACCTAGTAACCTAGAATAACAAAATTTTAAATAAAATAATATGAGAAAACGAAATTTAAAAAAATAAGTTATAAGTTGTTGTTTTTTAAGTGTACCTGGAAAATGGCGTAATGAGTTTTATATCTCATATTTCTAATATTTGTTGAAGTATTTTGTAATGCAAAAAGTCAGTAAGTGACTTTAATGATTTTTCGTTCTACAACAAAATGGTAAATATCAAATAATGATTATTTTTTAACGCAAAATGAGAAAATCTAGTGGTCGTATCATCTACTGAATATTATCAATCAAAAGAGAAAGTAAAAGTCAGCTGAAAAATATAAAAAAAACTCATTTTTGAAAAATTTGTCACTTAATGAGTTTTCGCACCGAACCGACGATATATTTACTAAAATAATTTTTCCGCAAATTAGTCTGGTGGCTAACAACTTCGCTTCTTGTCTGGTAGATCGTGAGTTCATCCTACATCAATCACAATACTCCACATTTCATTTATTACCATACTACCACAACTAAAAACTATAGTATTTTGTCAAAACGGTGCATATGACCTTAGCTATTGCGCACCTAACCAATAGAAAAAAAAACTGTTTTTGCACGATCGTGTATTTTCATGCATTTACCGATGCTGTTGACAATGCTGGTAAGTTACATTTCCCGAACGTTTGTTTATATCCATAGAAACCAAAAAATAACAGTGTGGTAAGTGAAATAGATGCGTGGTAAGTGAATAGGAGTGTGGCAAGTGAAATTAGCTCAAAATTGATTGTAATTATTTATTTATATTGAAATTAAAAGTACAGTTTTAACAACTAGGAAAATAAATCGATTAATATGAAAATTTTCACTAGTTTTCACATCATTATTATTATTATTGTTGGCATTAGTCTTCATATTTTATTGACATTTCAAAAGGTCGTTCAATCGTTAAAATTTTCTGTGGTTTTCATAATCTTCCTTTTATTTTACGAGCATAAATTTGCAGCGAAAATTAAAATGCTTCATCAATTTTATTATTCTCACCAATATTATAGTTTAACAAACTATTTTCCTCAATTTCTTTAATAGAAAATTCAAAAAAATATTCACGCCAAAGAAATATTGACACTTATTTTTTTATGCACAAATATAGTTGTCAATTGTCACTACAAGGATTCGTATTAGTTGCTATAAATATTTATAATATTTATACGTGGCATTCTAGGTGATAACATAGAAATATAAATTTCACCTATATTATCCGAATTTTATTTTTTATTTAATATATTTTTATTCTTTAATTATTTTAAATCGATCGTGCAAAAAATATTATACAACACACGATGCGTTAAGTGCCTTTACTGAACTCGAAAACTGCAAAAACTCGACCCTGCGGGTCTCGTTTTCGCAACATTTTCTCGATCAGTAAAAGCAACTTACCGAACTTATATTGTAATATATTATTGTGAAACTATATGAATATAGTTGAAGCAATTGTTACTCCGACAGCACTTTATAGTCATCAGAAATATTATTAAACGGGATCTAAAAAGAAGTGATATTCCCACTGATTTGGCTCAGTATGCTAATGAAAACGATCATCGTTTCATATTTAAAAACGTTAACGTTCTACAGTTCGAAGCTATCTTAAAGAAGCGTTTAAACTTAGAAAATCTTTGGATTTCAACTTGTGAAAAGACTGCAATTCTCATATTGGCTACTTTCCGTGATGACTGATCAAAAATTTTTGTTAGTTTTCGTATAATAGTAATATAATATATAATACTTACAATTAATCTATTAATAGATAATAAATACAATCGAAAAAGAATTTTTATAATTTACGTAGCTACGTAACTGTGTTTAAAAATCAATATAGGTAGATTTTTTGTCGACTACCGTCAAATGTTCTACTTTCGAAGCTAAGCTCACGTTTTCATGAATATACTGCTAGTAGGCTTATACACTACAGTGTGTTTCTCAGACTTTTTGTTCTGGTGGCACATTTTCCAAAGAAGAAAAATTTCGTGACACACCTACATAGTGACAGAAGAAGGAATTTACGTGCTGTCGAACAATATTTGTAAAATAAAAACAATGCTAGGTCTTTTTTCAAGATTTCGCGGTACGCTTCGGAAATTTTGCGACATACTAATGTGTCGACGTATGTGTACACTCTGTGAGAAACACTGCATTACACTACACCTTAATTTGATTACTGGACGCTGTATGACTCATTTCGAAACACGATTCTTTCTAAACCATTCTATACAAAATATATTTAGAATTGAATTCGACAGAAAATTAGATGAGATAAACGTAGAAGCGTATGTATTTTAAAATGTATTAGTTTAAATCAATTTTAAGCTGCGGTTAAGTAGGGGAGAGGTGTGTCAGTAGTAACAGAGGGTTAATTGTAGCTTCAAAATTTGCGAGACATTTATCAATCCTATTGAGGAATATTACATATCATAAAGCGGCGTCTAAAGTTGTGCTTTACTGGCAAAACTTTCAGTTAGTTAATATCATTTGTCGGTTTTCTTTCAGCAATATTAAATGTGTTTATATAAGAAAAACGTAAATTTTGAGTGCGTTAAGAATTTTTTGATTTTTGCAGTAAATACCTGATCAACTGGAAGAAAAGTAATTTTATTGGAAACACAAGCAATCAAATAATATTATCAGATAGCCAGATAGGTAGTTTCGCTTTTTTAATCATAGTTAATATTTTATGAATTTTTTTTATAACATGAAACAGCGGTGGAACAGTTGTAACAAATTCAGTAGTGTCGATTTTAACATGTTACAACTAAAAAAAAATTTAGTTGCACAAAACCAAACTTCATATTTTAGGTATGAATCGGAATAATAAAAATAATGACTTCGGTTAACAATTTAAAAAAAAATAAAAAGAAACAAAAACCTTCCATTAATGGTTACACTTGGCAAAATCAGTTGGTTTTACATATACATATAGTATATTGATTTTCGGTTACGATCATCATTCGGTTCAAAGCCTTGCTTTCTAGTCGAAGTCTCGGTCCATGATTAGTTTATCCTGTTGGATCAGTCTAATCTAATTCATACTGTTTTCAGAATAAAAAAAATGCTATATAATATGCAAAACGAAAAACTAGGATAGGAACTATATTCAATGATGTATATATGAATTCTGTTAAAAGAGTAAGAGAAGGAGAAAAAATTCAGGGCTGTTGCCTAGACTGTGCTACTTGTCACCTTCCTCACTCAATATGCAAGGAAGAATTTATAAAACTGGATTAATTATAATAACTAACGTGTAAATTAAACTAAATAATGAGTGTTACAATTGAACCTAAGCCTCGTAACAATTGATCCTCTGTTAGTGGCGATTGTAACATTACACTTTGGTCCACATAAATGTAGTTACTTTAATTATAAGTCAACATAAAGTATTTTTGTGCAGCTCATTCAAAACCGGAAAAATGCCCGTATCTTGTACCAAAAATTTAATTCTCTGTGACTAATAAATACAAAATTACTAGCCTGCATATTTTTTTTTGTTACTATTGACACACCTCTCCCCTATATTATATTACTAAATTGACGAGAAACCAGGTTTATAATATACCTACATGCCACATGTAATACACACATAACACATACATATAATTACGTAAGTACATATGTCTTTTTGTTTACAAAACGTTCAAAATATCAAATAATGTTAAATGTTAAATGTTTCACACGGTATGTTACCATTTTCAAATTGGTGCTTTAATTGACATGTGTAAATAAATTAAAGTATGTCGGTATACACCGTTATGTTACGTTACGTAAGCTCGTTTCGACCTGTCAAGTGCTAATAAAACAGAACTAAGCACACGACTACAGACACCATATACTGAGCCTTACATATGTATGTGCATATAAAATGAAGCAACAAATTAAATAAACATGGTACCTAACGTTTAAAATAATATATAATTAACAAAAGAATTTGTGGCGTAATCCCTCTACTAAATTTCTACATCATATAATAATTGATGTATTTATTACTTCACTGATCCTTGATCAGTCTTAGAAGTTTCATTAATTAATAAAACTGGACAAAAATGAATTTGAGAAATCATTCATATCTAGCATAGTTACATAATCGACAGGGGTATCATAGTTATGTAGCCGATTATAGAAAATTATGAAGCGGTTAACTCTCTTCTTGTCTTACAGTTATTTTTGCTTTATACATGACGTTAATATTATGATAAGACACCAAAACAAAAAATAAAAATAAAAAATAAGAAGCAATTTAAGTACAAAATCACTTTAAAAATTGGATAAGTCTGGTACGGGTGCGTATCCGGGTATACGTTTACATGTACACTTTGTACATACAAGTATAATACACGACCTCATTTTATTCCAATTAATGACAGAAATGATCTCAGGCAACAATAATTCTAATTAAATTTCACATAGTGTTTGAAAAACTATCAAACTGGATCGGCTGGGACTCGAACCCGGATCTCTTGGTTGCTAGCCAAGCGCCTTACCAATTAGGCCACCGACCGCTTGTTCGAGTGCCACTCCAATCTGATAATCAATCAAACACTTCCTCTCTTTAATGCGAGACGCAGTATATTTTTAATTTCAAATGTAATCGAGTGCCTGTGAAACACTATTAATGCATGGTGGACTTTTGTTCGCATTCATACATACACCAATATTAATATGTTCAATTAATGTCCAGCTTTACCTGATACTTGAACACTCGATCTACTTTGGCATGTATGACCAATTCATTACGTTAATTAAAATTCACATAGAAAAAAAAAATAAGAATTCTGTTTAAAATTAAATAATTGCTTTTAAAAATTTTTGCAATTCTTAAGAAAGTGTCCAAATTTATCTGAATTACATGGTCAGTCAAGTGAATTTGGGGAAATTGTGGATTTAGCTTCAATTTTCTTCGTGGGCCTGCTGTTTCTCTCGCCGCTTCTGATTATATATATATATATATATATATATATATATATATATATATATATATATATATATATATATATATATATATATATTAGGGTGGCGCAAAAAAACCATATATTTTTCTTTTTTTTGTCTCATAGGAAAAAAAGTTAGTTTAGCTCGATTTAAGAATGCTCACCAAAAATTAGCTCGATAAAAAATTTTTTAAGGGTCGCTCAAAACTTTTTAAAATTTGAAAATGGGCCAAAAATCGGTTTTGGTTTTTTATCAAATTTTTTTCTCATGCCTGCATATGTTTGTACATTGAATAATAAGAAATTCCTCCAAATTTTAACTCAAAAAATTGATAATAAAAGGTCGCTCAAGAGTTCTGAAAGTTTTTCAAGTTAAAATATTTAATATTTTTTAGCGTCCCTAAAAAATATTAAATATTTTGACTTTAAAATCCTGAGCGACCTTTTATTATCAATTTTTTGAGTTAAATTTGGAGGAATTTTTTATTATTCAATGTACAAACATATGCAGGGATAAGAAAAAAAATTTGATGGAAAACAAAAATCGATTTTTGGCCCATTTTCAAATTTTAAAAAGTTTTGAGCGACCCTTAAAAAATTTTTTATCGAGCTAATTTTTGGTGAGCATTCTTAAATCGAGCTAAATTAACTTTTTTTCCTATGAGACAAAAAAAAGAAAAATATGTGGTTTTTTTGCGCCACCCTAATATATATATATATATATATATATATATATATATATATATATATATATATATATATATATATATATATATATATATATATATATATATATATATACGTAGAATTAAGAAAGTCTGCTTAGGGGCCGTTCACAAAACACGTGATACTATTAGGGAAAGGGAGGTTGTCAAAAATATTATGAATTTTCACGACAGGGGGGCGGGGTGAGATTTGGCATCACATGATATTAACTTGGAGATATAATTCTTGAAAATATACACGGTGCATTAATGCCAATAATGCTACTCAACTGAAAATAAGTCTTAAATGAATTCATATGTAATAAAAGAAATTTAAAAAAAATAAGAAGAGAGGGGTAATAAATAATCACATGATATTTAGGGGGATACAATCAAGTGCACGAAATATCATAGTGCGGGGGTAGTTTTTACGAATGTTCGTTTACATACCCCTTCCCTACAAAAATGATCCTTTAACTCGAAAAGTAGTGAAAATTTGATTTTTTAACATCTTGATGTTCATTAAGGTCATAAGGCGTCAAGTGAAACCTTACTACATAACTTACACATTACGTTGCAGGACGTCAAGAATTCCATATAAATTAAATTAGCTGTCAACATAGTGTACCAGTGGGGCGGGGCGTCTTGTCATTATAGGTTATCACCGACAAGATGTTAAATTACTTATATTCTAATATTTCTCAATTCAGTTGAAAAATATTCATAAATTTTTCAGTACCTAGAACTAAAAATAAACTTTTATTTAACACAAGGCTCGATATTTTCGATTTAAGGGAAAATTTTTGTATGTTTGCATGTCTATTTTTATGTGTGTTTATAATGTATCTATATATATTTATACCTTTGGGAGAGATATTATATACCATATATTTATAGCGTATCAAGGTTATAGTCGTTATGAATATTATGATTATAATGGTACTGGAAAGCTCATATTTCCAATAATATGTAACACTACATACCAACGTTAAAAATTCAATACATATATCATATTAGAATATAATTTTTTATTAAAATGGATGTGCAATCCAAAAGTATATTGGATATTTGCGGGTTATCACTAAATATTTCGTTTATCTAAGCACTTGCAGCTCATTTTTCCATTTTTTTAAAATATTTAAACATTCGAGAATACAGCAATATACTTAAAAAGTAAATACTTCTTACGGAACCAGCGATGAATAAGTGCAAAGTCAAGTATTCTCTTATGTTTCAATTTCAATTATGTCATGAAAAAGATTTCTTAAAGCCATGTCTCTGATTTTTGTGCTGACTTGGTTTCTATTTCAAATACCTATTATTACACATAGTCACATACAGAGTCGTGCGGTCTTTACAGAAACCAAAATTGATTGCACATTGATTATTTAAAGATTTTAATGAAAAAAAAAGATATTTTTCACAGCGCTCCCACTATTTACGATACAAAGAACTTCACTATGCTGACAATATTGTCAGCATTTTGTAGCTCAGTAACCAGAATTTTCAAAATTTTCAAAATAAAATATTTATGCATTACTTTTTTTTAAATATTAAAATTAGTCTTTAATTTGCTAATAATATGACTATTTGAACCTTTTATTTTCTGTACAAGTTTAAAAAAAAATTAATATTAGTTTTTAAAAACGACACTATCTATTCATTTGCATAAAGTCCAACACTGATCATTTAAAAGCAGTCAAGTGCTTGTGGAACACCTAATGCGATGACAGAATTGACGAATTCATAAGGATCTCGTTGTTGTACGACGAAATCCTAAAAAATACAGAGCCCCAAAAATGTGAGGCCTAACTGTTTGCTTAAAAGCTATCAGAAAAATAAAATTTCAGTCCCTGATTTAGTTAAATATTAAACAAATCAGCCATTCCAAACAACCAGGAGATGGTACGTCAATATCAGTATTATAATGCTTCGTTTTTATTTGCTCATACTAAAGACAAACTATACAATAGAAAGGGCATAGCCGGGTAAGATAGGGAAAACGGCCCTTAACACAAAATTGATTGTTTTTATAGGAAATAATGCTTCTTAGCCCCAAATACATTCGTGCCAAATTTCAGCCCTCCGAGGCTAATAGTTTATGAATACACAAATAGACAAAAATTTGGCGAGGATGTGTGGCCCTGACACGTTTACGCTTGGGCCACACGGCGTTAACACATGGTCATCTTCTCGCCGGTGAGGATCAGCCAAGGTGTGTCGCCTGCGGGACGGCGCTGACCGTGAGGCATATAGTTGAGGAATGTGTAGCCCTTGCGCCATTGCGCCAAAGGCTGCAGCTCCCAGATAGTGTAGCCGAAGCTTTAGCTTATGATGCTGTCTCTGAAAGAAAGATGCTTGAATTTCTCAGAAATTCGCATCTTCTTCAGAGACTTTGGGGGCATTACATCTCTTATTTTATTCAAAGTCGTCTCTTTTTATCTCCCCCGATAGTATTTTAATTTCAGTCTATTTTAATTTTATTTGTTCATGAAATTTTGTGTGTTGTCTTAATTTATTTATTTATTAACAATACCCAGTTCCAGCTGGTCTGGCAGGGTACTTTTAGTCTTGTTTTTATGCCACTAAGGGCCTTTACACCCTTAGTGGTACTTTGTTATTTATACGTGTTATTTTGTTTTTGTTATTGTTTTTTAACGATGTACCACCGAGGGCTCTTTACACCCGAGGTGGTACATCAATTGTTTTTATTGATTTGTGATATTTTGTTATTTCGCTGTAGGCCTGTTGTTACGGCTCTACAGCGGTATTGTTTTAACTCCTTATTGCTTCACTGATCGGCCTGTGGCCTCCCAGTGACGTAATAAGTATTATCTGTGATACGCTTTGTGATATTTTTCTAGTCTTTGTGTTTTGTCTAGTCAGGTTCCTCCACTCCGAGGTCCTTTACACCTCGGAGGGAGTTCCAGCGATGGCTTCCAGGCCTTGGTGACCGAACGCTCTGTCTAGTACTTATCGTACCGTCACCAAGGACTGTCTGCTCTTTTTAAGTCCTGGGATGGCAGGGCCCATCGGTGGATTTTATTATGTGTATGTTTGTCCGTTGTCTATTGCATTTATGTGTCTCTGTCTTTATGTGTTGTTTTTATTTATATCGTGTTTGGCGGCGCATGCTCTTAGTTGACGATGCCGCCGGACACTGCTGACCGCGCCATCCACCGACAGCAGTGCCCCAATTTTAACTAAAATAATAATAATAATAATAATAATAATAATAATAATAATGGTGGTGAGGACACCTATAGCAGCTGCCCTTGGCACCCGTGAGGGATATTTATCCCCCATTGGTGTCAAGGAGGCTAAGGGTTCCAGGGGTAGTTTATGCGTAACCCTTAAATTTGCACCGACCACTACGTAAAATTGGATTTGTGGTGTATTCCAAGGCGACTCATTGAGTCCATTATGGTTTTGTCTCGCAATGAACCCACTTTCACGCCTGTTGAATGAAACCAAATACGGTTATAATGTGGGGACAAGAATGAATTCGCGCCATACTATTTCACATCTAATGTACATGGATGATATAAAGATCTACGCAGCAACTAAACATCAATTACAGAAGCTGCTGGGACTTTCCAGGGAAGTTTCGCGAGATCTCTGCATGGAGTTCGGGATTGACAAATGTCAGACACAATGTCGTTCTGGGGGAAAACGAGATGCGGTCGCATTTGAACTCGAACCGGAGTCTATTATGCAGCCAATGGACGAGGGAGAGTCGTATCGGTATCTCGGATTCAACCAGGATGAACGTATAGATCACAGCGCTGTAAAACAACACCTAATGCAGCAATACCTAGCGTGTGTACAGAGATTACTGAACACCCACCTTGATGGAAAAAAAAACCATCAAAGCAGTTAACACCTACGCAGTTCCGGTGCTAACGTACTCATTTGGGGTAATTAAATGGACGCCTATGGACTTGACAAACATCGAGATCAAGACCCGCGTCCTTATGACCAAATACAGAATTCATCATCCCAAAGCAGCGATAGAACGACTGACGCTGCCAAGAGCCGAAGGGGGTCGGGGTCTTATAGACATAAGGAACATGCATAATAAACAGGTTCATAACTTGCGATAATACTTTTACACCAAAACACACACATCACACCTACACAATGCCATAATCCAAGCCGACAAGGCATACACACCATTACACCTCTCAGACACAGAAATGCCAGATAGTTTTTGCCCCTTGGTCACGAAGGAGGACAAAATTCAGCAAAGAATCCGCAAGCCTCTACATGGAAGACATCCACATGATCTTAACCAGAGTACTGTCGACAAAGCAGCGTCGCACGCCTGGTTGAGTCAAGGAAGTCTTTTCCCGGAGACTGAAGGATTCATGCTGGCTATACAAGATCAAGTATTTCATACAAAAATTACTCAAAATACATACTTCGTGACACGGCAATAACATCTGACTCATGCCGGAGATGCCATTCCAAACCCGAAACGATCCAACACATCACAGCTGCCTGTACTCAGCTCGCTCAGTCCGAATATAAACACCGTCACGACCAGGTTGGCAAAATTATATACCAGAAACTAGCGGTTAAGCTCCATCTTATAACCGATAAAACCCCGTACTACAAGCTCACACCAAAAGTAGTGGCGGAGAATGACTCCTGTAGACTTTACTGGGATCGGTCGATTATTACAGATAAGACCATAAATCATAATCGACCAGATATTACCTTCGTAATGAAACAAACTAAGACCACCTATCTGATCGACATTGCGGTTCCGAATACACATAACTTACAAAAAACACACGCAGTTAAATTGGAGAAATACACTGATCTCGCAGCCGAAATAAAACAACAATGGCGAATGGAATATGTCCACATTGTTCCAATAGTACTCAGTGCCACCGGGGTCATTCCACACACACTACACAATAGCTTGAGCCTCTTGTGTCTTCCAAAGTACACATATGTCACTATGCAAAAGGCAGTGATCATAAACACTTGTCGTATAGTACGGAAGTTCCTCAGTAATACGAATCCGACTGCGATATGTGAAAGCACAAGATCTGCTTGTACTCCATGTGCGCCATCTACAGTGAGTGAACAACACACTGACACTCATCTTACAGACTCACAACACACATATATAAACACACAATACGCTACACTGAAACACAAACACTTAACACACATACAGATTCGTCTGATGGAGAGGGAGGATCGACCAACTGCCGCACTGTCACTGTTACCGCTCTAGTGCACAATCCTCCCCAACTCAATAACACACAAAGTCCGCCAATCTCTGTACCATCTAAACGCGCAATTCCAGGAACACCCGATCTTAATGAGCAATTTGATGAACCAGAACAGATTTACACCAAGAAACGTAAAATAGAACGACACATCCACACATATACACGAACACACACACAAACACAAACAGTCCTTTTCCTTCCCTCTGTCCCTAATGTTATCTATCTTCTGAGGACACGAAAACGAACTAGGCTATCACAGCCGTCTGTCATTGAGCCAATATCTACGCTCCCACGAAAGTCTCGTCGTACGACCCAGTGTACACCAAAATAGACGCATAACACCTCGTTTCAAGCAACAACAACAATATAAGGAGTGATGTGACAAGCCCGTCCGTGAATGTACTACGGTACTTTTACGGATTGGTTTGGCACATTACCCTCCCACAGAGCCTAATACGTTGCATAATGCCGGTATAGGTGAATGTTACCCAGTACTGTCCTACTGAGTAGTGAGCGTCAGGTTGGCGTAAAAGTCTATAATAATAATAATAATAATAATAATAATAATAATAATAATATATATATTGTTGTCCTTCGATGGCGATGCCGTCGGGTGCTGCTGACCGCGCCATCCACCGGCAGCAGTACCCCAATTTTAACAATATATATATATATATATATATATATATATATATATATATATATATATATATATATATATATATATATATATATATATATATATATAGATATATATATATATATATATATATATATATATATATATATATATATATATATATATATATATATATATATATATATATATATATATATATATATATATATATATATATATATATATATATATATATATATATATATATATATATATATATATTGTATTTGATAATTAAACGTTACAGAGATTTCGGTTATACAAATCATATGCAACAAGATACAATAATTTTTAGCTCAAATAAAACATAAATTATATAACTGTACCCGTAAGAGGCATAAATAACATCTAGGCGAAACCAATAGAGCTTTTCTCAAAATTATTCAAAAAGAATAAAACTTCTGGTTGTCAACATATTTTGAACAAAGTAATAAATATTGTTGATCTTATTTACAGTTAAGTTTGTAAACAATGAGATGTGGTAATTGTTTTCGTTACAGTTTTGGTCAACATATTCATAAAGGAAGGACGCCCGAATTGACCGATATGCAGGACATACTATGAAGACGTGATATAAAGTCTCTTTTTCTTTTAAATTACATATGAAACATTCGTTTTCACAATTCCAGAAATATCGAAACTCTTTGGTATAAATATTAACACAGTTTTGGCCCATTACTCTAAGTTGACTAATAATTCTAGTTTTATCAATATGCAGTAAAATATTGATATACTCCTCGGTGGTAACTGATTGTTTTATATCTTGATACCTTGGATTGTAGGTTGAATCTAATATTCTACGCCTATCTTCATAAGCTAGGTTCTCCCTGAATCTTTGCAATATATTTGAGAAAAACTGGTGTATATCACGAGTAGTCTGATTATTCCATACCTGTTCGTAACCTAAGGTGATGATAATATTTTTTAATTGAGTAGCCCAATTTTACTTGACTACATTATCGGGGTTTTTATCCAGAGAAAGAAGCCTGGCAAATCACAGCTTTGGATATCTACATTCTGACATCTTTGATGTTTTAAGCCACCACCCTAGTGCCCACTTTAGCGTATACCAAGACAAATTCACTAAACCAGTTTCCTGCCTTATAATGTAACCTGGTGTGTTTTTTGGCCAATAAAAGACACTTTTACAGAAGTTCGTTTGAATTTTTTCATTATATATATTTTGATATCAAATATATTTTGATTGTATCTCAAGCCCCATATTTCACCCGAATATAACAGCGTAGGTACTTAATGCAATAGAATGAAATAGGCGAACTCTAGCGTCCCATGAGTTCATTCTGCTTTTTACCATTATATCTCTTATGCTGCTTAATGCTATATTTGCCTTTTGCATTGCGTGTTCACATGCACAACGAAAGAGCCCTGAACTTGAAAAACAGATTCCCAAATATGTGTACTGTTCAACGTCAATTTGTTGATTACGGAATTTAAAAATATCATTACTTTTACGTTTTCCACCCCTTCTAAATACTACTATTTTAGTCTTGTCTGTGTTTACCTCCAAATTATTTTTTTGGCAGTACTGGAATAACAGAAATAATTTTTTCTGAGCGTCGTTTTTTGAAGTTGACAAGATAACTAGGTCATCTGCATATAACAAGATCATGATATCATTATACCCATCTACGCTTACACCATCTAATTTATGGGGTCTAAAATATTGCTCTAAATTATTAATAAATACAGCAAATAGCATAGGTGAAAGAGTTTCCTCTTGTAACACGCCCTTAGTAATATCTATGAAGTCTGTGTTTTGAGTGTTAATTCGTAATGTCATTGATGCTTTTTCATATAAATCCCTAAGTATTCGAATTAACTTATTGCTAACACCACTAAAAAACAGTCTGTGCCACAATACGTTCTGATTAATCGAGTCAAAAGCTCTTTTAAAATCAACAAATATTGCGAAAATTTCACACTTCGGTAACCGTAAGTGTATGCTAATTATTGTGCTTAAGGTGAATAAATTATCAGAACAACCTCTTCCTTTTCTAAAACTAGATTGATTTTCAACCAATAGGTTCGTTTCGTCACACCACAATTGAATACGTTGACCAATTATACTAGTGAAAAGCTTACATAATGTATATCAGGGGTCGGCAACCTCTTTTGGATGGCGGGCCATTTTTAAAAAAAAATAATTTTTAGCGGGCCGCAGTCAAATATTTTTCAATGTAGTATGTGGCTTAAGTAGGCTTTTGTTAACGAATTTTCGAATCGAAAATTCAGCTATTAGAGTCACTGTCTTGAAGATACTTGAGCCTGGAACTATGATAGAAATCATTTATTTTGAAGTCTCTAGAAGCCAAAAATGACATTCACTAAAATTTATATAACTCTCGAACGAAAAATTCTTTTTTTATGAAATTTTGTAAAAATATTGGAAATCCAAAAAGTCAGACACGTCCGATGTCCGGAATGGATTTTGAGGCATTTTTGCCTAAAAAAATTTTGCCCAAATTTCGTCAAGTTTTTGCCATATTTTCTTACACCGTTGGAAAGAGGAGAAAATAATCACATAAAAAGGATTTTTAAAAAATAATTCTATGTCAAGTAGTTTCCGAGAAAAACTAATTTTTTTAAATGGAAATTCGCTATATTATGCAGGATTTTTTATCACAAATTAATATAAATATTATTAAAAATCGACATGAGGAAAAATTTTTAGTAACAGTTTTATTTACATGTTATAAAACATCGGAGAACAAAAAAGTATAGGTAAAGTATGCTCAACTCTGCATAGTTCGAAAAGTTATATTGCTTGGCGCATGAAAGCTTGCAACGGGCCGAAGGTTGCCGACCCCTGATGTACATAATAGTGAAATACCACGGTAATTAGCTCGATTGTCAGTTGATCCTTTCTTGTGTAATAAAATCATTTCTATTTAGACCACATTTTAGGGACCTTCTCCTCATCTAAAATACAATTATACATTTTTTTTAACGTATTCTAACCACTTAGTCGGTAATTTTTTTAAAAATTCGTTCGGTATGCCGTCTAAACGGGGAGCTTTTAAGTTTTTCATTTTAGCCAATACTCTTCGAATTTCACCCAACGTAATATATGCACCCAAAACAGGGTTCCTAACATGTACAAGTTGGTAGTTGAAAGATACTCTCGGTGGGAGACTGGTACTCTTATATTATTTTAGAAATAGGGTAGATATTTTACTTTATAGTCGTTTTTATATATAAGTAATATATGTAGTACCGAACATTGCATGCATTTGTATTGAAATATTACTGTTCTACCAACTAAAATTTTTCCATAAAAATATATATTATATGAGTACTAAGAGACATATTATTGAACAAAAAATGGTGGGTGTCGCTAACGCGCAATTGCCAAAAAAAAAAAAAAATTTACTTAAATTTAAAAATTTAATAAAGTTAGTATAATAAAGGGATATAACGTTAATTTTTTTTTTTTGTTACTTTGCCTAAGGTGGGTACAATATATATATATTAAACTCAAATAAATTGGCTCAGTAATTTCGTTAAAAAAATTTTTTTTTTAAATTTTTGTCTGTTTGTGTATTCATAAACTATTAGCGTCGGAGGGTTGAAATTTGGCAGGAATGTATCTGGGGCTAAGAAGTATTATTTCCTATAAAAACAATCAATTTTGCATCAAGGGCCGTTTTCCCTATCTTACTCGGCCATGCCCTTTATGTTACAACTCAAAATAAGAAAATAAGCGAAATCAGAAATCGTTTTAACTGATCAAAAATTTAAAAAAAATCAAATTTGCGTTACCGATGTATCCTTCAGAGAGAGAAATTCAAACAACCTCGTCAGTAAGGGGACACTCGTTAATTACGTGAGCTGTTTTTTTAATCAATTTACAGTCTCCCCTGCCCTTACGTGAGATTTAATAAGATTTGGTTATACCTCTGCTCCCCATTATATGATATTTACAGTAAATTTTTTATATTATTTTAAAAACTGAGTTTTTTTCTTTTTTTTTACTCTTAAAATAAAGGCTTATTATCTGTAAAATAATTTATATTTTTTAAGAGTTGACGTGAGATTGTCGATTATGTCGAAATTGAAAAGTATTATTGAGACAAGGCATAACATATTATTGACAATTTATCACACCTTAAGAGTAGATCAAGAGGTAAGTATATTTAAGAATGTTAAATATTTCACATAACGTAGAGTAGACTATAGACCAGGTTCAGATTGAAGTTAGGTGGTCAAAATTATTAGCCCGGAATTTGTTTAGGTACATAACCGTGTTCTATGCATAGTACCTAATATAAAATTTCATGATAACTTGAGCTTATTTTAAAAATACAAATATGTTATACTTTTATATTCGTATATAAATAGTTTCAGATTAAACAAAATCATAATTTTTGATGACTTAACTTCGATTTGAACCTAGCCTATTAATTTCTTAAATTCTTCTACAAGTTTTAATTAATAATTTATATACAATTTTTAATTTTCTTTTTCGTTTTGACCGCTACCCAAAGTGATGAGATATTTTTAATTCAACAACAAAATTTTTACACGTCAACTAAGTTTACAAACAATATGTTACAAATTAAACATCAAAAAATTATTGTAAGATTATGTCAAATGTCAACAAATAAGTTAAAAGAACAAAAAAATATTCAATAATTAATATTTTGTTTCCCTCTTTCTTTTATGTTTTTATATTCCTTTACTCCTCCTTTTTTGAATAGATATTTCAATTTTATTATTTTTAAGGTAACTGAAACTCTTTTATTATTATTGATGCCACATTTATATTAAAGCGACACGCAACGTTACGTGAGTGCTGAACTATTAGAAATTTTCCTTGTGTATCACTATGAAATTTTTTATTTGTTGATATTTTTTATTTTTTGGTAATTTTTTTTAAAATATATTTGTGTACATTGTCTAAATACGTAATATTAAAATTTACAGTAGAATTTGAATTTCATGAATAAGAAATGAACTTTTTTCTATTTTTGGTAATATACAGCCGGTAAGAAAAGTATTTGAGCAAGGTAAAACTTATTAAAGAAATTATTAATTTTTTTTGGATTTATTAAAACTGAGTTAGTTTTTATAGTCAGGTAAACTAGAGTAAGGTAACCGATCGAAGTATAGAGAATGAGACGTCATAGCCCGTTACTGCTCATATGATTAGTAGTTCTAATAAAAAAAAAAAAACTTTTAATTGTTATTCCACATAAAAAGTATCGTTTGAAAGAGTTGCTTCTAAAGATTCTAAAAAATATTTCTTTTATAATTTTTGGTCCAGTGGTCTTAATGATATAGCCCAAAATTTGTTAGTAATGACCGTCCTCCTCTGATCTAGAGGTTTCTAAAGCTAAAATTTTGATTTTAATAAGATTAATAGACATTGAGTCATAGATTACCGAAAACTACAGGTACTTTTTAGGTAGCGTACTTAATAGCTACTGAAAAAATTTTATGAAATAAGAAAACATAGTAACAGACAACATAACAGATTCAGTACAATGTGAAATAATTCGTGCATTTTCAGTTATTACAAGCAAATTTTAACAAAGATATAAATAAAAAAAAGAAAGAAATTAATTTGGTCTATTAACTGTTCACTGTATGAAATTCTAATTGTGCGAACCTAACTTGCTCTTGGCTGAGCTTCATTACAAATCATTAAAATGATTTACAATTAGGGTAATAATCTAATAATACGTCATCTTGCCGATTATACGAATGCATGTTGAAAATATAAAAAATATGTATATATAGGTACTTATAAGAATTTTGCATTATACAAAACAAAAAAAAAAAAAAATAAAATAAAATAAAATAAATGTAACGATGTTTCTCACTTCTGGTCTTTCCAACAATGATGCCATCCGTTAAGTTTCAAATAGAAATTGATTTTTGATTGCTGTAGTTTCGTTGGTATTTAAACCATAGTCAAATCAAAAATGGTACCCATCATAGGTGGGATTTCAAGAAAAATATTGGCGGGGGGGGTGAAATTATATTTAATATAAAAACCACCTTAAAAACCACCTTGGGGGATTCTTAGAATAGCAAACCAGCTCAGGTCGACAAATTTTTGCCTTAATTTCTGCATCCTTACCCCTTTTCTTCCGCCATATCATTTTAATAAATCTTGTTCAAGTTTTTAATTTTTAATTCGCACGAATATTGCGGGGAGGGGGGCAGTTTCTCCCCCTTTCCCTCCTCATTGTGCTAAAATGACAATTTCGCCAGTGGCATAGTATATTAAGAAATTTTTATTTAACATAATTTAGTATGGTATACGGTACTTACACATCCTGCCAAGTATAATACGGATATGTCAAATTGTTTTAAGGTACTAAAATTTTTAAATAAAACATCCTGCAGGTCAGTAAGGAATCACATTTTATCTAAGTGATTTGGGTCAAATCTTCATATTCTGAGCCCAGGATTCTCCAGTTTAAATATTTCCAACTATTAATGAAACATCCAGTATAATTGCTGAAACAAATAATTCAAACCACCATGTAACAACTACACGGAGAGAAAATTCCTATAAAAATTACTGTGCTCAGCACTACAATCGACGTGTAAAAGGCGAACATATTAAATTCTGTAAGGTAAAAATATAAAGATTATAATTAATCATAAAAAATTTAAAGGATGGAATGTTTTTTCGTAATATTATCTCCGTAAAATTTGTAAAACAGCACAGTAAAAAGTTCCATTACCGACAAAAAAATAATTTTTAATTGTGTTTATTAAAAAAATTACCATGCTAACATGCTAATAATAGAAAGAAAAAAAACAGAAAGGAGGTTGGTTGTGTTGGGATCGCTGTAATGAAATGTACCTCAATCAGCGAGTTACATGGGTTACATGCGAACCATAGGTGTGGACTGTGGAAGAAACTTTGTCAGACAGCTCGCACAAAGCACCTTGATGCAGCTAGTAGTCAGTTGCTTTTACACTCTCTTAGGATGATGTCATCGTTTAATTCATCTTTTTGTTATTTACCTATCTTTAGTATATGTATTAGAATTATATTGTTGGCAATCATTTTTGTATACATGTTTTTACAGGTACAGTGCAACCAATATAAGGTCGCGAGTCAGATGCGCAAATGAAAGAGTACGACAACAAGAATTAAACTATAATATACATGCATAAGAGTGTGATAAAAGTTGTGTTAGCACCACATTAAATTTTACCATGCTAGCACATATTTTTTATTTTGGTCGTCGATCGCGCACAGATTATAGGGGAGCATGGTAATTTTTCTGAAATTTTCTCTACAAAAATTATAGGATTTTTCTCTCCGTGTACGAACGTATTTAAACGTTGTTTATATTGCTTATTTGCAATTACAATTCTGTTATTATTAAGCTAAACAGATGATACCGTGAATGTATAACATCGCATAATATTATAGATTAAACTAAGCGCGTAGCAAATGCTAATTTTAACGTATAATACCTACATACATACATACGTCAATTATAGGAGAGGTTGTTTATATCGTATACACTGGTTTACTCAAAAAATATAGAAGTTATGAAAGCTTGATCTGATGGTATAGAAAGAATATTTATTGAGCTTTCTTACTGGTGACTACTAAAAGCTAAAAATAATATTTCGTTGCATTTATCGAACTTTATAAAAAAATTTCCATCGGTACAATTAAAGAACTTTGTTCTCCGAAACTGCACCATCTATATTCTATATCGACTCTATTTCCAAATTTATACCTTACAACTCTAATTAATTAGTGTAATTAAATCACTATCAAATATTTTTCAAAAGTAATAACATTTGATTTTTTGTTGATGTGTGTTTATTTATTTCAGAAAAGTTTCGACAGTTGAAAAACTTGCGAGTATTCATGGCTATTGTGTTGCTAAAATATTGATTTTCTTCAAACCTCTAAAAATTTTAAGCTAATACAGTCCGCACGTCTACGCAGTAAATTTGCCCAGAAGCCGGCAATATTTTTAACACGTTGACGTAACGCTGTATCACGTCAACAATTTCGTCCGCCAGCAACATCGCGTACATCGCGGATTAGCAAAAAAAAGTGACGAACAAAAAAAAAGTTTTTACTTTTCCCGGGGCACTACCGACCGCTGCTGGCCCCCTCTTCTAGCCCGGGCCCCGAGTCTACAATCCCGGCTACCCCCCCCCCCTCTCGTCGGGCCGGTTTTTCGTTTACAACTTGATCAGCTAACATAACCTTAAACAGAACGAGAAATTCATTTCCTTTAAAAGTACATAAGTAAACGGACTTTCGAAAAACTTAATTAAAATGAGTTGAGTTCATACAGTAATACATAATACAAACTTCTTATGTAAATCATGGAAAATATACCACCAAAAAATTTTCATTTATTTCACAATATTACACAGTCGTATCAGTTCCAAAATTGTGTGATGTTGTGTGTTGTGCTGGTAATACGTTATATTAGGAGCCGGTACAATAATAGGTAACTCCACCCTATATATCCAGTACCTACCTCCATAGTTAATCATAATAAAACGTATTTACATAATATTATCGTATATACGTGTATTATACTTTATAATTTTCCAACAGGTATTGTAACAGCTTTTAAATTATTAACTTCAGCTATATTGCTTTCTGGCTGATATTTTATAAGCATCAGTTGCATGCACACATACAATAGAAACTATACCCTTGCATTTACATATTAATATAGCAATAATATTCTTCTAGTCTAGATAATAAAATTATATGTAGGTATTCAATATTTTAAAATAGCCATTCTATTTCAATAAAATAGAAGTTGTATGAAATTTTAATGATTTTCGGTTTTTGGATCGATTAGAATTTTCCTTTTAAATATTTGTTGTAATCATCCTTCGAATTCGTTATAATAGTAGTATTCATTTGCAATATTTCTAAACATACTTTTTCGTTAAATTTTAGATTTCTTTTTTAAAGATACCCACTCAACATTCTAACGACTTAATGAATTCATAAAGAATACATATTTCTGATTTGGACGTCAGAAAATAAGTTCAGAAAGATATGTTTATGAATTCATAAAGACCGGATCTTATAGTCCATTTAAGACCAGATTATGTAGTTCTAATTACGATGTCGTAATGAACACTTTTTTCGGACTTTAAAATTGCGATATCTTAAACGGTTCATATTTCTAATGTTTGAAAAAAGATATCTTTAAAATATCCAAATTGAGAATTTATTATTAAGAAGTCATATATTTCTGACTTTAGAATCTATATACATATATAAAAGAGAAATATCACTCATTCACTCACTCATCTATCACAAAATCTCCAGAACTATAATACCTAGAAACTTGAAATTTGCAAAACTTTTTGTCTAACCATCGAAATTTACGAAAAACCGTAAAATATTAATATTTTATTACAGTATAAGTAATCTATGGACGATTTATAAAAATATCATACAAATTTTAAATAGTTGCTAAGTATTTGGAAAAAAATAATTTTGCAATTTTTGTAAGTATTTAATAAATATTTCTATAGATACCACCAATAATATTTTTACCTACGACTACTATGAATTACTTATTTACTGTGCAAAATACTATTAATTTGTACTCTATAAAGAAATAAACAACTGGAATGTCCAGTTATCCCAGTTATCATCAATTGGCACGTCTGCTCAGCAAATTCCATACAGATGAAATTTCCATCGAGCCGGTCTCGATCATCCTGATATTAAAAATGAAATATGGACTTGTGTGATGTCCTCAGTAGTTTCGAGAAAACGGTAGAAGGTATAAAAAAAATGACGAAACAAGGCTATAGGCAAAATTGGTAAAAAAAAGAAAAAAAACGATCAAAGTTAAAGTTATCCTGTAGGACATTAGAACCCCCAAGAAAGCCTAAAGTAACCAACCCAAAATAAATGATGGTTGAGATTTTGAAAAAATTAGTACTGAGATTCTGAAAAAAATGGACATGAGGGTAAAATTCCCCCGTAGGCTTTTACGGACCCAAAAAATCCTTCCAATAAACGATCAGACGGATCTTATCTAAATTTTTCTCAATTATTATTGAGATTCCGAAATAAATTAATGTGAATTCAGAAATATTCTTCAGAGCTCTGGGATCTCAAAATGTCTCACAAGTTACAGTGCCTTTAAAATTGTCAGTATGAATATCTAACTATCTACGATAAGATCTCAAGGTATGAAAATTAGGCATGCTACTGAAATACGAATATAGCGAAGAATTCCAGAATATCTGATTTGAAATTAAGGTAAAGTTGGAATGAATCCTCCAGCGCTATCGAATTAAACAACTCTATATTCTTTAAACAACTTGACTGATTTTGATAAAATTTTATGAAAATATATGCTATAAAAATATGAATATGACTTGAAAATATGAAAATATGAATAATACTTTAGAGTCGTCGAGCGAGTGAAGCGAAGCACATAAGGAACTGATTTTTTACAAAATTTCAGAATATCAAATTTAAATGGGCGTGTGCTCACATTGTCCATTAGTTACACCAAATAGGGCGCAAATTGAAAAGCTTGACAATTTTTACTTAAGTACTGTTGAGATCTCTGTGAAAGATGAAAGAAACTTTAAAATGATTTCCCGGGGCCTTGGTGCCTTGAAGGGCCTAAAATATAAACAATTCTAAAACTGCTTGTATAGGTACCTATACTAAGTTCTTACGGTGCGAAAATTAGCCATGCTAATAAAATATGAAGATAGTTATTTTAGAGTCATTGGGCGAGTAGGGTCAAGTGTTATAAATAATAGATTTTGCACAGAATTTTGGAATATATGATTGAATTGACCTACAAATTCTACCTATAATTCAGATAATTTTATCCGAGTGAAACCGCGGGTCGCAGCTAGTTATATAGTAAACACCTGATTAGATTTTTATGAAATTCTAACGGCTAGTTTTTGTTAGGGAGCGGCAGGTTTCATTCAGCCTAGGGGCGGCAAGAAGCTAAATCGGCCCTGAGTATGTAGAATATTCACAATTAAACCATAACCATAAACCATTTTTTCTTCATTTTTTTCATTTAATAATAATTTCTTATTGTAAAAATAAATGAAATAAATCCAACAATGTATTTAATATACATTTTACATACATATATTATAAAGTATGATCTTCAAAACACTAATATTTTTATGTAAAACCATGGGCGTCATTTCAGCTTTGTAACTGGGATGGTAAGACCAACCAGGGGGTCTGGGAGAAAATTTTAAAAACTGGCTTAAAATTTTCTGAAGCTTTTTCAAACTATTTTTACAATTTAATTTACACAAAAAAATTAATTTTTAATGACTTGAGTTATTAACTAAACCACATGTAAAGTAATTAGCGTTCACGCACTTTCAATTTTGAGTATTTTTAAATTATTGAGACTTTTACGTCAAAATTCTGAGGTGACAAAATACTGGGCTCAACAATTCTGGGGTGGCAGCTGCCACCCCTTGCCACCCCCGGATTACGCCTATGTGTAAAACATTATATTATGCAGATTATGATATGACCTTTCACGCCCTATTTTATTGTTTCCTTAATCCAATCAGTTATTTACATATATTTAATTAATATTTTAATTACATAATACATGTTAAAAATTATACACAACGAAAACTTACTTGCAGAGGAAAAAGAAAAACTTTTCTGTATTTATTTATGTATCAAAAAAAACCTAACAACCTAATGTTTACATACATACATATATAGAGTGTCTCATTGTGTAAGACATTTAAAAAAATCGTTTATATAACCTGGATTTTGATCGTGGTCATAAATGTTTATAAAATATTGTGTTCCGAAATAGGCTACATACTAAAATTATGTACCAAGCGGATGAACGCCGCCCCCGAATCGGTTTTTCATCGACTTCAATTTGACAACTTAATGCATCTTCAACGAAATTGAAACATAATTTTAATTTGCTACATGAAAGTGTACATATATCTATCTTATTTTTCTTATTCTACCTAAAAGCGAGGCACAATATTTAACTGGAAAAACCTATGCCTATAAACTGATATTTTTACACAAAGACATTTTTACTGAAAGAGCGAACACGCCTATTTAGCAAAAAAATTGATCAACACGCGTTATGATCTCTTAAAATCATCCACAACGCGAAATTAGCTTCTTGACTTTGATGATATTTAACTATTACGCTACGTAGCCATTAAACAAAGCCATAACGCGTTCTAGACGGTCTAAAACAAGGAACCATAAAAATAACAATAAAAAATGCAATTCAATCATAAACAGATGTGAAACAGAAAATTTTCTTCTTAAAAGACAATAGATTGCCAAAATCAAGTACATATTTATAAATGAGTGTAGCACACAATATAGAGGAACTCTTAAAATACAGAAGAAATATTTATAAACAGTTTCTGAGAATTATTGAATTTTTAGAAATAAGTTATTCGTTTTTGTTTATTTTTTAATGAAAATACCTACATAATACAAATATTCGCAAATTATTTACACTTTTTGTGAATGCAAGAATGCGAATGCGAATATCTGAAAAAAGCGAATATTCGCGAATGTAAATACGAATACGAATATTCGATACATCTCTACTAGAGACTACATTAGTGAAAACCCTATCGAGATCCACCCAATTGTTTTCACTTATTGAGGTAAAAAACAAACAGACAAAATTCTAAAAGCTGTTGTTTCGGCGTTTATTGGACCCGAGTAATACCTATATCTAAAGAGGTTCTTTGAAATTGTCTTCTGTCTACAGACACGACAATTTTACAAATTTTTTTAACAGAAGTGATGTTTCAAGTTAAGATAAAACATATCACAGAATAGGCTGGATGTATATTTGAAAATTTCTGAATTAATGAAGCAAAAGTTCTGTTATGCTTGACAGATTTCAAAAGATATTTACATGAATCTTACGAATACACTTAAGATTCCTTTTATAAAATTTTATATAATATGTAGAATATTATAAAGTAAATTTCAATGTATTGTACAACTGTACAACTCATTAAAGTAACTTTAACTATCATTTATACATAAAATTAATATTCAAGTTTGCAACAAATAGCTCCACCCATCCGAGAAATAATGCTGCATTTCATGTTGTTCATTTATTTTAAAGAAGATAGTCCAATATATTATTTCGTGGTAGTTTTATGCTACTCGCAAAAAATACAAAAGATAAATTAATTAGGTCATTGTAAACATATTTTACATGCAGTTTTTATAAAATGATACAATCCAACCTTATTTTTCTATTCTAAAACTGCATATCCTACCTGTTTCTAGGAAATAATTTGTTCTCTTTTGTTTATAATCCGTTCTGTTTATTTATTGTTCATTTAATTATTCTCTGTGTTTCACTCCGCGCTGATTATGCAGCCTGTACTATTATTAGTTAATGGTATTTTTGAAATGCAAAAAAGGAAATAGAACAACAGAGTACATTTGGTTTAATCAAAATAAATAACAAATATTTCATAGAAGAAGATTGGAGAAAAAGATTGTTGAAATTAAAGCTTATGCATTATAAAAATAGCTACAGGTAACCCTCGAAGAACACGGGTCTCGAAGAATATGGGTATCCTTCTCTCAAATTACACGGTTTCAAACAACACGATTTTTAAGTAATTCTTCTGAAAAAGAATAAAATGCATATATTATAAATATATTTGATATAAAGTTACATCGGTCCTCAATGTACGCGAATATATCAGTTCCATGTGGAATTGATTTACACGAATAAAAATCGTCTAGGTAAATTAAATCTGTCATTATAAAAGAAAAAATGCTGGAAATAAAAACTACTAAAATTTTTGAGAATTTTATAATAGAAATGATAACGAATATGTAGAAATGTAGGGTAGGGTCGTGTAAGGTGGCGCGATCGGTAAGAGTGCGCATGCTTGTTTTCTCGAAACAGGAACGAAATTTGTAACCAACTTTAATCGTGTTTTGAGGTGTTCGTGTATCATCTTGTCAATTCTACTAATGCATTTTGAAAATATAAAAAAATATGTATATAGGTACTTATAAGAATTTTTCATTATACAAAAAAAATAAATAAATAAATAAATAAAATAAAATAAAATAAATGTTACGATATTTTTCACTTCTGGTCTTTCCAACAATGATGCCATCCGTTAATTTTCAAATAGAATAGAAATGATAACGAATATGTAGAAATGTATGGTAGGATCGTGTAAGATGGCGCGATCGGTAAGAGCGCGCACTCCTGATTTCTCGAAACAGGAACGAAATTTGTAACCAACTTTAATCGTGTTTTGAGATGTTCGTGTATCTGTAATTAGTCACCAAAAACTATTGGTTTACGATATAATCTCGATATTCTAGATGAGTTTAAAATTTTTAGTACGATTTGATATAATTTTTCTCGAATTTGAATCTGTTGCTACGGTTTATGTCGAAACAAGTTAAAAGTTATGAATGTTCCTGTGGCTAGTAAAGTTAGTCACTAAGTAATTTTGATCACTTTATTTCGTTTCAGTACGTGTGGATGGTTCCCACAGGATGATTTTGCTGAAAATAGACAGGCGTGTAAGATGGCGCAGTACAAAGGCGTGTAAAACGGCGCACACATTCTTACACGACAGTTTTTTTTATTATGTTTTTCTTTAACTTTTCTAAGGAATTCTATACAGCAAACTTTCGTGCAACGTAAATTCGTGTAACTCAAGTTCCTACATCAAAAGTTTACGATTACGAAAACTAACGATATCGAACTGTAATTTTTTAAAAATCTTCTATTGTTAATAAAATCAGTGGGATTTTATTAACAATAGAATTAATGGAGCCTAAAATTAACCAATTACAACCAGTTTATAAGAAGTAATTCGATATCGATAATTTTCGATAACGAAAATTATATTTTAATAGTCACAAAATGTTTGGAATACCCACAACTTGCTTCGCTTAAGTCTTCAAAAATTTTGTTATTTTTTCGCTACGACGCATCATTCACGAGATATTTACAATCAAAAGTTTACGATTACGAAAAGAAACGAAAATTAATTTTTTCGAAAATATTCTATTGATGACCAAATCCGAGGGACTAATAGGGCTTAAATTAAACAATTATAATCAATTTATGATAAGTAGTTCGTTATCGATAATTTTTGATAACGAAAAATAAGTTTTAACAGTAGCAACATGTTTGCAATACCCACATCTTGCTTCGCTTAAGCCTTAAAAAATTGCGTTATTTTGCTGAATGACGAATGCTGAATTCCATTCTATTTTAATCGAAATAAATACGCATTACATACAAATGAGTAAGTATGTAATTCAAATGGAGTTTTATATTTATCAAAATAAAATAAAAAATTAAACGGAACGTTTTATATATTTTTTTATTTTTACACTTGTAATAGAAAATGCCTATCTTTTGTGGTCTCGAATAACACGGTTCCAAAGAACACGGAACCGATTAATCGTGTTCTTCGGGAGATTGCTGTGTAATAAAGCTTTGCATTCCAAATATTAATAGCTCAAGCCCTATAGATGTAAAAAATTCAAATTAAAATTTGTATTTTTCGTATGTTTCTTTGTACTTCTATATCAGTCAACGCTGCAAGAGTAAACAGCCTATACATAGTAACCATAACAAATACACAAAAAAATACTATAAGTTTCATATATTTTGTTAGTGACATTCAACTAGGCAAAAATCATAATTTAAAAATGGGAAGCAGATGCTATATTAAAGTATGTAAATATTTGCGAACCCATTTTCGTCAAAACGAAGTTAGTTATTTTCGAATTCCGAAAAAACAGGTTAATAAACACTTTTCATTTATATAATTTATTTCAGTAGTAAATACCTGTAGGTATATGTATATGAAAACATTTAGTTTGCAATTTTTTGATAATTAAATTCTACACCACTAACTTACATTGTATATGCATCTGAAATTTGGGATTACAAAATTGACGAATCTAGACAATCTGCCTAGTAAATAACTTTTTTCAATTACATTTTTGTCAATTTTCAATAACTACAATATCCCACTCTTGGGCGATTTTTACATTTTTCTTCTCACTTGTATATAACAAGGCATATTCCGATTTTTATAGGTGAATTTTTACTCTAAGAACATGCATCAACTTTTTAGTAACAATAATAAAATTTCCTGAAAAATTTGATATAAAAAGTTTTCCATATATTGCAAACTTACAGCCATAAAGTATAGTTGATTCTGTATGGAAACGATAGTTTATTCAATATTAATTTATTAATTTATTCTTTAAAAAATTTAGCAGGTGTGTGTTGAGCAAGCGTTAAATTAGGATTTTCAAATCTAAAGTTTTTCATGGTTTTCAGAATAGAATATATCTTATTTAAGTACATTTTTTATGATCGGAATATCCGTTTTATCAGAACCTCAAAAATTAGGTGGGCTTATTTTATAATTTAGTTATTTTGCCCACAGTCCCGTCTTTCCAGCACTCTCACCACATAATTTAAATTTTGGATTTAAAAATCCAAAAAAATTATGGGATAGTTTTTATAGTAATATAGACAACAATATTATTGGTCAAGAATATTGTTACTTGTGTATTATTAGGTGAATTTTTTTTCAGTTCTCCTACGCAAATTCTTGAGTTACAAAACTTGGAATAAACCAAGCTGGTTAATTTCAGTTTTTAATAATATAAGGTGGGTGCACCATGGAAGGCCATGCTGCTTAGAAGGCCAACTATTAAAAAGTCGTAGTTATTGACATGTAAAGACATATTCCTTCTACATGCACTAATATCCATCAAACTCAAGACCACAGACGCGGTGACGAGTCCCTCGCGCCGCTATTGCGACAGTGCGATCTCACGCTTCGTAGAGTTCGGTTGTCAACGTTACAATTGTTATTCGCGCGCACAACAAAACGTAAGTTTTTAGTTAAATAACCTATTATTATCTTATATTTTTGTACTGTAAATTGTCGTATAAGAATATGTTTATGGTACTAAAGGAAAAAAAAATAGTTTTGCCTCGATTTAAGTTAAAATATTGTTAGTGTTCCTAAGAAAGCCGGTGATTCCTTATAAGGCCAACCAAAAAGTTAACGGTTGGCCTTGCTAGGGCACTTGGGCCTTACAAGGAACAAATATGAACGTTGATTTTAAACATTCCTGACTAAAAGACTGACTATGTGCCATGATAAGTTTGTGATAACTACAGTACTCAGTCTGTAGTGTCTATTATTTTATCATAATTAATATCAAAAAGTGATAGATAATTGTTAGTTTGGCCTTCCTAGGAACATTGTGGCCTTACAAAGAACAGACCCATAAGAAGGCAATTTTAGGTAAAAAAAAGTTTTTAATTTCATTATAAAGCGCATTGGCAAGTTATTTGATATCAATATAATGCTCATTACTGCTATTTTTAAATAATTTCCATTAATATATTCTTAGTTATACGATGGTGTTCAAGTAATGTTCGTTAAGTTTTTTATAGATGATAAAAATATATTAAGCATTTATTGCTTCACTCAAATGAAAGAGCTTATTATGTAGATTTAGCAAAAGCGGATATATTAATTGTTACAACTCTATTTTTAAGTTGAACGACTGATGTATAATATTGGCCTTGTTTGGAGCCGTGTTCCTTGCAAGGCCATTTGGAAGAGCTTAAGAAAACTTAAGTTTAATAAGTAGTAATTAAAGCTAGGTTAAGAAAAAGTGATTTATATGGTACACAACAAAACAAAGTATTACTTAATAATTTGTTCCCTTCATTTATCCAGTAAATAAACGAATAAAACATGTTTAATCGTTAGAGTGGCCTTCCATGGTTCACCCACCTTATTATTTTTAAAATATAATAAAATTGATTTATTTAACACGTTGATGGGCATGAACATCGTGCGGATCAATTGAAACTTAACTAACTGCTACAAGACGCTACACCATGCCAACAGTCAGTGTAAAATGTACATCAACAAAATATATACATAAAAAAAACCTAGCTCCCTCTTTGTTTATGCCCCATACATATCGCAGTGGTATTGTGTAGCCACTGTGTAGCAGGCCTACATAATACGTGCAGTACCAGAGGCGGATCCAAGGGGCTGGCTGTGGGGGCTCAGCCCCTCTCCTTTGACCTACAATAGGTAACTTTTTTAGTTAAATATACAATTCAGAACACACAATTCCCCAAAATTCCTCCTGGGATTAGATGCAGCCCCCCCCCCTTTTCAAGTAGCTGGATCCGCCCTTGTGCAGTACCTACCTATCGTATTGGTGTATTGGTGTATTGGTTGTCAAAACAGTGTATCTACTGAGCATTTTGTTATAATGCCTCATAACCGCCAACGTGTTAAAATTATTCGTTAACCTAATTATTTTTAAAATTTAACATTTCTACTGTTAGATACTGTTGCAAAAGCGAAATTGATATTATTTTAAATTCTGAATTGAAATTGAAAATTTCTTCAATATTCTTTACAATATAAAAAAAAACTCTTGATTTTTTATATTATAAATCACGTCACGTTATATTAACCAATTAGAAATTTTTATATTTAATTAAAAATAAACAGCACCAAATGCAATTATTATTTCGTTTAAAGTCTCTAAAAAATATGTATCACACATTTTGATTTCAATGTCAAATAAACAAATTACACGTGCACCATTGAAATATTAGAAATAATAAATTATGTATCTACTCATTTAAAGTTATTGAAAGACATTTTTGTGGTATCGATAATATTAACACGCAGGCGGTCATGAACGCTGTACGACGTCAAGTGAAACTTGACTAACTGCGTCACCTCACTGTACCGTATCAACAATTACATACAAAGTGTATTAATTGTCAAAATAGTGTACCAGTTAGACGTTTCGTTATGACCGTGAACGTCCTAAAAAGAGAAAATTAATGTTATAAAATAACATTTGTTTTTGATACAGTGCATTATTTATATTAGTCTTTTATAATCAAAAAAAAACGCCGTGAGCAGCGGGGCCCCATCACGGTAGTCGAATTTTCCCCTTCATCTTCGGTATTGAATGTTTACAAGCGAAATGTGATTGAAAGTCTACAACCGAATTGTCATTTTGTTGGTTTCAAAACTGGTGATGAGTGTTCGGCTGATCGAGGCTTTAAAAAAAGGTTTTAAGTATTTAAGGGCTGTATCTCAGTAAATTTCAATTTTGTGCCGAAAACAAGTAGCAGAAAAAAAACCAACACAATTCGTACGAGGGCATTCCTGCCCATGTTTATCCGCTAATTGCCTTTATGTTTTAGTTTTAAATATTAAAAAAGGACCTTAAATAGTAAACTGGAAGGCCTTTATAAAGATATTTTTTCTTTCAAAAAAATAAAAAAAAAAAATAAAAAATAAAAAAAATTAAAAATAAAAAATTATTTCTTCGGTATTGAGTATCTACAAGCGAAATATAATTGAAAGTCCACAAGCGATTTGTAATTTTGGTGGTTTCAAAACTGATAATGAGTGTCCGGTTGATCGGGGCTCTATAAAAAGATTTTAAGTTTTTAAGGGCTGAATCTCAGTAAATTTCAATTTTGTGCCGATAGAAGTTAACAGGGAAAAAGCCAACACAATTCGTACGAGGGCATTTCTATCCATGCTTATCCGCCAATTGCCTTTGTGTTTTACTTTTAAATATTAAAAAAGGAACTTAAATAGTAAACTGGAAGGCTTTTATGAAGATATTTTTTCTTTCCAAAAAAATCCAAAATTTCTATTTTATAAATAATAAAAATCCAAAATTCCTAAATAATAATTAAATAAATAAATAAACAGTGACTTTAATAACATTTGCAAATTACTTAATATGTATGTATTTCATTTGTTAAAAAATTGTATTCACTTTTTTTTAAATTTTTTAAAATTACTATTCGCCTACTTGTATTTACAATAAAAGTAATGCATTTAAAACACATTTAACAATAGCATTCAATTCCGATGTAAAAATGGAAGAAGTGGGGGGAAAAGTAATGTGGACTCACTAAAAGGTACTAGCTGGATACTAACTGAATACACGTACAAAATTTCAGCCCTCGAGGTTTCCTTAGAGAGTCTCTAGATGTGTTAGAAAACAAGCAAAAAAATTAAGGAAATATTGGCGTAAAAATCGTGGGGGTAAGGGTTAAAAGTTGAAACCCCCAAAAAACAGTTCTGGCTATTAGCTTAACCTGTATACAAAATTTCAGAACTCTAGGTTTATTTGGGGAGATTTTGACCCGAACGAAACTGTTAAAAAACAAGAAAAATCATGTTCTTTTGGGTATAAAAATGGTGGGGGTAGGGGTTAAAAGTCGAGACCCCCAAAAGGCACCCCCTTGATACTAACTCAATCCGAATACAAAATTTCGGCCCTTTAGGTTTATTTGGGTGACCTGTGCGAGTGGTACAAACTTCGAAAACGTCGAAAATGCATGAAATTGTAGCTTAAAAATGAGGGGGGTGGGGGTAAAATATTAAAACCTCCAAAAAGCACAACCTAGGTAAGAACTTTATCAACACACCAAATTTCAACCCTCTACGTTAATTCTGGGGGGCTGGGGGCCTGTTAGATCCAGCGAAAATCGTTTCCCACCTCTCTACTCCCTCCAAATCACCCTAGGAAGCTGAATTTTGGATATGTTGTAGATAATTGATCGAAACATTATTTAAAACCTGTTTGGAAAGTTTCTATTGTTTTGTTGCCCCCCACCACCCCCTTAAAGGTCGGGTCCGAAAAAAAATTTGCCCAAAATTTGACCCCACTTTGATAGTATTGTTGTGCATCGGAATAAGCCCCACTTACCAAATTTCATCTCTTAACTTCCATAGGGGGGCCCTACACATATTAAAAGGTTGCGGGAAAATATATATATATATATATATATATATATATATATATATATATATATATATATATATATATATATATATATATATATATATCAGACATCTTTTTTTTTACATAATCGTGTTCTACGGGTCCGAAAACGGATAGCGCCCCTGGCGCTAAAAACCAAAAATCTATTAGGACTAATACTGTAAATGAAAAAAAAAAAAAATGGTTTTGTGTTAATCCTACTGCCCTTGAACACTCACAGAGACATTGAAAACAAGTAATTTTTCTGTTTTTGTAAGTTCTTATTGGGTAAGGGAGCACAGCAATGATTCCATAGATTGATACACAAAACGTATCGCTTTTTATACATTTTTTTTTTTGTATTGTTTGTACAATGGAAAATTGTACAATAAGGCCATCACCATCTTCATCAACATTTTCAACTCTGAAAAGGACACTACTAAAATTTTACTACCCCACAATTTTAAAATCATGGGGTAATTGTGAATTGGTAATAAATTGTCCAATTTTTTTAGCAGTTAATAAGGAACGCTCTCAGGGTTTAGGCCACTTCTTTAGAAGTACTTTTAACCATTTCTTACCTTTAAAATAAAAATGTATTGCAAAAAAAAAAATTTTTTCGAGGATTGATCGAAGTAAGATACACAAAATTTTGCAAGGTTTTTTTTCAAACTAAAAAAAAGTTACGAATGCTTGGCGAATTGTTATGAAATTTTAATAGCATATTAAGAAAGGACCGAAAAATATACTAAGAGTTGATTTTTAACAATATTAATGTTATTTTAGAAATTATAGGCGCCGTTCACAATTACCCCAATTCAGAGTTACCCCGGTCAACCCTACTCATATTTCTTTTAATTTGATCTTAACAATTACTGGTGCACAAAATAATAGATTTTCTTAGATTATAAGACGTGGCTTTATACGCTTAATACCAAAGTTACAGCTTGATACAACTTTTGTATTTGTATGTTTATCAATTTTTCGAAACTTTTTCTGGATAATTAATAATTTATAATTAAGAAAAATTCATGAATTGTTTAAAGTTTAAAAAATAAATTAGACAAAAATTTAATTTATTTAAATTTTTAAAGTATTGCAGAGGATCATTTTTATAAATAAAAACATTAAATACACTTTCTTTTCAAAACATTTGTATATGTATTATCTTTATTAAATTTGATGCATTAAATAACAATTACAAAATACAAAATAAAAAATATTAAAAAAAATGCGAATTGTCAATTTCATGGCTCAAAGCCAAACAAAATTTACTTGAGGTCGAGGACGCACATTGCGTCGTCCGGCTCGTTCAAGTCCGCGTTGTTTGTCGTCATTAATTCATTTTGGCGTTTAACGTAGACAGTGAACACGATGAACAACATGCTGAGAGAAATTTTGTGACTGTATGCCAAAATTTGGCTATATTTTTTTTCTATTTACAAATTGTATACAGTAAAAGCTCCCTAATCTTGACAAGCATGTCCAGGACTATTTTCTAGTCTTGACATTCCTACTATTTACTACTCCTATGCGCACTGAATGCAAAAAACATGCAATGTAAATCTAAAAAAAGAAATAGGTAGAGAAAGATACCAAATATACGCTATACGCGTCATTAGTTACGAATTTAATTGGTTACGGAAGAATCATGGTGGGAGAAAATATTGTCAAGAGTAGAGAAATTATCCAGTCAAGATTAGAGAAACAGTAAGTTTATGGAGCGCAAGTTTAGGGAGCTTCCACTGTACATACATATTAGTTTTCTTTTTCCTCCTTTTCTAAAACGTTATGTCGTGTGCGTTTCAATATGAATTGTGTCTATAAAATAAGTAAATCAATAAATGTAAATTATTTTTTCAATTTTATAAAAATAAAAAAGAAACAGAATTTTTTATTGAAGTATACGTACACATCGTCAGCTCAGTATTGGTTTGTACCAAGTCAACTGTTTAAACATTTTTTCCAGATAGTTGTTTTGTTAGTTTTGGGCATTGAAGAAGCCGAAACCACTATTTCACCACCACTTTAATATTAACTAATCAAAATACGCAGCAACTTTTAACTTTTTTTTACTTTCTTACGATTACAAGAAAAATAGGGCTTATATGTTCTTAGCAAACAAAGAATCTAATAAGCTTGATGGTACTTACATTACTTTCTTGGTTCTAAAGTTAAGGGAGGAGTTCAAATAAAAAACCAACTTTTTTATTTATGATTATTTTGCTTGTTGAAATTTTTTTCAAATTAGGGACGGTTTCAAATAGAAAATTTTGTTTTTGAAACATTCATTACTCTTCCCTGTGGGGGGAGGGGGCTCTTTTTCACAAGTTCTTAAGCTTTTACAAGGAACGCCATATCTCAAAAAGTAATGAATATTTTCTAAATATTTTTTCATTATTTTATTCCTAAAGGACCTGTCCATAAAGCTGAGTATGGATTTCAGGTAATTTTAAAAATTAACTATAAAGTTGTACTCCCAAACTTCTAAAAATTATAAAACCCAATTTTTTTTAAAAATTGCTTAAAAATAGTTACAATTGTTCAAATAGAAAAAGTATACTCCACTTTATGCGTAATATGTTTATGAACAAAATTAAAAAAATTTTAAGTCTCTATCTTTTCTAGAACTTGAGATATGATTTTCCTAGTCGGGAAAAACACAACTTTCGGGAAACGGTAAAAAACAAAAATAATAACAAAAGAAGCAGTTTACTCACTGTTTATTAAAACTCTCCAGCCCCATACATTGTCCCCTCTTGTTCCTTTTTCGTGCATACTATAACTCATGCATACACCAAAACTAAATATTACTGATCAAATCGCGAGGGGGGGGGGGGTTGTCTGCAAAGGAACAGCAACTTGGCTGTGCAGCCGCTCACAAATAAATATTTTTCTACTTGAAAAAATTTTTTTTGGCCATGTTTTATATGATATATTACCGTGTTCGTAAAGGACCACAGAATAAAACAAAAACAAAAAACGAGATTCGAAAAAAATTAGTTTATTAGCCGTTTCTGGCGTGAACTTCGCCCTCAATTGTAAAATAAGTCTAGGTTACATTACTTAATTTGAGGTAAAAATAATAATACAATATATAATCGTAGGTATACATTATATAGTAATTATACAAAGTATCATACTTTATTGTGTAATACTGTGAAAATGTACAGTGAAAAATGTCTCATGAAAATCCAAATTGACAATATACTTCGTCAGAGGTTTATTGTACGTTATCGCACTGTATTCGTATAATTTTTAGATGAGATAGAGAAACATAGGAATGAATCCAGCATATTTTCTCCAGACTAGAGGTTGACATATAATAATAAACTTCGGTGGACTAGGACTTGTTATTCATATCTCATTACCTTTTCTAATAGGCAAAGGTTATTATTTTTAACAAAAATTTTATAAGTAAATGGATCATAGCCAATTACATTTATTTCATGTGTACAACTTTTAAATGTACTGCACAAACAACGAATTAGTACACCTGATAATAATTAATTATTTTTATAGTTGCGTGGTTCAGAAAAACCACGCAACTATTATTATGCAGTCACACATTCATCTTCATAAGTGATCATTAACTTCCTATACACATCGGTGGCGCTTTCCACTGAAAACAGTTAGGCAGTGAGATATTTTTCATTCAAACGTACATTACCAATGTACCACTAAATCGTTGTAGTATGTTTGCCCTTGAATTATTTTTAGTTAAAAAAACGACCCATTGTTTTTGGACGGATTTTGGTGGCAGCACCTATCATTAAAATTCATAATAATAATAATAATAATAAATGTTTATTTGTATTTGACTTTTTACAAAAAGTTTACAAAAGTGTCATATCAAATAGAATATAACATAACAAAGAATATCTAAGAATTATATATAATATCTTTCCATCTGATTATCAGATTAATTCATACATACCAACCTAAATCTATACTATTAATTACCTACATACCGACACAATTAGATAGCACTGTATATATACAATATAGATACCTGTATACATTAGTAAATCTTTGTGTCGTTATCTAATGATCTTTTACATCGACCTCCTAGATTGCAATTTTGACCATCAGTTAAAAGTACCTACTATTTTGACATAACTGAATGCAGTACCTCGTATCTCACAAAATTAGATAATTCTCTGTTACTTTAAAAGTTTTCATAATTACAATGGAAGTAATACTTTTGAATGGATAAATTAATTCAATAATTCAACAAAAAAAAAAATAGATAGAATTAGAATTAAAGTAGAAACTAGTAGAAAACAATTATTAGATAAAATTGTACAGTCATATTGGAAGAGATGGCAAATTGAGTACCTTACCACTCTCCAAAATCGACAAAAATGAAACACTTTTGAACAACCACTACGTGTGTGAATCGTAGTACTTATTATTAATGAAAATGTGCCGCCGTTACAATGGCCTTTAGGAGTTGTTGTAGAAACTTTCCCCGGTAAAGACTACATAGTTAGAGTCGCCTTTGTTCGAACCAAAACTGACATTTATAAAAGACCGGTCGTTAAACTGTGTCCACTACCGACACAATAATCGAAAAATAAATCAATATTTAGTAAATTCACAATATAGTATTAGTTGAGTATTAGTAATTAGAAACCTATTATCAAAACGTAGTAGCATCACCTTAAAATATATAGCTCAATTTAATATATAAACCTATCTTTATTTAGTAATTTTTTCTAGAAATTAAATCTTTAGTTGTTTGGACGCAATGTTTCATAATTATGTCATTGCTTATACCAAATTTTATAGTAAAACCTAATTAAATAACAAAAATCTATACATCATTTATAGTAAAACCTATATGTAAACATGTCCATATAATAAATTTAATATTATTACCATATTTTGGTCTTATCTAATAGTCTAATCTTCCGATTGAAAACTGAGTTTTCAATGCCGGGGGGGGGGGGATATGGTTAGTCCCAAAATCATATTTTTAATTTTTAAAGAGCCAAACATATTATATAATCTATCTTTTTTTGATTGCAAATAGTCCTTTGTAGAAAAATAACCTGGACGAATATAAACCGGAGTCTTTTTTTTGCTAGTAATCGTAGAGTTAACATCATTGTCATCTATTTTAGTAAAATTGTGATTCTAGAATTAATTAATCATTAGCTAGTTTTTTTTTGTGAGTGAAATCAAACCTTTAGTATGTATATTGAAATCTATAAACTTTTTGTGAAATTGCACCGCACCAGTAGCTGACATCACAAAATTTATATAAATTGGTGAGCACGTTCCGTTTTTTTTTTTTCGTTTTATACCATTTATATCCTTATCCCTGGAATCTCGTGCTTCCAGAATTCGCTATATCGCTAATAACTTAACCATTACGGTGAGTCAGTATATTTTTTTTTTTATCTACATATTATTATAATATAGATATATTATTTATTTTTTTTCTAATATAAAGACACTATTTTTATACTTGTCCGTGCACGCACCAAAAAATCTATTTCCCGAGGTCCCTTTTAATCATAGAAAAACACTGGGATTCACTCACGATTGATACCAGTGCCAACATTTGTTTTTCCTGGATGACCATTACTCCAAAATATCCTTAAAAATAAAGAAAAACCATGTTTTTTTATATAAAAATGGTGGGGGTAAGGATAAAAAGTTGAGACCCCCAAAAGGCACACCCTTGATACTAACTCAATCTGAATACAAAATTTTAGCCCTTCAGGTTTATTTGGGTGACCTGTACGAGTGGTAAAATCTTCGAGAACGTCGAAAAAGCATAGAATTGTAGCTTAAAAATGGTGGCGGTGGGGGTAAAATATTAAAACCTCCATAAAGCACTCCCTAGGTACGAACTCTATTAACATACAAAATTTCAAGCCTCTACGTTAATTCTGGGGGGCTGTGGGCGTGTTAGATCCAGCCAAACCACTTTTTTCCCTCTCTACTCGCTTCAAATCACCCTAGGAACCTAAATTTTGGATATGTGTAGATAACTGACCGAAATATTTTTTTCAACCGGTTTGGAAAAGTTTTATTGCCCCCCACCACCCCTTTAAAGGTTAGGTCGAATCCAAAATTTGTCCAAAATTTGACCCCACTTTTATAGTATTGTTGCTCCATTTCGTCAGCCCCACCTACCAAATTTCAGCTCAGTCCGGATAGAAAACGGATAGCGCCCCTACTCTCGCCTCGTCCCGGTCTTATCGTATAAACTGTATACATTCTAATTTTTTCTGTGAAAAATTCGACTAAGCGACTGAGCACTTCTACACCGACCCTCGTATGGTAACATACCATTAAATTATGACATAATTTGAAATTTGGAGATACGAGGTTTTGTTATTGTTAAATAACTTTCATTCTGATAAATAAAATGAAATTTTTATTAGCGTATGATCAGTATAAGATGATTCTGAACATTTATATGTAATTATCTCAAAACTGAAAAATCGACATACGTGGTTCTAGCAGTAAGCCGTCGATACGTACTATTAAATTTCCTACATTTGATCCTAAAAATTGTGAAACATTGGCTATTGACCACGCAACTTTGATAATGCGTGTCCGGCACGCACTTGGCGAATTTTTTTTTAAATTTAAATTTTTATCGATGCATAAACATCTAAAGGTCATTAGCATCTATACTAATATATTTAATGTTAATACAATTAGTTAATACTAGTGTGATTAAATAGTATAAAATTAACTATTTCTTATACTTACTGATTTTAAATTGAATCAATATAGGTACTTTGAGAACGTGACACGGTTGCACCCATAGATATATATGTAAGATCTAAATTTCCTATTTCATGACTACCGTGCCCGCTGTCGCCAACAAATTACGTGGACACCGTTACCTCTACCAAACGATTATGATACGTACACAGTGATCTAAAAATAACCGAACTTTTAAGTTATATAATAGAATAAGCATGGTATTAAGTTTCAAAGCTAATATTTATTCAAAATGGGATCCATTTAGTGATGAGCAAATGCAAGACCAAGACCAAGACTTGGTAGTCTTGGTCTTGGTCTTGTTCTTGCAGTAAGAATCTTGGTCTTGGTCTTGCTAGAGCAGTTTGAGTCTTGGTCTTGGCCTTGGTCTTGCAAAATGCAGTCTTGGTATTGGTCTTGGTCTTGGTATTGCTAAAAATCTTTGCACTTTCTTGCATTTTTTTATTAGCGAATTTTTTCCTTCTAAAATCAGAATTTTCTCTCTTTACGGTATTAATTATATTTTTAAACTATTTAAATAATTTAGCAAGTCTTGCTTTTTTCTTGCTATAGTCTTGGTCTTGCTCACTTGAGTCTTGGTATTGGTCTTGCAGCCATACTTATAGTCTTGGTCTTGGTCTTGCAAAATGCAGTCTTGGTCTTGGTCTTGGTCTTGCAAAAAATGCAAGACCAAGACAAGACTGCAAGACCAAGACTAATTTTGCTCATCACTAGATCCATTTAACTCAATATAACGTTTGGAACGATCAACCAATTTATCTATAGACTTTTTAAACTCCGTTTTTGGGATGTTCTTTAGCACCTGTGTCACGGCTGCTTGAATAGCTGAAACGTTATCGTAAAAAGCTCCTTTCATTGCAGTTTTCAGTTTTGGGAATAGAAAATAGTCACATTGTGATAGAGCAGGCGAATACGGAGGGTGGTCGATATCACAAATCTGTTTTTTAATCAAAAATTCGTTGACTTTTTTGGTGTTTATCATGCAATGCGTCTTTTATTTTATTATCATGTAATAACAATTCGTAACTCTCAGCAAATTTTTTACCGAGTTTCAAACAAAACTTAAAATTTGCTCTTTATTTCATTATGCTTTTACGACATAACTACAAAAACTACTGTCATTAAAACGTGTGTAATTTTGTGACCTGTCAGCCGATTAACATGAACGTATCTGCGTTCGAAAGAAGAAACATGTACCTTTCTAACGCTGTCAACGCTTAATAGATGGCGCTACGTCTTCTATGATTTAAATTAAAAGTTCGGTTATTTTTAGATCACACTGTATAGGTACAACAAAACACATCATTTGTATCTACATAAACATGTGAATGTGTTAGTTCAACTTGGTGATGTATGACTAAGCAACTTGCATATATATAAATTATATACTGTCATGGCCGATCTATGTGACTAACAACCAACAATTAAAAATAAATGTATTTATTTTAAGAAAGATCTCCCTTTATTTTGAGAATTTTTTTGTTCAATAGAATTTTTACACTTAAATGCGACACACTTTATATTTTTTCTGTTTAAATTTTACGAGTTGATTAAAAAACAATGACACTAAGAACGGCGTTCACTATATGGTAACAGACTAAATAACAAGTGGTGTAAATTGACACCTCATTGCACCTTACGAAAGACAAATTTTTATATGTATACTGCTTCTATAGAGTTCTATGGTTGCACCCTTCGCAGTTCGACAATTGTACGCACTGGCAATTCCACTGATTGCTTACGGGAAAACTAATAACTGTCAGTTCTGTGTAGAGTATCTAGGTAATAAGGGCGTTTCCTTATACATATAATTTTACGTTACTGGTTTATGGTTCAATGGTAGAATTTTAACTTAGGATGGTGAAATAAAAAACTCTTTCAATCTAAATAGGAGACGAGCATTTGAATGGCAATGACACGGAAATGTAGCTTTGATATAGATAAAATGAAAGGCGACACGTGTTACACTTTTTTTAAATTTTATAAAATCTTAGTTTTCTTAACTATTTATACTTTTTTTTTCTTAAAAATAATCATCTTTACATAACATTTCAATAAATACAAATATTTTTAGAATTCATATCTTCTTTAATTTTCCATATAATATAAATTTGTTTTTCATCAAAATATTCCAGACACAATTCAATATAAATTTTCTTCTAACACGTTTCTTCAAAAATCTATCCAAAATACTTATATAGTTAAACATATTACTTTTTCATTTTCTATTCAATAATTCAATACTTCTTAAATATATAATAAAATACAAAACACTCTTAAATATATTCAAACATTTTTTAAATATAAAGTATAATTTCTTATATTTTTAAATATTATATTTTGATTTTTCATTTTTAATGTTGTTTACTGTGCAAGATGAGAATAAATTCTAAATTCCAAAAACGAACTTTCATTAGCTCATTACTAATTGATGCCAAGTTTTACTCATGCTCATTTTAAATATCCTGAATTCTAGAAGATTCTTACTAACAAAACACGTTAGTAGTAGGAATATAAGAGTTTGGAGCCCACCATCCCACCATCCAACTTTTTGAGTGACCTCGGCAGGAGGCAAACTACCGAGGCGGTTCTAGAAGCCTCCGGCGGTGGGTGGAGCAACACTTGGTCTCCAACCTAACGATATCTAGTGAAATTTTTTTCTAACCTAACAGAACCCAATGGAACTTGACCTAACCTAACGAAACCTAAGTGAACTTAGCTTAACCTAACAAAATTTTTTCTAACCTAAGAACTGAAAAATTCCCTAACAGATGGCGCAGCCACCTTCGAGCCTGTGAATTCGCTACTAGATGGCGTTGCTAGTCTGGATTCCTGTGTGTAAGTTTGAAAAATTGTCAATAGATTGTATCGAAAACCTTTTTTTTGATAGTTAAACTAGCCATTAAAAGATGGCCTTGCTTTCATAATTTTATAATATTTTTATCTGAAAACAGGCTTAAACTGTCAGCTGACGTCACTAAAGGTAAACTGATATCAAACAGCGAAGATTTCTCGCTAATATGCAAAAATGAATTTTATCATATGATTGTATATTTTTATCTGAAAACAGGTTTAAACTTGTACTAAAATTGCCAGCTGACGTCACTAAAGATAAACTGATATCAAATAGCGAAGATTTCTGTCTAATATGTGAAAATGAAGCAGCAGGTTTTAACCTGTATGGTTACATAAAGTGTGACAGCTGACGTCACCATACTATTTTTTCTGCTATAAAAAGGGCGCGACAGAATTTCATCAGTTACAATTTTGTTCGAAACTTTAGTGAAAAAAAAAAAAAAACATTAAACCTTATTGTTGTGAATTTTCAATTGTTGTGTGTTAAGAGTTAATTGTTGCCAACAATGGAATCCATTACTGCTGGTGCTTCATCTGGAAACAGAGACTTAATTCAAAAAATGGCTGGAAATTTTGTGGATGAATTGAATCATCTTGGCGCTGTTAAACGATGGATTAAACTTTCTGATATGGAAATTGGAAAAGTATATAAAATAATGGGAGCCAGTCAACTACCATCGAAATTCGATTCATCGAAAATGAAGACAATATTGGAATTGGAAATTGGATACATTTCGTTACCAGCGAGATTTGACAATTTGAACGAGCAGATGCTGGCATGGTTGCAAAGCAATCCAAAACTTGGTATTATGAATAATGGACCCATTGGACTAACTCATAAATTGCAATTTAAAACGTTGGATCTTCTTGAAATCGTGGAGGATGCTGAATGGGGAATTTTGTAATTTATTCTCTTCAAAATGTATTATTTAATTGTACTATGTATTTTAAAAATTTCAATATTGTATCAATTTTTACATATATTTAATAAAAAATTATAAAAAAACAAAAAAAAACAAAAAAAACAAACAAAAAAAAAAAAAAAAATTCGATTTTTTTTTCAATACCCATCGCTAGACATTGATTTATATTCTAGTTTTGATTATGCCAGATTAATAAATAAACATTATTTGGTGTTTAATAAAAAATTTAAAAAATCGATTTTTCAATTCAGGTCTCATCTCTAAATCACAATTTTTGAACTAAGTATAAATCAATAATACATATGAGTAATATTTGATATGCATCGTATTGTTAGGTTTTATGGTGAATAATTATAAAACAAAAAAAGATTTAATATCCCCTGAAAACGAAAAATTCAAGTTTTCACATGCTTAATAAAAATTATTTTTCAAGTTTAATAAAAATTATTCTTTATAAAATTGTCTATCAAATATTAGCCTTGCACATACATATAAGAAACGCTGATTTGCTAAAATATAAATCTTGGAATGTGGATACATAATGTTATAAAAGTCCAATACGTTCATACATATGTATATATGAATATTACATTGTAATACAGGTATTCGCTATATCTATATGAATCGTGTTTAAAAGCCAAATTTATTTTCCTGAATTTTTTAAAATATATATATATATAGTAATATAATATTTCGCATATATACAGTACTCTGTTAAAAGTACGGGTTTCTACACCGTTAAAAACATATATTTTACAATATCAATATATTGTAAAAAATCATATTTCTTAATATTTTTAAAACTGAATATGTAATATCAAGAATTTAAAACAGTTTTGAAACATTAATTTCTCCTCATAATATTTTTTTAGTCTTAAATTAATAGCACAATGTTCCATATATTTTAAGAAAATTTTTCTTTTAATATTTTATAACTTATCTAAAAAATTTATAGCTATTTTTTATCCAAAAATTTATTACTTGCTATTGTTAAAAAATTAGTTAAATATATCTATAGGTATTAAGTGACCCCTAGTTTTGTGAAAGACGGTAGTAAGAGCAATTCATCTTAAATACGAAATTATTTTATCAATGCTAAATAAGCGTTTTTTTTCTCATATTATCATACTCCAATATATTGTATATTATTATAATTTATAAAAATGTGTTTTATTTATTAAAAAATTTAGCAAAATTTTAAATAAATAATAATAAATAAATAAATAAATAAATAATTTATTTGTTAAATCAATTGATTGTACAAATAGAGTTCGGTTCTAGAGATCTACAAACATACATATATGTGTGACATTCAATATATAAACAAATTTGAGATAAATTCAAACAACTTAAGATAAAATCGTAAGAATAACATTAGAAATACAGATAAATAATTTAAGATTAAGTGAACTTATATTAATATATTAAGTAATTTTATTATGAGATCACTGTCAATTACTCATTAATAGCGAATGATCTTATATATAGAGCATTAGAAGTATAGTTAAATATGTCATTTAACATGTCTGTCGAAGAGACATTGAACAAACTTAAATGGAAGTTGCTTCTATCTATATTAGCGTTAAGATATTTTTGTAAGTACACGTTTCTAAGATGCTTGTATATCGGACACTTGATGAAAAAATGATAGCAGTCTTCAGCTTCATACATATTACAAACGGTACAGATCTCTTGACACTGTATTACATAACGAAAACCCTTTACGTATAGTTTAATACACAATTTACTACATGTTCGCAGTTGACTTATTACTCTTATCTTAGAAATATTGCAACGCAGAGTAATGTAAGAGCTAGATAAAAGTAAATCTTTGTAAAATAGAGAATAAGATGAGTTACTAAGACTTTCGAGGTCTTTACACTTAAAATAGTTAATAATTTTATCTGCAAGTCGATTAAAATGGCGATTAATAGAAGTTGCATCCTGACTGTTCCATAGGTCCATTTCGTCTAGATTTAAAAATATTGTGCGTAAGTGACCGACCCAATTGAATTCATTATCATTTGCTGTATTATCCAGAGCCAGAAGTCTATTATAACAAATCTTAGGCAAGCGGTCACATTGTAACCGGAGAATGTGTATTAACCACTTAATTAATTTTTTGTATACATCGACACCAATGTGATATCTACCGGATTCCAGACGAACCATATAGTTCGGTGTCGTTCTAGAAAGACATAGAATTTTTTTGAAAAACTGTAGCTGTACACACTCAATTCTGTTAATATAATTATAAGCCCATATTTCGGCACCATATATTAAATGGCCTTTAATAATAGCATCAAAAAGTTTACATTTAGTTTGCCAGTCATCTGACTTAGTAACGGCTAACATGCTTCTTACCCGCCCAGCAGTTAGGTTTGCTTTGGAGATAGCATGTTCGGTAGCCACTGTAAATTTACTAGACGTACTCCACTGAATCCCCAAATAAGGATGCTGTTTTACTAATTCTATGGTAGCTCCATTGTACGAAAATGATCGAAACTGTTTGTGTTTAGGTGATTTATGAAAAGCTATTATTTTCGTTTTATCAGTGTTAATTAACAATTTATTTATTGAACAGTAATCGCTAAGGCAGTTCAGTTTTCTTTGAACGTCAGATTCAGACGAACCTAGAATAACTATATCATCCGCGTATGATAGAAGTAGGACATCAGAATGATGGTCTATATTCAAACCCCTGCATCCAGACTCGCGAAGATGCAACTCCATATCCGAGATGAATAAGTTAAATAATAATGGACTCATCTTTTCTCCTTGCAAAACACCAGTAGTTATATTGATTCTAGATGAAAAATTAGAGCCAAGTTTAACTCGCAGAGAAGCATTATCGTACAAAGATTTTAATATTCTAATTAACTTGCCGCTAACTCCTAAAGAGTAGAGTTTTGACCAGAGTTTAAAGTGATCAATAGAATCGAAGGCACGTTGGAAGTCGACAAAAATTCCAAATATGTATTTGCCCTTGTGTCGAAGATGGAGGTTAATGATAGCATTTAGAGTGAATAAATTGTCAATGCAGCTTCTATTCGCCCTAAAACCGCTCTGGTTTTCTGGAATTACATTGTGTTCGTCAGCCCATAAAGACAGTCTATTATTCAGTATACCAGTAAAAACTTTAAGTGTACAGTTCATTAAAGCTATTGGGCGATAGCTAGATGGTAATTTTTTATCCCCCTTCTTATAAATCAGTGATATTATGACATCAGACCATTGGCTAGGAACTCGTTCTGTAGTTATGATGCAGTTGAATAAACTCAATAGGTAGTGCTCCCAATTGGCTGGTAAGTGTTTCAGGAATTCATTACAAATAAGATCTGAACCAGCAGCTTTATTATTTTTGAGGCTTTTTAAAGACAACCTTAATTCATCAAATGTTATGCTGGCATCCAAAAATTGATTAGAGGCATCGTAGAAGGTGTATCCCGTTGACAATAACTCTGGATAGCACTGTTTAAAGAATTCTTCACAAATTGAGACATCTAGAAACTTCACCGGATTTTGTGATCGCACAGAGCATTTTCGTACTTCTTTCCAGAAAGCTGATGTGTTTTTTGTATTTGCTAGATTATCCAAAACCTTTTGCTTATACTGTTTTTTACTTAGAATGATCATCTTCTTATACGTCTTTTTTGAATCAAGGTAACTTTGCAGATGTACACCGGTAAAACCATGACGACGACAGATTCGAAGAGACTTTCGAATTTCTTTTTTCCATTCTCTATGCAGATCGTTGAACCAAGGTTTCTTGTACTGTTTACGTTTAGTTTCAGCAATTGGTTTCACATCAAGTTTCATATTCAGAGTTTCAGCTGCAGAGAAAATGGTTTTTACCAAATTTTCATATAGACGGTCGCTTACTGCACTGTTAAAGTATATTCCGTCGGAAGAGGCCATAAGTGCTTCATATTCAACTTTCCTATAATCAAGCCATCGTAGTATTGCCTTTTTCTCTTTCGGTACAGTTTGTTTGATATTTTCAGGAGCTGGAAAATAGAAACAATTAATTAAATTTTGAAGTTTAATAGAGACGCAAAAGTGATCAGATTGACCTGATTCATCCCAAACTTTAAGATCCTCGACTAGAGAAGCATCAGCCGCATGTATCCAAAATAAATCAATGACACTGGATCCATTGTATTTAACGCAAGTAAATTCTGCTGGTGAATCACTAGGGGTACGACCATTTACTGCCAAGAAACCACATTCTTCTAAGGCTTGCACAAGTAACTTTCCCCGCTTGTTCACAACTACGTCTTTTGTTGTTCTATTACAAGCTAAGTTGCTAGAGTTGAGAATTTCTTCATTACATTGATTTAAATCCCCAATTCTGGAGTTAAAATCGCCACAAAGTAGAAATTTGCAGTTTGGATTCTCTAATAATATGTCATTTAAAGTATCAATTAAGATTTGCACACAGGTGTCAGAGTCCATGTCCGGTTTAAGATATATTAAGCCAATAACGATATTTTCAAAAGGGTATGAGATAGAGACGAAAATTCCAAAATTAGACGAGTTTAATAAAGAGGCTTTGATTACATTTTGTTTCTTGATCAGCATAAGGACACCACCGCTGTGTCTGCCCTTACTAAAATCTTTAGTTGCCAAGTTGTGAAAAAGAAAATAACCCTTGGAATTCAAATAAGATGGTAATGTAAAGTCACATGAGGATATCCACGTTTCCGTTAAACAAATAACACTTAAATTAATAAATTTTTGAATCATATTGCTATCAATGTCAAATATATTTTTAAATCCGTTGACGTTCCAAAGCAGGACTTCATTGGTGCATTTTGGCATAGGATTTAGTAATTGCTATTGAGTAAGAGGCTGAGAGGGAGGTTCTTGCAAAAACTGAGTTATAGTCGTAGATCTGAGTGATGATTTTTTACGTTTTTTGACGTTCTGATTTACACAAGACACATCTTCTACTGCAGTGTTATGATCTGACAAACTGCTTTGAGAATCAGAAACTTCTGAGTCCTCAATAAAGCTACGTGAGTCATTATTTGAAAAGCCAAATAATTTTAGCTTAATGTGGTTCACGTCTTTGCTGTAATATTTCTGTCCATCAATATAAAGGCAGTCAAATTTAAGTGAAGTACTAAGTTTTTTATTCCTAGCTTCCCTATAATATGGTAGTAGTATTTTACGATCAGCTAGTACTTCTCTGCTATAATGTTCATTAACTGAAATACTGGTTCCCTTGAGCAAATTTTTACTTTTCATAATTTGGCTACGAATATTTTCAGTTAAGAATTTAACTAGCAAAGTTTTACCTTGCTTTCCAATGATATGAACATCGTCAATATCCTCCTGTGCAATATTTAATTTTAAGTGCTGATTAATTTCCTCTACCACACTTACTTTCGGGTTAGAATTACTTGATAAATCTATTCCGTGAATAATCAAGTTCCGTTTTCTGATTTCACGTGACATAATCTTAATTTGCTCTGCTTGCTGATTCACTACTTGTTCCAAAATATTTTTTTCAGATTTTAGGTCCTTTATTTCTTTATTTAATGTTGCTATTTGGGAACTTATAGTTTGTAGGTTGTCGTTCATTCGTTTTATTTCTTTACTTTGATTTTCAACATTAGAATTAAGCTTATTTATTGCTTCGAGTAATTGATCCATTATAAATTAAAAGAAAAAAAAATAGATAAAATATTTAAGTAAAGATATCGCAAACAGAAGCGAGAGAAAAAAAAAAATTAAGAACGACAAAATTTTAATTACCGTGATTTGAACCGACTACCTATATGGTTTGAACTGAATGGTTTGTAATCGGATACCTTGTCACTGAGACATAAGTATGTTGTGTACAACACTCCATAAAACGTAAGATAGCTGGCTGTCCAACAACTATAGATTTTATTATTAACAGCAAAATTTTAAATAATATCACGTCAAAATAATATTCAGAAGTCAATAAAAGACAATAGCAGTAAATTTATTAAGATAACTATAAATAAATATTAATCTAATGTTGAAATATTTATTAACAAATAGTACTGCTTAGTAGAAAATTAGGTACCTATTGTTTTGTTTTCAAATTTACCTTTTTGCAATTAAAGAAAATTTTAGTAACTATCGATACCTATATAAAACGATACCCATAAAAGACAAGCATGCTCTGATCTCAACAATTTTTTCCCATGTTAAATTTGTATGTTCTTACTTCGCTGAAACTTATTATGTTTATATATTCCCCCAATATTTTCTACCATAAACAATAGTTATAGCAAGCTAGGTAGGTATTGAATAAGTATTTTTTGTTTGTTAATTTATTGATGATAGAGAAAAAAAATTTATGATTTTATAGACAGTGAAATACATTTAAACTATTTTTTGCAGTTTAATTTTGTAAAAACACCTAAAAATTATCAGTCACAGACAAATATTTCTAAGCAAACGAATTGAAAATGTAGTTTTATATCATAAGAATAAATGCGTATATATAGGGTGGACAGTAAATAACTCTCATAATTTTTAAAGAGCGGATGAAAACTTTAATTTTGGATTACGAAATTTTATTTTTTTTCCGGAGTTAAGCTGCATTCAATTAATTAACCCTTTCCTGCACAGCAGTTTTAGATCATTACTGTGCAAACGATACTTCAAATTAGCAAATCATTAATAACATGGGTAAATACTTATTAGCAAGAATTACATAGTTTACACATATGTTCTATCGCACCAGAATGTTAATAGGACAATGCGATTTAATTGCCTATATTCAGGAGCAAGCAAAAACATTACCTATTTTAATAACTTAGAAAATACACATTACATAGTTCGTTGTAAGAACAATCATTTCGGTGATCTTTTTTTTTTTTTTAACGAATTACTAAATTTGCTTAAGGACTATGGTATGTAAGAAATAACAACACTCACATAATTTTAAAATAATTAATATATAGCTATTGGAAAAGTTACAAAGATTTTTTTAACAACTTATTAAATGTTGATAGCTTATTTTAATATCTCCTATAGGGCCTTAAGTATAACCCTTCACCCGAAATTTTTTCATCACCATCGTTGGCGACTGTATTCTCGTCATCATCAGCTTCTCCTTCGCTCGCAGTATCTTCGCTATCGCTAGTAGATGTTTTTTCATCATCATTGAATACATATTTTAACACTGGTTCAATAATATCATGCTTTTCCAATTCCCTGGTTATTGAGATAATCCGCTTTCCAATGTCACTTTCCTTTAAATTATTAAAATGGCTTCGTTTTTTCTCGTTTTCGATATAATCCGCGAAGCTGGGATTTATAATATGACTCCTTTCCATTAAATTGCACACAGTATTAACCATTTCTTCTCCAATTTGCGTCTGAGTCGCTAAACTTCTTAGTTCATCAACTAAATGGTTCGGGTCATCAAAATATTCTTCTCCATCAACAGGTTTCGAATGGCCATTATGAAGGTTAGTATTTTCATCATCATATTTGAAACGTTTAGCTTCTCCATTTATTGAATTAGATGTTGAAGGTTGGTCCTTTTCTTCCGAATTTTTATCTTCTTGTTCTTCATCCTTTGCGCATGCGTTCTGAAGCTCTTTGACCATTAATATGTCTAGAGCAGTTTGTAAGAGACCAGCTATCTTTGGAGTAAAACTTGTTTCTTTGTAGTTATCAGGCGATGGTAAATGCTTTTGTTCATCAGATCGATTATCTTCGACATTTACCGATTGTAGAATATTATGCGAGTTTTTTAAAGCGTGGAATTTACTTCTGATTGCTTCTGCTGCAGCCATCATACTTTCATCAAAAGTATTCAAGTTTCTTTTAGATAGATCTGTATCATTTTCGTGTTGATTTTGAAATACTGGTGCTTTATCTTCCTTTTCTTCATTTCTTGCTTCAAAACTATATTCGGTTTCATTATCATCATTTTCATCATTAGATTTTGACGATTCACTTTGTCTCCTGTTCTCCGCGCTGTTCACTTGTGTCCCATTATTTACCGTGGTATATTCAAACTGATTATTTGCGATCTGGTCATTATTGTTTGTTTCATGTTCCTGAGTATGCACTCTTCTTTTCATATGACGTAAAAGAGAACTTCTCCGCGAAAATGTCTTGTCACAACGTATACAGTTAAACATTTTGATAGATGTGAAGAGTTCGATTTATAACATAACACTGATTAGTTTTTATATCGACATGATCTTATATAGTACAACCAGAGCAGAATTGACGTAAAGTAATGACACCAAAATGCACCAAAGGTGCACCAAATGACACCAAACTGCACCAAAGGTGCACCAAATGACACCAAACTGCACCAAATGACACCAAACTGCACCAAAGGTGCACCAAATGACACCAAACTGCACCAAAGGTGCACCAAATGACACCAAACTGCACCAAAGGTGCACCAAATGACACCAAACTGCACCAAATGACACCAAACTGCACCAAAGGTGCACCAAATGACACCAAACTGCACCAAAGGTGCACTAAATGACACCAAACTGCACCAAAGTTGCACCAAATGACACCAAACTGCACCAAAGGTGCACCAAATGACACCAAACTGCACCAAATGACACCAAACTGCACCAAAGGTGCACCAAATGACACCAAACTGCACCAAAGGTGCACCAAATGACACCAAACTGCACCAAAGTTGCACCAAATGACACCAAACTGCACCAAAGGTGCACCAAATGACACCAAACTGCACCAAATGACACCAAAATGCACCAAAGGTGCACCAATTGACACCAAACTGCACCAAAGGTGCACCAAATGACACCAAACTGCACCAAAGTTGCACCAAATGACACCAAACTGCACCAAAGGTGCACCAAATGACACCAAACTGCACCAAATGACACCAAAATGCACCAAAGGTGCACCAAATGACACCAAAATGCACCAAAGGTGCACCAATTGACACCAAACTGCACCAAAGGTGCACCAAATGACACCAAACTGCACCAAAGTTGCACCAAATGACACCAAACTGCACCAAAGTTGCACCAAATGACACCAAAATTCACCAAAAGTGCACCAAATGACACCAAACTGCACCTTTGGTGCAGTTTGGTGTCAATTGGTGCACCTTTGGTGCATTTTGGTGTCATTTGGTGCAGTTTGGTGTCACATGGTGCACCTTTGGTGCAGTTTGGTGTCATTTGGTGCAACTTTGGTGCAGTTTGGTGTCATTTGGTGCAACTTTGGTGCAGTTTGGTGTCATTTGGTGCACCTTTGGTGCAGTTTGGTGTCAATTGGTGCACCTTTGGTGCATTTTGGTGTCATTTGGTGCAGTTTGGTGTCATTTGGTGCACCTTTGGTGCAGTTTGGTGTCATTTGGTGCAACTTTGGTGCAGTTTGGTGTCATTTGGTGCACCTTTGGTGCAGTTTGGTGTCATTTGGTGCACCTTTGGTGCAGTTTGGTGTCATTTGGTGCAGTTTGGTGTCATTTGGTGCACCTTTGGTGCAGTTTGGTGTCATTTGGTGCACCTTTGGTGCAGTTTGGTGTCATTTGGTGCACCTTTGGTGCAGTTTGGTGTCATTTGGTGCAGTTTGGTGTCATTTGGTGCACCTTTGGTGCAGTTTGGTGTCATTTGGTGCACCTTTGGTGCATTTTGGTGTCATTACTTTACGTCAATTCTGCTCTGGTTGTACTATATAAGATCATGTCGATATAAAAACTAATCAGTGTTATGTTATAAATCGAACTCTTCACATCTATCAAAATGTTTAACTGTATACGTTGTGACAAGACATTTTCGCGGAGAAGTTCTCTTTTACGTCATATGAAAAGAAGAGTGCATACTCAGGAACATGAAACAAACAATAATGACCAGATCGCAAATAATCAGTTTGAATATACCACGGTAAATAATGGGACACAAGTGAACAGCGCGGAGAACAGGAGACAAAGTGAATCGTCAAAATCTAATGATGAAAATGATGATAATGAAACCGAATATAGTTTTGAAGCAAGAAATGAAGAAAAGGAAGATAAAGCACCAGTATTTCAAAATCAACACGAAAATGATACAGATCTATCTAAAAGAAACTTGAATACTTTTGATGAAAGTATGATGGCTGCAGCAGAAGCAATCAGAAGTAAATTCCACGCTTTAAAAAACTCGCATAATATTCTACAATCGGTAAATGTCGAAGATAATCGATCTGATGAACAAAAGCATTTACCATCGCCTGATAACTACAAAGAAACAAGTTTTACTCCAAAGATAGCTGGTCTCTTACAAACTGCTCTAGACATATTAATGGTCAAAGAGCTTCAGAACGCATGCGCAAAGGATGAAGAACAAGAAGATAAAAATTCGGAAGAAAAGGACCAACCTTCAACATCTAATTCAATAAATGGAGAAGCTAAACGTTTCAAATATGATGATGAAAATACTAACCTTCATAATGGCCATTCGAAACCTGTTGATGGAGAAGAATATTTTGATGACCCGAACCATTTAGTTGATGAACTAAGAAGTTTAGCGACTCAGACGCAAATTGGAGAAGAAATGGTTAATACTGTGTGCAATTTAATGGAAAGGAGTCATATTATAAATCCCAGCTTCGCGGATTATATCGAAAACGAGAAAAAACGAAGCCATTTTAATAATTTAAAGGAAAGTGACATTGGAAAGCGGATTATCTCAATAACCAGGGAATTGGAAAAGCATGATATTATTGAACCAGTGTTAAAATATGTATTCAATGATGATGAAAAAACATCTACTAGCGATAGCGAAGATACTGCGAGCGAAGGAGAAGCTGATGATGACGAGAATACAGTCGCCAACGATGGTGATGAAAAAATTTCGGGTGAAGGGTTATACTTAAGGCCCTATAGGAGATATTAAAATAAGCTATCAGCATTTAATAAGTTGTTAAAAAAATCTTTGTAACTTTTCCAATAGCTATATATTAATTATTTTAAAATTATGTGAGTGTTGTTATTTCTTACATACCATAGTCCTTAAGCAAATTTAGTAATTCGTTAAAAAAAAAAAAAGATCACCGAAATGATTGTTCTTACAACGAACTATGTAATGTGTATTTTCTAAGTTATTAAAATAGGTAATGTTTTTGCTTGCTCCTGAATATAGGCAATTAAATCGCATTGTCCTATTAACATTCTGGTGCGATAGAACATATGTGTAAACTATGTAATTCTTGCTAATAAGTATTTACCCATGTTATTAATGATTTGCTAATTTGAAGTATCGTTTGCACAGTAATGATCTAAAACTGCTGTGCAGGAAAGGGTTAATTAATTGAATGCAGCTTAACTCCGGAAAAAAAATAAAATTTCGTAATCCAAAATTAAAGTTTTCATCCGCTCTTTAAAAATTATGAGAGTTATTTACTGTCCAGCCTATATATACGCATTTATTCTTATGATATAAAACTACATTTTCAATTCGTTTGCTTAGAAATATTTGTCTGTGACTGATAATTTTTAGGTGTTTTTACAAAATTAAACTGCAAAAAATAGTTTAAATGTATTTCACTGTCTATAAAATCATAAATTTTTTTTCTCTATCATCAATAAATTAACAAACAAAAAATACTTATTCAATACCTACCTAGCTTGCTATAACTATTGTTTATGGTAGAAAATATTGGGGGAATATATAAACATAATAAGTTTCAGCGAAGTAAGAACATACAAATTTAACATGGGAAAAAATTGTTGAGATCAGAGCATGCTTGTCTTTTATGGGTATCGTTTTATATAGGTATCGATAGTTACTAAAATTTTCTTTAATTGCAAAAAGGTAAATTTGAAAACAAAACAATAGGTACCTAATTTTCTACTAAGCAGTACTATTTGTTAATAAATATTTCAACATTAGATTAATATTTATTTATAGTTATCTTAATAAATTTACTGCTATTGTCTTTTATTGACTTCTGAATATTATTTTGACGTGATATTATTTAAAATTTTGCTAAATTTTTTAATAAATAAAACACATTTTTATAAATTATAATAATATACAATATATTGGAGTATGATAATATGAGAAAAAAAACGCTTATTTAGCATTGATAAAATAATTTCGTATTTAAGATGAATTGCTCTTACTACCGTCTTTCACAAAACTAGGGGTCACTTAATACCTATAGATATATTTAACTAATTTTTTAACAATAGCAAGTAATAAATTTTTGGATAAAAAATAGCTATAAATTTTTTAGATAAGTTATAAAATATTAAAAGAAAAATTTTCTTAAAATATATGGAACATTGTGCTATTAATTTAAGACTAAAAAAATATTATGAGGAGAAATTAATGTTTCAAAACTGTTTTAAATTCTTGATATTACATATTCAGTTTTAAAAATATTAAGAAATATGATTTTTTACAATATATTGATATTGTAAAATATATGTTTTTAACGGTGTAGAAACCCGTACTTTTAACAGAGTACTGTATATATGCGAAATATTATATTACTATATATATATATATTTTAAAAAATTCAGGAAAATAAATTTGGCTTTTAAACACGATTCATATAGATATAGCGAATACCTGTATTACAATGTAATATTCATATATACATATGTATGAACGTATTGGACTTTTATAACATTATGTATCCACATTCCAAGATTTATATTTTAGCAAATCAGCGTTTCTTATATGTATGTGCAAGGCTAATATTTGATAGACAATTTTATAAAGAATAATTTTTATTAAACTTGAAAAATAATTTTTATTAAGCATGTGAAAACTTGAATTTTTCGTTTTCAAGGGATATTAAATCTTTTTTTGTTTTATAATTATTCACCATAAAACCTAACAATACGATGCATATCAAATATTACTCATATGTATTATTGATTTATACTTAGTTCAAAAATTGTGATTTAGAGATGAGACCTGAATTGAAAAATCGATTTTTTAAATTTTTTATTAAACACCAAATAATGTTTATTTATTAATCTGGCATAATCAAAACTAGAATATAAATCAATGTCTAGCGATGGGTATTGAAAAAAAAATCGAATTTTTTTTTTTTTTTTTTTTTGTTTTTTTTGTTTTTTTTGTTTTTTTATAATTTTTTATTAAATATATGTAAAAATTGATACAATATTGAAATTTTTAAAATACATAGTACAATTAAATAATACATTTTGAAGAGAATAAATTACAAAATTCCCCATTCAGCATCCTCCACGATTTCAAGAAGATCCAACGTTTTAAATTGCAATTTATGAGTTAGTCCAATGGGTCCATTATTCATAATACCAAGTTTTGGATTGCTTTGCAACCATGCCAGCATCTGCTCGTTCAAATTGTCAAATCTCGCTGGTAACGAAATGTATCCAATTTCCAATTCCAATATTGTCTTCATTTTCGATGAATCGAATTTCGATGGTAGTTGACTGGCTCCCATTATTTTATATACTTTTCCAATTTCCATATCAGAAAGTTTAATCCATCGTTTAACAGCGCCAAGATGATTCAATTCATCCACAAAATTTCCAGCCATTTTTTGAATTAAGTCTCTGTTTCCAGATGAAGCACCAGCAGTAATGGATTCCATTGTTGGCAACAATTAACTCTTAACACACAACAATTGAAAATTCACAACAATAAGGTTTAATGTTTTTTTTTTTTTTTTTTCACTAAAGTTTCGAACAAAATTGTAACTGATGAAATTCTGTCGCGCCCTTTTTATAGCAGAAAAAATAGTATGGTGACGTCAGCTGTCACACTTTATGTAACCATACAGGTTAAAACCTGCTGCTTCATTTTCACATATTAGACAGAAATCTTCGCTATTTGATATCAGTTTATCTTTAGTGACGTCAGCTGGCAATTTTAGTACAAGTTTAAACCTGTTTTCAGATAAAAATATACAATCATATGATAAAATTCATTTTTGCATATTAGCGAGAAATCTTCGCTGTTTGATATCAGTTTACCTTTAGTGACGTCAGCTGACAGTTTAAGCCTGTTTTCAGATAAAAATATTATAAAATTATGAAAGCAAGGCCATCTTTTAATGGCTAGTTTAACTATCAAAAAAAAGGTTTTCGATACAATCTATTGACAATTTTTCAAACTTACACACAGGAATCCAGACTAGCAACGCCATCTAGTAGCGAATTCACAGGCTCGAAGGTGGCTGCGCCATCTGTTAGGGAATTTTTCAGTTCTTAGGTTAGAAAAAATTTTGTTAGGTTAAGCTAAGTTCACTTAGGTTTCGTTAGGTTAGGTCAAGTTCCATTGGGTTCTGTTAGGTTAGAAAAAAATTTCACTAGATATCGTTAGGTTGGAGACCAAGTGTTGCTCCACCCACCGCCGGAGGCTTCTAGAACCGCCTCGGTAGTTTTGCCTCCTGCCGAGGTCACTCAAAAAGTTGGATGGTGGGATGGTGGGCTCCAAACTCTTATATTCCTACTACTCACGTTCGTTTACCTACTAAAAGTGTGAGGGATAGACAATAATCATTCACTGCTTCTTACACAATACAGAATAAAAATTTGCCTCTCTGAAAAAGAGTGGGACTTATCGCTTGAACTGCATAGAATAAAATGCTTCTTATATAAGATCAATCGACCGAAACTTCAAGACCAAATATAAGGAACACATTGGTACACAGAAACATATTACAAACTTTGATACTCATCTTTGATATTCCATTCGGTCAAAATTGATAAAAATATTTTACATTTTTCCAAACGGCCGCAAACTTAACATTTTAGAAGCCTTGAAGTCAATAAGTTAAACAAAGATTCAAACCACACTTTAGTCCAAAATCGGTTACCACTCATTTTACGATGTTAAAAATTTTTTAAACGAATGACGAAAGTTATTTTAGGTTTACTCGATACCACATACCTGCTACATACTACACGTTACTAGTTTTAAAAAAATACCTATTTCAAATGCAGTCGGCAGCTCCAGAATAATTAGAAAACATTTTTTTTTTATCTTCGACAAAACAATTATTAAAAGAAAATGGTAAATATCAATAAATGAAATTCAATTACCGTAAAGACGGATTACTTGAGCCCTAGGGTGTAACTTGAGGCCAAAATGGAAAAAGTATTATTTTTTGTTTTGTGCTTAGCGTAGTCAGTAGTAAAAGTAAATTACAGGTTTATCTGATAGGTAACAGCACTAGGTTCACTGTGTTTATGTTTAGGTAGTTCTGAAAATTGACACTAGGTGTCAGGCGAGTGTTACTTACCTCTATTTGAAGTTACTGTTTTAGTTATGTTGTTAACTTTCAACTGTAAAAAATAGTTCGATAGCTCACAAAGTAAGCTAAGTGTATAATTTTCATATTTGGTTCGTTACTAAAGCAAATTCAGACATATTCGCATGTCAGCTATTTCCTTAGTTTCTTAATTTAAGGTTTCGATAAACCAGTTACCATAACCTTCAGATTAGGGTAACTTGAGCCAATTAAAAAGGCATGGAAGGAAGTGCTCCAAGAACAAGGACGGATTGTACTATAAATGGGAAGAAATAGTTAAGAAAATACCTCCACCTACACTAATCAAAAAAGGATTATTCTCTTTAGGTAGACTAAAAGACACACTCTAACTCATATAAATAATTTGATATCCATAATAATTTTTGCTTGAAAATTTTTATTTAGTTTTGGTACCAATTCATATTTTTTAATAAATACATGTTTGTAGAATGTGTTTTAGTTAGTAACCAACATCCTGCATGGTCTCAAACTGTTTCCAAATGGAAATCACTTGGAAACTTAGGTTTGGGCTCAAGTAACCCGATCTTGAGGTTAACTTGAACCAAAATCTAAAAGCTTATAAAATTTATGAACTATCAGAAAAAATCCGTATTATATAATAAACTAACCGTAGTCATATACAGATTAATATATTGAATTCTCTATCCCAAATAAATATAACAGTTACGCTAAATTTTAAAAATTATCAGATGATTTGCAAATCTGGGTTCAAGTAATCCGTCTTTACGGTACCTTTTAATAGGTAATACGTACGAGCACATTTGATGTTTATATAGTTTAGTAAATTGTGTCTAATCAAAAATCAATACGTAGTTACCTATATTCTAATAAATACGAATTGGCAGTGAAGGTAATAAAAGTTTGTAAAATCAGTTTTTGAATAAACAAAAAAATTTAAATGAATAGTCACACACCGTTTTTATAGTTCTTATACGAGAACATGAATTTAAAATTTTAAAAAAATTAAAAAAAAAAAAACTGTAGAAAGTCATGATTGTTTACATTAATTATTTGTTATTTCATAAATTTGTTTTTTAAAACCTAAAATAGCTCTTTTTGTAAGTAGGTATTTCATTTTTAAATTTTTTTTCATGTTCGTAAATTCGATTTTTGAAATTAGATTAGCTAGATAAAGATGAATTTATCTAAGACGACGAACTGCCAACTCGTTGATATATAAAATTTTATGGGCCTTTTTTTGGACTTTTGGATTTAGTATCAAATTTTATCTGTTATAAAACACTTCTGGTTCAAAATTGGCAAATATTTATTATATGGGTGAGATCTACCCACTGTTCTCGCAGCGAGACTTATATACTTTCCACCCTGTAGATAACTTCGATTCCATCTCCTTCCGAATACTGCAAATTATCAAATACAAAATATTAACTTCTATTTATACCGTCTGAAAAATTTTCTAAGGGACTGTATGTGTTTTTCTTATAAAAATAGACACACTGCTAACTGAAAGTAACACCTTAATGGAAGAATAGCATGATTACTGTACCTATTTTATAAAAAGATAATAAGTGCTTGATTGTAATCTAATTTGTACATAACAAATGCAGCAGGAAAATACTTAATTATTAAAAGGTTCATTCAGTTCAAAAAATATCACTATTCTTATCATATCTACACTATGTATATATTTTGTAAGTTCAAGGTTTAGATTAAAAAAGACACTTGAAAACTGTATTCAAAATCAGTAAGTTAATAATTATAACTTTGACTAACCAAATTAGCATTTGCGTATTAGTCCAATGCAATTAGGTTTATACCTCGGAATACAGTTATAATGAATGGATTTGAATGATTTTGGATTTTTTGAATTTCTTATACTCAAAAGTAAAAAGTTTACCTCTTTAAATCTTCCGCTTTTTTTTTCTTTTTTTTTTAAGGGTAGTTTAATGAAAATGACGTTACTTTTAGTATAATATATTTTTTCTGCAGCTATATTTTTCTTTTCTTTTGAGAATTATTTAAATTCTATATTAAATATACAAAGGGATAGCAAACGTCCTTGAAAGGTAGGTATTGCATGTACAGTAAGACCTCGATAATTCGGCTTAAATGGGCGGCCGGTAGGCCGGATTTACGAAAAAGCCGGATCGTCGAGAGACCGTTTAAAATGTAATGAATTTGTAAAATCTAACACCTACCCATAGAGAAATATATTTTCTGAAACCAGCAAAAGGAAAAGTACCCGCGAAAATTTACTCCAATAAAAGTATTGAACAGGCATTACCAATGTGTAAGAAACATATTCTATTTTTACATGCTTTAACTGGATGTGATACAACATCAGCTTTTTACAAAAAGGGTAAAATTAAATTCGCTAAATTCTTTGAAAGTCGCACAGATTTACAAGATGCTGCCAATATCTTCACTAATGAAAATGCTGTCGTCTCCGATATTTTGCAATTTTATGCATTTTAGCATTATATGGTGCTCCTAAAAATGAATGTGACATAAATAATTATCGATACCGATCCTTTCTTAAAGCTACTAGTAAAAATACTTGTGTCAATTTGGCTTCATTGATACCTACCCACGATGCCAGCTTAGAACATATAAAAAGAGTATATTTTCAAGTACAGTTGTGGATGGGACATGAAAAGTTGCCAGAAGAATGGGGATGGCAAAAAAAGATAATTTTTTAGTACCAGTCACAACAAATCAACCATCGGCATCTGAAAATTTATTAAAAATGATTTTTTGTTCTTGTAAAACTGGTTGTAGCTCTGCTTGTGGATGTAGAAAGAGTGCCTTACATTGTTCAGTAGCGTCTTTACAATGTAAAGGAGTTAGCTGCTTGAATGCTCCACCAATAATATTAATGGATGACATCAAAAGTGGCAACGTCGAAGAAAATTAGTTTAAACTAACTGTACCCGCGACGTCGTTCATTGTTATCAACTCAGTATATAAATGTAATAATTATACAGAACTTGCATAGAACAATAATTTTTGCGTAATGCATGCACATGCTCAAAATGGTTTTTTTTATTTTCCCGTGGGAATGAGACATTTTCCCGGACTAAAAAATATCTTAGATGTTGACCCAGGTAATAAGTTATCACCACACCAAATTTCATAAAAATCCATTCAATACTTTTTGCGTAGGTAATATGTGCAAATGCTCAAAATGGTTTTTCTATTTTCCCGGAATAAGAAGTATCTTAAATGTTAACCCAAGTAATAAGTTATCGCCAAGCTAAATTTCATCAAAATCCGTTCAGTAATTTTCCGTAGTGTGTGCACATGTTGAAAATGATTTTCCTATTTTCCTGTGGGAATGAGACATTTTCCCGGAGTAAAAAGTATCTTAGATGTTGATCCATGTAATAAGTTATCATCATACCAAATTTCATCAAAATCCGTTCAGTGATTTCTGCGTGATGCGTGAACAGACAGACTGACCGACAGACAAACAGACAGACAGACAGATAGACAGACAGGCAAACAAACAGACAGAAAGACAGATAGACAAAAATTTTAAAAATCGATGTTTTGATATCTACATTGATTACTATTTCCAGTACCAGTACAATTTTCAAAAAATATTCCATATACAGAAACGGTCTCGTTACAGTTTTATTATACGAGTATGTATAGATAACTGCCCTTTTAACGAAATATAACAATCATTATTTTCCTAAAAAAAATATACAAAAAATTTCGATAATTGCATTTTTTAATGATATCTCTAATCTTTTTTTGTTTTTTCCGAAAATTTACGAATTTACAAAATTGCGGTAACTTTAAATGGGTAAACTTTTTACTTTATGCCATTAGAAAACCACCCAAAAAAAAATTATTGAAATCCATTCATTATAAATGGATTCCGTCATTTTTCCTCAATAATTACTAATTGCACTACACTATATATAGCCTGAGTAGTTTAAACGCTTAACCATAATAAAAAAAAAATTAGCATTTGTTTGGTGTTTAAGCAGAAATTTGGCTTAAAGGTAATATGAAAGTCCAAATAGAAACGGGAGCGTGACTTTAATGCACTTATACTATTCCACCAGCATTATAAACATAAAGAAATTAGGTTACTAAGAACAAATAAAATAATAAATTACAGTTCCTTTGGTCAGGATGCTGCATTTTATCTCCATTTGAAGATTGAAAAACACTAATGGAATTAATAACGACAAGAATAAAATTTGATTCATTTAAATCGACTGATTAAGTTTAATCATGTACGAATATTGTAGAAATATAGTTTTTTTCAAAATCTTAAGGAATTACATCGCTTTAAAACACTAGAAAAGAAGATTTTATTGAAGAATTTTTTTCTTCATAAGGAGTAATTCAATCGATATAATATTTGTTAGAATATACGTGATTTTATGTACACAAATAAAAAATCCTTTTTAAAAAACAAGATGGCAGTGTGGGCGCAGGCTCAACGTAACGCTTTGTTTGAAAAGGTTTATGGTGGACAGCATAACAATTTGCAAACAACAACCAGAACATTAAGAGGGTACACAATAATTAAATAAGCTCTAGATTAAAAAAAAAAAAAAAAAAAAAAAAAAAAAACTTTAAAATCGATGGAAAAGTCAACTTGTATTTGTTTATATGTAAAAATTTATTTGTTAACCAATTTAAAAAATCATCTGTACCGCCTTGGATATTTTATCTAAGCTACAGGTAAAATTTCAAGACAATCGGATGAAAATTACTATCGGTATCTTGCGCACTATTTTGGTATAGTTCAAAGAAAAATACATGTAAAGTTTGAAAACGTGTTTACCGTTTTGGGTTAATAGGTAAGAAATAGGTCAAAAATAACTGATCGTCATAATACTGACCTTTACCTTTACAGCAGCCAGTTTATATTTCGAAAATTTATATATATATATATATATATATATATATATATATATATATATATATATATATATATTGTTGTGCGAAATCTCTTTATAGGTAATATTTTTTCAAATATTTATTTAAAAATCAGTCGATATATGAAATCAATATACAGCTATACGTCTCATTTTGTATTTAAATCATTCTCGTAGTGACACCTATTACCGACTTTCGCAGGTACAGATCATGAATACATAATGGTCACATATATATTTTGGTTTGGATTTTTGCTAAAGTTTTGATAACAATATTTTTTGTTAATATGTAATAATTATGTAATAAATGATAAACATATTTTTGAAAAAATAAGAATGGGTTTGAATAAGAGGTCGTGTAAAAACTTCACTCTCTCTTATCGGTAGACCACCACAGGATTACTTCATCAGGTATTGTTAAAAATAAAATTTTAATTGTGTTACTTCGAAATGGTTTTGGTCGTGCCATGGATTTTTTTATTCAAACCGGATTTTTAAGATAGGTATTTTAGTTTCGAAAATAATTTAGAAAAAAAAATGATTTAGCTGTACAAGGGGAAAATTTTTGGACATGATTTGATTTATTTTGAATTAATTTAGAATTTATTTAAATGTAGATTTAAACGTATATTTGTTTTCATTAATTTACGCCGTTTTGGTACCAATATTTTCATCGCTGACTCAGTCTGGAAAACTGGTCAGGGGAAAATAAAATAAAAATTGGCCAGCGGTTAAAAATCTTTAGCATATTAGATATAAAATAGTTATATTTGTTAGTTTAGCTTTTAATCCAAGTTAATGCTAAAAATTTTCCCAATAAGTAGTTTATAGTACGATAGTAGTTGGTGTATCGAAGTTGTTACGTAATTTTATTTTCGTTGCCGATGTAACAAATACGTAGTAGACATTTTCACCGCGTGTAATTTAGAAATATTTTAGCCATCTAAAACAAACAGTATTCAACCTTCAGTTTAATCTACGGCATTTCTTTGTAAATTTCTTTCAATATTCATATTTCGCTAAATTTTCGTTCTGTAAATTAACATAGCGCTTCGACTATGTTTGGACCGGGTTAAGTGTGATAGTCCGTAATTTAGATTTCGGCCTATATACCCTATCATCAGTCCAACACGTTTCTCACAAATTTCTTCCATAGTTTAAATATTTTCTCTTTAGATTTTAATTTCCGTTTTCCCATTTTCTTGGTGGGGACGAAGAAGGCCTATGCGAGTGAAAAGCCGCGAAGGACTCGTTTAGCCTTGTGCACCCAAAAGGGAGCACCTTAAGTTTACCCAAATAAACAATATATTAAAATTTAAGAAAAAAATCGAAAAATAAGATAAAAAAACGAAATAATAATAAAAATAGAATAGTAACATAATTGTTAGGTGATTTAGCAAGTAGTTAAAACGTACTCTGATTTACTTAACCCTGGAATCATACGTTGGTCTACGAGAAACGTTAATCATACATCGACGTCGTTTTAACGGATGGACTTTTTACGGAGAGTTTTAGAGTTTATATGCAAAAAACATTTTTTTTACATAATAATACTACAAAAGGGAACAAAATATTTAAAAAATTTGGATTTAGAAAAATTTCTTAATGTAAATATTTATTAATTTTTTTAATCTTTTTATCAAAGCATATTTTCATTATAAAAATTAAAAAATAGATAAATACATCAATTGTATCATAAAACATGTGTTTCAAATAATTAGTTTATGAACTATTATGAGTCAGTGGACATGTGTGACTTTACAGAATGTGAAATTTCTCAGTCGTAAGCATTCCTATAGATATGTAGTTATTTCCCCATTAGGCCCATTTGTAAATTTTCTAAAATTTGTTAGTAATTTTTCGAATAAGATCTCAAAAAATAATAAAAATTAAAATATTTTACAAAAATAAATTGTTAATCTTTTATTAAGTCACTTGAAACGCATTCTTTAGTTTTCGATTCAATATATTAAAACTTCAGTATTATGTCGTCTCTATAAGTCAAACAGCTGTAATCATCTTTCACATTATCATATTCATTGAATAAATTAGTTATAACATGCATATCTCTAATAAATTTTAGAAAAATTAGGAAAACTTTTATATGTGAAGTACAAAATCTTTAAAAAAAAACATCGCGTAATCATACATCGACGTCCTTTTGACGGACACTATTTCAATACAAACAAAACGACAATGACTATAAACAAAATAAATACGTCTTACGTGTTATAACAACAAATAAATTAGATAACAGAAATCTCACAGCAAGCAGGTACCGACAAGTTGTAGTATTGGAGCAGGTAGAGAAGTTCGTTCGTCGTTTTGACGTGTAGGTATGATTCTAGGGTTAAAGATAATTTATTCTGATAAAAAAATAACAATAAAATTAAATAAATCAAAAGAAAATTATATCAAATTGTAACGTAAATGGATAATTTTAGAAACTTAATTCTAGTCAAAATAATAAATAAAACTTGATCTAAAAGAAAAATTTTCTGTACAAACTATAATTTCAGTTTGCAAAATATTTTAGTATTTGTAAGTTTTAGGTAATTTGTTACAAACGGGCAAATAACTGCACACTGTTTTCCTCGAAGTGATATTTTGTCGAGTCAGGTTTGCAACCACTTGTCCTTACAAAATTTTGCATAAGTAAACAAAACATTTTCTAAATTTAATTAATTATTCTCACATGTAATACGATTTGTAAAAGAGTTTAACATTATACATGGAAGCACCACTTCCTTTTTTATGTAAATAAAATGGTACATTGTGGTCCAGAAAAATTTGGATTTCATTTACTTTGCACCTCACATCCGTAAGTAGCAATTCGAGGGCACATCTCTTTTTTGGTTTGGGGGAAAAGATCCACAAGCAAACACAACTTTCACTGCTACACTGAAAGGCTCACCAACACCTTGAGCTAGCTCTGTGAAACTTTCCTAACTTCTGTGCGCCCTATACTTGAAATATCTCGATAACTAAACCTACCCCAACATTTTGGTCATACATTTAAATACTAAAATAACCAAAAATAATTATTATAAAACTATTAATAATTATAAATTCAATTTTTCAATTTTTTTTCGCTACAATATATATATATATATATATATATATATATATATATATATATATATATATATATATATATATATATATATATATATCGTAATGTGTATATTTTGTCCATTGTGATTTCAAAACCATTATATATCGAAATATACAGTTACTCACGAAAGTCTACGTACACCCGTCTAAATCGTTAGTAATCGAATAAAATGTCGATTATGGTAGATACTACAAACTGTAATCGATTCCTATTCCTATAAAACTATTCATTTAAAAAAAAAATACAGTAATGTTAATAAATATAAGTTTTATAACAAAAAGATTAATTTTATCAAAAACAAAAACACACAAAAGTCTACGTACACTACTACTAGTTTATATGTATTTATATGTTTATTTTGCAAATCAGGGGAAGTCCCTATTTATATGTATTGTATGTACATATCTCAATGTAAACACGCATTAGTGGAAGATAATTTATAGTTAATTACAGTTGGTTATTTGAACAATGGAACGTAGAAAAGAAATTTCTAGTGACATTAGAAAACTTATAATAAAATTTCGAAAAGAAGGAAAATCTTTAAGCGAAATATCAAAATTATTGGGTAAACCATGTTCGTCTGTGCAAACGGTTCTACAAAATTTCAAAACGGTTTTACATAATCAAGGTCCAGACTTTTGGTGTAGAGTGCTATTTAGTAACGAAACTAAAATAAACATGTTCCAGTCAGATGGAAGAATTAATGTTTGAAGAAAACTGAAAAATGAATTTAAAAAAGAAAACTTAATTCCAACTTTCAAGTGTAGTGGTCAATCAGTTTTACCTTGAGGTTATATGTCGGCGGCTGGGGTGGGAAATATTGACTTTATTGATGGTATTATAGATCGCTTTAAATATTTGAGAATATTACAAGCTAATTTACCTCAAAGCGTTGCAAAATTACAGCTCAACGCAAATTGGATCTTTCAACAGACCTCTTCTCTCGATCCGTTAGTAAAGATGGACGTCCACTACGTGGTCTATTTTCAATTGTTCCTGTTTTATTGCAATTTTGTAGAACCGTTTGCACAGATGAACGTGTTTTACCCAATAATTTTGATATTTCGCCTAAAGATTTTCCCTCTTTTCGAAGTTTTATTATAAGTTTTCTAATGTCACTCGAAATTTCTTTTCTACGTTCCATTGTTCAAATAACCAACTGTAATTAACTATAAATTATCTTCCACTAATGCGTGTTTACATTGAGATATGTACATACAATACATATAAATAGGGACTTTTCCTGATTTGCAAAATAAACATATAAATACATATAAACAAGTAGTAGTGTACGTAGACTTTTGTGTGTTTTTGTTTTTGATAAAATTAATCTTTTTGTTATAAAATTTATATTTATTAACATTACTGTATTTTTTTTTAAATGAATAGTTTTATAGGAATAGGAATCGATTACAGTTTGTAGTATCTACCATAATCGACATTTTATTCGATTACTAACGATTTAGACGGGTGTACGTAGACTTTCGTGAGTAACTTTATATAGTGGCAGTGTCGCGAAACACTTCTAAACTATTTAATAAAAACTATTAACTAATACACTAACTTCAAATGTCTACAAAAAATAGTTCAGAAATGGTAATGGGTATTGCTAACAAAATTTTGTTTATATCATAAGAAATTTTATGAGAAACTAAAACTTTTATATTCGCATTTAATTGTTTACTTAATTACTTTTGTGTATAATATACCAGATACAAATATTTATTTTGATTGCAGAATTTATGGTGACAGTATGTCGGAAGGCTTTTTTTATGAACATGATTTATTGGCTCAATAAAAAGCACAGTTTTATCTTCCCTTATTGCTTATTTAGTTATTTATTTCATGTTTAGTATACCTACATACAAGCGAAGAAAATCGCAGTTACTAACAATCAAAATTTATAAACAAAAAGAATCGATAATCTGAGAGAAAAAATAAAAACGGAATAGCGTAAATTATATCATCCAACCAACGAATCATAATCGATGAAAAATTCTGTTATTTAACAGATTATCAAATTTTCTTTTCACAAGAAACGTCGCCTTGAATAAAGTTTCTGTGTACGTAATTGACGTACATAATACGTAGCTGACACACGTCATAAGAAGTTGTTTTTATTAAACTTTTCCAGGAATGTCTTTTTATTCATCTCTTATTTTTATTGTTTTCCAATATATTTTAAATTTTTTGTATTGGATGTCACCAAATAAAACTTTTTCCTTTATTGGTAGGTATATAAAATTTTTATTCCTAAAAAGTGTCTATGAAATTGATATTAGCTAGAAACAGGAACGCAAAAGTTTCTAAGTGATCTGTACATTAGGCACCTGTTGTTAGTTTTAAACAGTGTTCTGAAATCACACGTAAACAGGGCCGTATTAGCCAATAGGACTACCTAGGTCATGGCCTAGAAGCGACAAGTTTTTAGAGGCGGCCAATTTTTAAGAGAGTATGGTAAAAGTTGGAATTTGACGCTTTTATTTACTCGTCAATTAATTTTTGTAAGAAAAAGTTCTAAAAAAAAGTAGGACAAGCTAGATTTTTTTCTTTTTAAGGAAAGGCAGGGGCGGCATTTTTTACGGTGCCCAGGGCGGCACTTAGGGTAAATACGGCCCTACACGTGAACATCCACAAGAAGTAGACAACACCGACAACGAGTTTACAATATCGACAATGTTTATAATTTCGACTGTTCCGTAGGTGTTTCTCAAACTTTTTTCAACTCAGAACAATTCTTAAGTTCTATAATTGTACGGAACACTAGTTCAATACTAATGACGTACAAAAAAAAATATTACAGATATTATTAGTATTATAACCTTTATTAGTAGATGAATAAATCCCAGTAATATCGTTGCTTAGAGAGATCTAAGCATCTACATTCTACATCACTTCTACACACGAAACCTCATTCTTTTTGCTCTTGTCACATTCAATAATTTCTCCTCAAGAAGCAATTTTTTAAAATTTCTTTGTGAATTTAAGTGAAATACATGATACAACCTATTGTTAAAACATAGGTATTCGTTAGTTCTTAAATTTGGAGAATCTGTAGTAAATTAAAATGCCTGATGAACAAAAAATTAAAAATTTCATAAGCTAGACTTTTTCTAATCTAAATTCAGTAAGACGTACTTTGCAGTTTGCAATTATTACGAAAATAAACAGCATTAACACGCTTAAGGGCGTACAGATATATATAATTTGTTTATTTTGTTGGAATATGAACACCATATTTCTTTCTCTCTTTTGCATATTTTTTCTTTTCTGTAAAACAGAGAAAGAAATATCGTGTTCATATTCCAAACAAAATGAACAAACTATACACAAACAGATGTATTAATTAATATTAATTATTCTCGTCTGCTTTGATTAATTTCTCTAAATATTTAAGGCTTGTATTAGGTACTTCAAAAATATTTGTATTAAAGAAGACTTGACAGCAATATCATGAATCATAATTTTGTCACTATCAAAAATAAATCATGCATTTTCTCCATAAATACATTTTTAAAAAATATGACCTTTTTGTCATTTTTTTTAGTTTTAAGGAAAATTTAACCGTAGAACGCAACAAACCTATTTTTTCTACTCTTAAACTACAAACCGGAGTATATATTTACGCCACGGGATTTTTGGTCGTAAAATCGTTATGACAGCAGTAATTTTACTTATAAGTATACATTTGATATGTGCAAAAATCAAATAAAAATGCATGAAATATTGGTTTTTAAGAATATATTTCAGTTTCTGTCACGCAAAATGTAAAAAAAGAAGAAAGTTTAATTCATTCAAAGGCGCTACGATCGCTGCAATATAGTATTCTATGATTCTCGCAGGTCATCATCATCTGCCAAAAAACGCGTATCAATTTTATTGGTATTCCCAGTGTATGGGTACTTAAAATATGAAAATCATCAACGAAAATTATACAAGTATCTAATGTTTTATTGCAAAATTAGGTTATAATAAGTGAATCAAAATTATTTTAGGAAGAAAAATAAAAATAACTTACATTCACAAAACACTGACGCAAACTACAAACCGGGATAGATATCAACCCCCCACTAGCTTCACGTCTTCACTCCGTCCCAGTAGACAAGAAACTGGAGGGTTTCCCTACCTCACCCTACTGTTAGAACCTTGAACTAAATTATGGTATAAGTGTCCAATCGATAACGTCACTGACTAATTTAAAAACGTAGTTTAAAGTTTACCTGGGTTAGATATCTACCCCGGTTTGTCGTTCTAGGGTTAATGCATGTATATTAAATTTCATAACATTATGGCAATTATTTCACTTTTGCAATGGAAAAAAGGTAAATTTTTCAGCTAACACGAAGGTACGAAATAATATTCATGGATGATTTCCTTGAAACAACGAAACAAAAACAAAAAATGATTCAAACAATATTGAAGTAAGAGACCTTCCTTCGTTTGCGCAGGTGCAGTGGATTTTAAACGTGGACGTATTAGTAATAATAGTAAAGGCCGTGAAGAAAAACGGGAATTATAATAAAAAAAAAATAAATGGGTAAAAAAAAGAAAGAAAGAAAAGCTCCTTCGTCTTTTTCCCGGGTCTCCTACCGACAGCTACGAGCCCTCTGTTCAAGTTCAGGTTGGGGGCTGTAATCCCGACTGCCGGGGGGGGGGGGTCCAGGCCTTATAATAATATAATATCAGATATTATTAGCGTTTCTTTGTTGATAACGTCAAAAGTAATAACATATTTTTTTTTTGAATCACAATTACTTAAAATGGATTTAATTTTCAAATGGCTTACATCTGACTCAAAGTTTGCAAATAGCACTTTATCTATATGTATCCAAAACATACATATATCCAAAAAGTATTCATGGTATCTAAATAAATACCTAATACAAGGGGTTATAGAATCTAAGAATTACATAAAGAACTGCATCGGTACGGGATTAAGTGTTTTATTTGGATTATATGGATAAAATTAATATTTTCTTTTTAAAACGTGATTATACAGGACAATGTTTCTCTTGTATCAACTTGTATTAATGAACCACACTACACGCCACTGCCTTCCAAAATTAAAATTTATATCATTTAAACTTTATCTGTATTAGAGCCAGGGGCGACGCAAAGGGTGAGCGAGTGGGCGACCGCCCTGAGCCTCGTGCCCTTTGGAACCTCGCGGTAGGGCTTCGCATGAGCAAGAAAACTGGTAGAACTTGATTAAGGTGGTTGTTGAGAGGTTTTTCTTGAAAAATCAAAAAAGGGGGTTTCGCAAAACTCATCTTGTTTACTTCTCATTCTAGTCTTGCGCCGCCTTTGATTAGATCCACTGCTATATGTACATAGCTGGCATGATAAATTCAAAGACTTTAATTTGATACGTTACACGCATTCATAAAGTTTTATTGATGTATAGATTTATTTCAAATAAATAAATATGTAAATACATAATAGTGATTCTTACATATTATGTACATATTAATACAGAACCATTTATCAACGACAAAACAAATGCTTATGGAAAATTGTGAATGAATTTTGATATTAAACTTTGGCAATTTGTTTAAATAAATAATTATTCAACAATTTTCTGTATGAGTATATAGTTATATAGTTATACATGTGTAGTTTTGTGAAACTATATACATATGTATCATATTTTTCAACTAGTTAATTAATTTACAATATAATTTGAATCATTAATTATAAATTAATCAATAAATCTTGTAGCTAAAAATAGAACATCAATACAATATATTGTACCAACATATATGTTATGGATAATGTTAAAAGTGTGGGTAAACCTAAGTTTACCTGGGTAAAATCACGATTACCCAGCATGTTTGTGTCAAGTCCGAAATTTGGTTAAAATAAATTATTGTTTAGACTTGACTCGTATTATAGACCTAACGATGATCTAAATGTATTTTATAAAAGATTGATTTTATCAAAAGAAAAAAAAACTAATTTAACTGATTTAGCAAGAGGGAATTTAGTATTATTTGAATTTCTAGAAAGATAGAAGAATATATGCATTCTTTTCATTTAGTTGTAAAATTCTAATTAAAAATTAAAAGAATATCAATTTGTCAGTTTTTTGTTTTAAAATTAATAATTCTTTAATTATATTATATTTTATCTGTTACGAATGATTTTCGAAATTTTCATTATCATTCACCTAACATTACCCAGTCAACACAGGATAAACCTAAGTTAATCATATTTCGAACTTTATCCAGACTGTCGATAATCCTAGTTTTAGCCGGGAAAACTTAAGTTCACCAACACTCCTAAGATATACGCTGCTTATGGAAATGTACGATATTAGAAGCTAAAACGTTTTGTATCTGACATTAATATATAATAGAACTTGTTTATATTATATGCACCTATGTTTTACATAAAGTCTCGCAATTCTCTGAATTTTTTTTTTAGTTTAGAGGACATCCGGTTTCAACGCAGCTCAAGTTTCGAAGTAATAATAAAACTAAATAAACTATAGTACCTTCAATCAGTAATGGTAGTACTTTTTGACTTAAATCATTTCTTGGAAACATAAACATTAATTTAGAGGACAAAAGAATTAACTTCGTGATCACTTTTGCTTTAAGTAGAAAGAAAGATCTAGACGAGAAAATGGAATGACTCGAATATTTTATTGTAACTAATACAAAGCAATAAAAAATAAAATTTTACATCAAGGTAAAAGTCATTCTAGAAATTTTTCTGTTACGTAGGTAATGTCAGATCCTATTTAATCCACTATATACAAAGTTGAATTTTTTGTATTTTACTAATAAAATCAATTACATGCTATACTGATGGTCAAATTTTTAACAACTTTACAATATTGATATTAAAAAAAATAAATAATAATAAAAGTAAATAAAAATAAGCATACAATTGATCCTTTTTTTGTATGGTGAATAAGGACCGCATAAAAAAATCGCACAAAAAATATATTCAAAAATATCATAAATAGCTATAAAAAGATTTAGTTCAGTCCAGATTGTAAAAAAAACTTGGATCAGGATCAGGACCGCATAAAAAAAGATTCATCCGAAAACCCTAACTCAAAACGCTCAAATCTTAGAAATTTCCTTGGAAGTTGCTTCTATAAACAATGTATTGATTAAACGCTTAAAAGCCGTTAAAAAGTATTTTTATCAAAGAAAGTTATTGGTTGTGCTAACGCAGTAAATAAATAAAAAAAAAAGTTATTATAGTAAATGCTTAAGTATCTTACTGTCTCTTGATTTTGATGTATATTATGCATTTTAAGGGGAAGTTCACGCCAGAAACGGCTAATAAACTAATTTTTTTCGAATCTCGTTTTTTGTTTTTATTTTGTTCTGTGGTTCTTTACAAACACGGTGATATACAAAACATGGCCAAAAATTTTTTTTTCAAGTAGAAAAATATTTATTTGTGAGCCACTGCACAGCCAAGTTGCTGCTCCTTTGCAGACAACGCTCCCCCCCCCCCTCGTGATTTGATCAGTAATATTTAGTTTTGTTGTGTACATGAGTTATAGTATGCACTGAGATAATGTTCTTTTATTTGTATGCCTTTGTAGACGTATTTTCTCAAAGTTGATTTGTTTTTCTTCATTAGCCGTTTCTTTTGTTATTATTTTTGTTTTTTACCGTTTCCCGAAAGTTGTGTTTTTTCCGACAAGGAAAATCATATCTCAAGTTCTAGAAAAGATAGAGGCTTAATTTTTTTTTAATTTTGTTGATAAACATATTGCGCATAATGTGGAGTATGCTTTGTCCATTTGAACAACTGTAACTATTTTTAAACATTTTTTTTTTTAATACAAAATTGGGTTTTATAATTTTTAGAACCTTGGGATTACAATTTTATAGTTAATTTTTAAAATTGCCTGAAACCCATACTCAGCTTTATGGACAGGTCCTTTAGGAATAAAATAATGAAAAAATATTTAAAAAATATTCATTACTTTTTGAGATATAGCGTTCCTTCTAAACGCTTAAAAACTTGTGAAAACGGGCCCCCGCCCCCCACAGGAAAGAGTCCAAATCCTGTCTAAATCCAAATTGAATACTAACAGAAACAGCACACGTGCACGCTAATCTAAAAACATTTTTATAAATAAACAAACGTTTTATACGACAATTTTTGCGAAGTTTTTATACATATAAAGAGGGCATGTGGTAGAATATTCAATGTAAACAAACTTTTTAATTAATTTTTATTATCTTATTATTGCTTAATGTATCTTCGTCAAAATTTAACGAGAACTGTAGTTAAATACTAAACGCAGAAAAATGAAAATTGTTATAAAAAATTTACAAAATTAAATGCCCGTGTCACAGCATCTGCCTAACATAGCGAATTTCTCAAAATCAATTTAATACGTTTCAGTCAGTCGGTCAGTCAATATATATACAACTGGATATATATATATATATATATATATATATATATATATATATATATATATATATATATATATATATATATATATTATTGCAAAAAAAACTATTAAAATATGAATTTAAATTTAAAAATTTAAATAGAATGAAAATATCTGAAGTAGAAAAAAGGTATTAGCTATAAAAAAATTCTTATATATATACGATATAATATATATATATATATATATATATATATATATATATATATATATATATATATATACACGCGGATATATATATATATATATATATATATATCCGCATGACCGCGTGATAACTCTCGAACGAAACTTTTAATGCTTGCGAAATTTGGTAACAATTTAGGAAATCTAAAACGAATGGATGAGTTCGTTAGCCAGATACGTCAAATACCCAGAAGTAGATTTTTGGAGCATTTTTTATCAACAAAATGAGTTTTTTGGCAGAATTAAACAATTTTTAAAAATTTTTTTGCACCAATCGAAAAAACGAAGCAAATTACATAAAAAATATTTTTGAACTATTGCTCTAGGTAAATTACTTTTTGAGAAAAATTAGGAAATGTGTTGTATAAAATCGTTTTTTATTACACTCGCACTCGCAGCCAAATTATGTCTGTCTCATGTTTTGCAACTTTACAGTCGAAATAAAAAACTTCAAAAGTGTCTTTTCATGATCTTTTTAATCCAATTTACCGATTCAGCTATATTTCATTTCTCTCAACTGAATAAGCTTTCATATATATTTGTTCCATTTTTTTTATAGAAAAATTATCAGGAATATTTGTTTTATATCAGAGGTTATATTATGTTCATACCTACTTAAAAAAATTAATAGTTGACTACAACTGGATAGAAATGACGTTCAACCACATTGAATTAATAATATTTTAACGTAAATTTTTAAGTGTTTGAAGGTATTATTTAATAATTAAAACGTATAAACAAAGTATTCTGGTTCGTAAATAATTTTTGAACATTAAAATTCTTTTGTCACCAAAAGAAAAAAAAAATTAAATTTGTCACATTTTTTCATACATTTCGTTTTATTGAAATATAAATAATTTCCCACTGTATATCCGCACAGTGTGGGCAATTGTTAATTTTTACATATAGTTAGCCGTGCACAAAATGTTACTTTTAATAGTAGGAGTAGAAAAAATTATTTTTTGAACTAAAGTAAGTTAATAGGAGGGAATTCACCATGTTATGCAGGTGCTGCGACAGGGGTATTTGTTTTGGATCAAAAAAAATTTTTTTTTTATTGAAAAAAATATTTTTGTGACTACTAAAAAAAAAAAAAAATATTTCTTTATTTCATTTTTTTTTTTTTTTGATTTAAAGGAAACAAAATTAAAGTAATTTTTAATCTCTGAACAAAAAATATAATAGTACGTATTTAGAGTGTTTAAAGTTTCGTTAATGTAGCACGAGTTAATACGTACCAATCGATTTTTTATGTTAGTTTTAACTTTAGAAATATACTTAACCAGCTTGTGCTAATTTGCGCAGATAGATTTGGGTTGAGTGATAAAAAGTTAATTTTTTAAGCTATTTTTTCTGATTAGTAGTTAACTTTTAATAGGTATAAACAGAATTAATATCCAAGAAAATTATCAAAAAAGTTACAACTTGCCATCAATGTAAATATGTATCTTCAAGTATCCCACCTTGCCCGCCTAGTTTAAAATCTGCACGAACTTACTCCTTCTAAAAATAGCTTCTCAGTCTTTGTTCTAAATAACAGTCGTTATTTTTTTCTATTAGAAATAAATTTTTCTAAAAGTGAAAATTAATTTTGAATCCACTAAATTGAAAGAAAATCCTACTATGCACTAATGATGGCTCCAAATATGGAGGGTAGATATCAGGAGCACCATCTCTGTATCAAAAAGTGTCCATAGAAAGGTGTAAATAGTGGCGGCGCACAGTGGAGTATTTACCCTTAAATCATGGCCAAAATCGAAAAATCCAAAATTCACTAATATTGTTAAAAGTAGTATTTTTGGACTGATAAATATCTGGTTTATCCGTTCAGCCGCATACCGAGTCAATAAGGCATGTTCAGACATTATTACCGTCAGTTGAAGTCAGAACTTTTTTAACAGTAGAACATCATGGCTTTATTATGATTTTTATAGTCAAAGTAAAATAGATCAGTTTTTTATTTGTCGAATTAACTTGAATTATTTTAATTCCTCATTAATTCATAAGGTGAATGGTCAATGTTTGTTTATCATGCCTAAAATAATTTTTAAATAATTTCTTGTATATTTTAATGACATTTTTAAGTCAAGTTTATATTCAAGTAATAAAATTTTAATGTACTTTATAAAACATAAAGTTTTAAACATCTTCCGGGCTTTTCCGGGTAACCTTGTTTATACCACTGTATTTTGTAGGTAACAGAGAAACAATCCCTGGAATAAAACATCCCTCATGTACTTGCCATTTCTATAAAAAAAAGTTTAATTATTTCATTACATATTAAACATTTTGACTTTCATAAGTATAACATAAACAGTATATATTGAATCATCCTTTATTTTTTGTCTCTTGATATCTACATCAACATATTTATGCTTTAAATGATACAGGGGCGGATACATCCAACCGTCTTGGAGGGGTGGGGGGTCATGCGGGAAATGAAAGAATTAAAACAATTTCTGAAACAAAATTAAGAAACAAAAAAAATTAAAGCTTACGAGTGGCGAGCAAAAAAAAACACGCTGCTTGGTAATAACAATGGATTAATTATATAACATTTGCCGATATTGTGGCCAAGATTAAATAATATCTAATGTATATATTTAATTTCCTGGGGGTGGGGGGTAATGACCCCTCGCCCCCCCCCTCTTCTGTATACACGCCTGAAATGATATCTAAATAAATAAATAATTGGACCTAATTGTATTTTACAGTAAAATTTAACAATAAAACACAATTATTATTTTTGGCCAGGTTTTATGATCGAATACTCCACTGTGCGGCGCTACTGTAGCAAAAGGATAAATTTAGAGAAGTAAACAAGGAATTTATTATAATTGTTAAATATAATAGTTTTCTTATTTTAATAATTTTTGAACTATTTTTGAACTTTTTGAACTATTTTTCTATTGTTTTCCGTACAAGATAGTTCTCCTTATATTCTACACTCCATAGCTCAAAAGCTATAGTAATCGGTTATTTTATTTCTTTTCAACTACGAATAGCTTGTAATTTATAATTTTAATCATTTTTTAACCTACTTATAGTTAATCATTTGTTACCTACTTATATGCAGTCAGAAATAGAAGGCCTCAAATAATTGAACTACAAAATTTATATTTTTATCCAAAATCATAAAAAATATCTAATAATAATAAAACTATAAATCTGTCTCAATTTAATGACCCTAACGTAGACCTATAGTTTGCCGGTGTGAAAAGCAATCATTTATAAATATCGTAAATATATCACATAAAATTTGAAAAAATCAATTTCTATAATCGTAGTAAAAAATTTTAAACAAAATTGTTTTTATTTTATGCGATTTTATGTTATTATTATTATATTTTGGCATTAATCATATTATTAAATTGGCAACAAAATGGAATTCATTTGGACACAATATTGTCATAACAGACACCAGGTGAATTAAGTTTGGTACTGCAATAATAAAGATTTGCATCTGTTGTATAGTTATAAATTGACAATTCTATATTTAAATTTTTATAATACAGTCAAGTTTCAAGGATTTAGGTACCAATTATTGAAAAAAATTTATATTTTCAGTTTGTTATATTTTGTTTATTGTGTTTGGAATATGAATCTGTTCTGCAAAACAGAGAAGGAAATATGGTGTTCATAGGTATATATATATATATATATATATATATATATATATATATATATATATATATATATATATATATATACCTTTATATAGCTTTTTAGTTTGGAATATGAACATCTGGAATGAACAACATATTTCCTTCTCTGTTTTACAGAACAGATTCATATTCCAAACACAATAAACAAAATATACATGACTGTTTGACCCGTTATAGCTGGGGAGCTGGTGGCAATTCCGGTAAATAATTTCATCGTCATTAATAGTAATATGTTATATACTTTACTACTATAGGAATTGGAGTTCAGATGGTAATGACTTTTCTTGAAAACGAATGTTGAAAATTTTAAAGAGAAGTTTAAATTACATCATCATGTCTACCACTAATATGTTGTGTTAAGGGCGGTAAATATACAATAAATTTGTGGAAGGTAGACGTTTTTAAATAATTACAAATTTATTTAAAAAGAGTACTTTCAAAAAAAGAAATGCATCAATGTGGACGTCTGTTTTTAACAAATTTATTATATACTAGCCGTATACCCGACGGACTTTTCCATCGGCATCATATTCGTGCTCACTTTCTGCTCACTTTCAGTGTTTTCAAAAGCCTAAATACCAACTTCCACCGTTTATTAAATTTTGTTTATTTTAGTAGCCATAGTAACATATTTTTATATATCTCTAATTTTAAAAATGACGTATTTCCATAAAAATTTTCATCCCCTATTAAACTCACTTAGGGGACGAATTTTCAACAATCCTTTCTTAGTCCTCACCTACGTTACATAAGGAACTCCTATGCAAAATTTCATTCTTCTAAACCCAACAGTTTAGGCTGTGCGTTGTCTGTCAGTCAGTCAGTGTTAGAAATTTATTAAGTAGATTTATCGCCCTTAACACAATGGAGAGTCTGTTATATTGAACCGGCTCCTAAACTGGACCGCATCAATTTTACATAACTAAAGGATAGATAGAGCTATTTAATAATGAAAATATTAAACAATTTTTGAAATTATTTCTTAGTATGAATTTAGGCAGTTATCAAATAAATAGTCTATTAAAACTCACAAATTTATGAAAAACTGCTAGGCGGATGCTAAATTTTCATTTCTTACCATTTGACTAAACTCTTAACAGATAGGTATAAGTTTTTCTTTTTATATTTATGTTTCGTCTGTGACATATGTAATTTATTATAACGACCATAGAACAACTAGAAGCCAACTAATATCAAAAAAGTGTAACTCGCTTGGAGCCATTTGTAGGCCTGTCACAGCTTAAGGCATGTAGTCAGTCGGTGTCCGTCCCCGAACACACAATGCATTGTAAAACATTGTTAGAGATTGTTACTTGAATTGGACAGATTGGTCTGTCCCATAATAGGCGTTTTGTAGTAGTATGTGTAAATACGCACACAGACGCAAACACCAAACCAACACTATTGCAAACAGTGTGTACCTATACAACATAGTGGGGAGATTTTACGTCACCCACTGGTTACAAGTGGAACAGTGTGATTTGGTTACTGTTTGGTCTCTTGATAACGACATAATCTTAAAAATATATACATGCGTCAGATACAGACAACGGTAATTGTAAAAAAACATTTACATAGCCTAAATTGAACCTAGCAGAAGTTCCTATAATGAACTGGTTCAATTTAAGAACCATATCACATTATCGGTTTTTATAATCCCTAAAATGAGAGAGAAACGATAAAAATTATAAGCACATCACTAAATATTCCAATACAAGGAATTTTACAATTAATCGCAATAAAACAAGGAATTGAAGCTAAAAATAACCGCAAAAATCAAAAAGAAACAGAATCAACTAGTTATCCTTACAAAAAATTGTTTAAAGGTATCCAAAGCCGAATCATCAAAAGTAAAATGTTTGAAGGAAAATTGGAAGTAGAACAAGAGGAAGCAAAAGAAATGGTATTTGAAACGATAGCTAACAGTCTAATAAAGAAACCGAAAGTTGATATTGTGGAATTTGCGAAGAAGACAGAATTTAGCCAAAGATTCAGTGCATGATGTGTAGAGAATGGAATCATGCAAAATTGTAGTGTGCAAATTCTTCGAAAAGAGTAAAAAAGTACTTTTGTATTAATGGTAAGAACTGATTCCTGAGTTTTTTAATTTAGATTTGATACGTACTTTTTGTTTCCATTATATATTTATTTTTACTATGTAATACTGATTTTGGTTATAGTAGGTACGGGTCAATCCATATCAAGCGATCCAAAGACAATTACCTTACTATTTTACATTAACCTAAGATTTTGTCCTCTGGTTATACTAGGTGAAAGAAGAAAGAAACCAAAACATTTTGTTTTTATCTCATGTATTTTTTTATTAAACAATTTTTTTAAATTGTGAAAAATGTGAAATTTAGGCACACATTGTTTTACGTTTCTACCTATATCTCGGCTTAGGATAAAGGTATACTTTTTTTAGAAAGTTCCAAGCTTTAAAATGATATGCAACAAGATAATTTCAAAAAAATTATAACTTTAAATTTTTCAACTTAAATTTTGAAAATTTTATTCCAAAAAAATAATATGATAAATTTATTTGAAAAATTTTTAGGTAATTACTTAAGTATTGATCTACAAACAAACAAAATTTTAAGTTGGGATCCTATAGGGATCATATTTAAAAAAATGTTTTTCCAATACAATGTGCCTCCCAAAAACACTCAAAAGTTATTATAATTTCTACTATCCTTTTTCAATATATTAGATAGTAGATCTTGTGAGAGATAGCTATATTACGAGTTTGTCTAAAGCATAAATTTATGTGGATGAGTCATTTCCAGTTGTCGTTCGTTTCACTAGCACTCTGGGTCTTTTTTTGAAGCAAGTATTTACGCTGTATACCACTGAAAATTATGACGACCATGACAACAATCAACAATAAGCAATGTATAGGCTTGTTCGAGCAGCAGTTTGGGATAGTACCAAACTGTCAGGATTGTGCGCAAAACGTTTTTAGTTATTATTAAAACCGCTCTGCGTATAATAAAATTGCTTTGCACATAATCCTGACAATTTGGTACTATCCAAAACTGCTGCTCAAACAAGCCTTATAAGAATGTGACAACAACACTTTAATGTATTGGTATCTTTTGATACCCCTGACTCAAAGCTAGCATTCCTTTAAGAAATATATCTTGTCATTTATTAGATAAAGACAAAATATACTATAGGAATTCAAATGACTGTTGCTATTGCTTCCCAGACTAATAAAGTAGCGGAAGCATTGTGATCACTTTTGAAAAATAAAAAATTTTTTCCCTCCAAAATAGAATTTTTTACGCACATTTTGCGTTTTAGAACTTCCTGAACAATTTTGGTTTGGTGTTTGTTTGTCCGTCCGTCCGACTGTCTGTCCGTCTGTGTGTCGCCAGTTTGCACCAAGTAGCATAACTTCTGAACTGTTCAATTCTTTTTATGAAATTGTTAGAAATTATGCCGTCTGGTTCCTAGATGTCCGCTACAAATTTCATTGCATTTGGAGTAATAGTATCCACAGCGTTACCATGAAATCCCATTAAGTGTCAATATCTTATTTACTGCTAGTCCCACTTCGCTCAAATTTTTAAAGTGTTTTGGGTGTTAGTTTCTAAAATATTTTTGCTACTATTTTATAGCTCAGCCTTTAAGTATTTTGAGTTACAGCAATTTTTTTCGAACTTTAAGGCGGAAATATTATAATTTCACGGTATACTTATTTTTGGTAGAATACTATATTAAAGTCTATTACAAGTACGGGGAAGCTGTGTACCACACCCCATTGGCAGCGTACTTTTTCTGTAATGATAATTTAATTTTTAAGCGACTTTTCGAGTTGTCTTTCTATACAATTCTTTGGTTGAACACCGAATGGCTGGATCATATTGAATATAAAGACTGGGGTTACACAACCCACTGTTAGAAACTAGGAACACTTTCAATAGAGTACTGGGGTTACACAACCCACTTTTAAAAACACTGAACAATTAACCGAACTGCACTGCTCAAGAACTAGCATGAGATCGATTCGTATTTAAAGTTCTGCTTGCAAGATCCTACTTGTCTGTTTCCTGTCACAGCTTCACTGTCTCAGGACAAATAAAATAACTGTATCTTTATCAGAACTTATTGAAATTCACAGAGTTTCTTCCATTACATACATAAAATTACCATTTACACATATAAACCATACATCTGTTAATAAACTGAGTTATAATCATCAGAACACACTAATTTCAAGATTATTTAAATGCGTTTTTTAATGTCTCTTCATCGATATATTTAAAAATATATATGATCCCATGAAGATCCCAACTTGATTTTTTTAAATTTTATTTATAAAAGTTAAAAAAATAACTAGGATTTTTTTTCTAATTTTTGAGCACATTATTTTCTTGGAATCTTTTTTGAAATTTTTAGTTTTTATATAAAAAATTTTAGTTGCTTTAAACACACACTTGTAATATATCAAATTAAAGCTTATGCAGTTCCGAAGAGAAGGATGTTTTTTTTTATATTTCTATCGCAACCCTAAACGGAGTTACAGTAAAAAACGTATTATGTCACACTTTCAAAATTGGCAAAACTATAAGTGATAAAAATTTGAAATTTGAAATTTGTACTAACAAAGAGAGATCCAGGTATGGTCGTCATCGATTTCGATCAAATTTCGTCTACTAGTAGAGCATAATACCTATATCAAAAATCTAAAAAATTAAGGTTCACCTCTAAAAAATAAAAAAAATATTTTAAAGTTTAAACAATTTTATAATATAATATATATACGTGTTATTAAGTGGCATTGACAAGAAGGTGAAATAGCTATATATGCATATACATATATAGGTATATATAGGTAGTTGCAAAGTTTCTGAGCGACTAAAGTCCACTTCCAGTTTTACTACAGTACTCCGTTAAATAAATGAAAGTAAGGGTCTACACCATTAAAAAAATCGTATTTATAATTACCAAAATGTTATTATTACTATGTAAGGGTATTTTTCATAAAAAATTTTCCTGTTAGTATTTAATATTTTAAAATTTGTAGCGTTGAGTCGTTTTGAAACATTTAATTTCTTATCATAGGTATTTCTAGTTTTAATTATATTACATATTTCTTGTAGTTTAGAAACGTTTAATTTTTAATATTTTATACTTTCTGAACAATTTACTAAATGTTGCAAATAATAAAACGGTCTACAATTTTCTCTTTTAAAGTCTGTACTTTTCAGTGGTTAATTAATTGAAATGTATTCAATTTTATTGAACTACCTGATACAGTCATAAAACCTGCATAAAACCTACCTTTGTAAATATTGCTATTATTATGAATTTTTCAATAAAATCTGTTTATTAGTTTTACAAAATTTGTATGTTTACAAATAAATTTGTAATTTTTAGAATCAGTACTTTTACTTAGCTTTGGCTAGTCAAGTGCTTTACCTGCGAGATACAATTTTCGATATTTTAACAATTTTTTTTTAACTTATCGTATTCTTGATTATTATTATACTCTTTTATACCCTCTATTTTAATCGGGTTTTTATCTATTGATATTCAATGAATTTAAATATGGAAATGAATACGAGTATTAAAAATAAAATGTTAAGTCCACAAGCAAAACTTATCATTTTAAATGTGTTAGTGTTTATGAAAAGTGAAAGTGATGGTGTGAAAATCCCATTAACTCAAGTTAAAAATCGTATTACTGCAGCTACGGGTATATCGCTGGCAACTTTAACTAGAATAGCTAGTGAAGCAAAAAAAAAAAATGATGGATCGGAAGCTATTTTTGCTGAAAAAGAAAGAAAAAAACATGTAAAACATAAAACAGATCTGGACAGCTTCGATAAGGGAGTACTTAATAATATTATACAAAATATTTTTACGACGGAAAAAATTGTTCCCATATTGAAATATGGGAACAATTGAATATTCATAGGAAATTTATTTAATTTAAAATTACTTATTTAAGTAGGTACATCATTGCATTACTATATAAATAAGCAAACTATTTCAAAATCGATTACTTTTTTTTACAACGTAGTGTATTTTTATACATTGTATATATCGTTCAGTATTACCTGAGTGAGAGATATAACAACTAATAGGGGGAGTTTAGACATAATTACACTATATCCATCTTTATTGCAAAAGTAGTTTATCTTCTTGATATAATAAAATATGTATATCTCTTACTAAAAATACATCTTTCCTTTTTGTTGGACTTTGATACCTCAAAAACTCTGCAACTAGTTATATATATATATATATAATATATATATATATATATATATATATATATATATATATATATATATATATATATATATATATATATATATATATATATATGTATATATATATAATAAGGTATATATATACATATATATATATATATATATATATATATATATATATATATATATATATATTATATATATATATATATACCTTATTATATAACTTATTATATATATTTTTTAATATATATTATATTAAAAAATTGTTTAAACTTTAAATTGAAATATTTTTTTTATTTTTGAGAGGTGGACCTTAATTTTTTAAATTTTTGAGTGAGGTCAGGTAAAAAATTAATTCAAATTTGGTTCACTTGGTATGGATTGACCCGTACATTATAATAAAAGTATAATAAAATCATAGTTTTTGAACTTTTTCCTCAACTTTCGTTTGGTTATGCAATTATTAACGGTGGTCGAATTTAAGATCCAATCTGTCCAAATTAGCATACTAGTTTCTTAAATTGGACCAAATGACCCCCGAAATAATTTAAATTTCTTTACCCCCGAGAAAATCCTTTTAAAATTCAACTAGAGCCGAATTAATATTTTTGTTTTATTAGATGAACATTGATTAAACAGCCAATCAAAAATGATGATTGTATCTCGATTGGTTTTCTTGTTGTAAACAAAAATTTAAAAAGTGGTCCAATATAGGAGACTCTCCTCTACAATTTAAGGAAACATTTTTTCTAATTTTCAAAATTCATTTTCATAAAAAATCAGCATCATCTGAACAACACTCTAATTTTTCCGTATTTACATAGTAGTAAACTATATAATATATTACTATCAATGACGATAAAATCATATATGACCAAATTTACCATCAGCTCCATAGCTATTATAACGTGTGTAATATTTTGTACATGTAGATACCACTAATGTCTATCTACTGTAAAAAAAAAAGGAAAGAAAGTGTTATATCATTTCATTCCTGTTTAAACTCAAACGCTTATGTATTTATTGTTAGGAATTATTCAAGAACTAAGGTATCAATGAATTTATTATTGCGTACAAAGTAAATGAAATTAAATTTGCATTACTTTTAAGTCTACATTATTTATTTATAAAGATTTGGTGCTTGAAATGTCAACAATAAGAATAAAGAATAAAAAAGGAACAGCAAATAATATATGCGGTGACCGAGAATCGAACTTGGAACAACTGCCTGGAAGGCAACTATGCTAACCATTACACCACCATCGCCTGTTGACAATTGGTGGTAATTCTTTTTTCTTTCTTTATCAACAATTCTTTATTTCTACTATGCATAAAATGTAAAAAATATTTGTGATGGCCGAGAATCGAACTCGCATCAACTGCTTGGAAGCCAACTATGTTAACCATTACACCACAATCGCCTGTTGATAGTTTGTAGTAATTTAAGTTTGGATTTTTTTTATTATAATTAATTATGAATAAATTAAAAGCCAGCGTCCACTGCATTTAAAAAGTTTTCTACCACCTTTAATTTTGTATTTCTGGAAAATGTGTGGCATCGTCACTAAATAACCCCCGTCTCAGAAAGAACTGCTAATTATTTGTTAAAAATTGCCAGAAATTATCTTTACAGATTTTTCTCGAAAAATATTGACTTTTTGGTCAATTATGGACCCAGGCTGATTCAGCCGGATTGTCGGCATAGGTTCCAAACAGTTACAAAGTGTTTTTATACAAACTTACAGGCGGTAGAAAAATGGTGGTCGCCGAGAATCAAACTCGAATCAACTGCACAGAAGGTAACTATGCTAACCATTACAACGCCATTGAATTTTTTTCTTGATTCGAAACAAAAAATAAATAAAAGTGAAAAGAAAATACTTATGCAACAAAAAGCAAAAATTCATTTAAAAATTCATAGAGATAAAACCCGTATAGATCTTATCTATAAATATATCTCCATATGATTTCGTTATCAAATTTGCTCAAAAGTGATTCTTTTTTCTATGAAACCTTTATACCTATATCACCTACATTATATATAAAAAAACATAGATATGCCCAATAGTATGCAAAATGGATATTTATAATTAAATCCAACTGTTCCTTGAATATACCTACTTGTCCAACTAAGAATCCATAATTTCAATTTACTTACCCAAGACGTCTCTGTCAAACTAACAATAAGACTTACTTATTAACAATAAGACTTAGGTACAATATTCTGCCCGAAATACAACGGTATTTTATAATTTAATGAAGTTAAAATGGTCGGCTGTTAATTATAATTTAATAATTTATAATTTATTGTCAAATAATGGAACATTAACGGATATGACGCAAATGGGTGACATTTTATTTGAACAATTTTATTATTATCATACCGTAAATTACGACATATTTCTAAGTGTAACAGGGCATCATAATACTAGATCGACTAGAGTTCATTAAACGACTAGAGAATTACCGACCGGTTTTAACCGAAAATCAGTTTTTCTGTTTAAGTTGCAAGGTTTATTGTGATTATTTTTTTGACTCAGTTATTACCGGTGTTTTTTTTTTTTTTTTTTTTAATCAATAACCGGAGAAAAAGATCGGACAAATTATTTTAAAGAATTTAAAAATTTCAGTCATTATGCAGTGGCCGGTGATTTGATTTTATTAAAAAAAAAAAACGCCGTGAGCAGCGGGGCCCCATCACGGTAGTCGAATTTTCCCCTTCATCTTCGGTATTGAATGTCTACAAGCGAAATGTGATTGAAAGTCTACAACCGAATTGTCATTTTGTTGGTTTCAAAACTGGTGATGAGTGTTCGGCTGATCGAGGCTTTAAAAAAAGGTTTTAAGTATTTAAGGGCTGTATCTCAGTAAATTTCAATTTTGTGCCGAAAACAGGTAGCAGAAAAAAAGCCAACACAATTCGTACGAGGACATTCCTGCCCATGTTTATCCGCTAATTGCCTTTATGTTTTAGTTTTAAAAATTAAAAAAGGACCTTAAATAGTAAACTGGAAGGCCTTTATAAAGATATTTTTTCTTTCCAAAAAAATCCAAAATTTCTATTTTATAAATACTAAAAATCCAAAATTCCTAATTTATAAATAAACAGTGACTTTAATAACATTTTTAAATTACTTAATATGTATGTATTTCATTTCTCATAAAAGTAAGTTCACTTTTTTTTAAATTTTTTAAAATTACTATTCGCCTACTTGTATTTAGAATAAACATAATGCTTTTAAAACACATTTAACAATAGCATTCAATTCCGATGTAAAAATGGGAGAAGTGGGGGGAAAAGTGATGCGGACTCCCTACAAGGTACTAGCTGGATACTAACTGAATACACGTACAAAATTTCAGCCCTCTAGGTTTCCTTATGGAGTCTCTAGACGTGTTAGAAAACAAGCAAAAAAATTAAGGAAATATTGGCGTAAAAATCGTGGGGGTAAGGGTTAAAAGTTGAAACCTCCAAAAAACAGTGTCTGGCTATTAACTTAACCTGTACACCAAATTTCAGCCCTCTAGGTTTATTTGGGGAGATTTTGACCCGAACGAAACTGTTAAAAAACAAGAAAAATCATGTTCTTTTGGGTATAAAAATGGTGGGGGTAGGGGTTAAAAGTCGAGACCCCCAAAAGGCACCCCCTTGATACTAACTCAATCCGAATACAAAATTTCAGCCCTCTAGGTTTATTCGGGTGACCTGTGCGAGTGGTACAAACTTCGAAAACGTCGAAAATGCATGAAATTGTAGCTTAAAAATGAGGTGGGTGGAGGTAAAATATTAAAACCTCCAAGAAGCACAACCTAGGTACGAACTTTATCAAAACACCAAATTTCAACCCTCTACGTTAATTCTGGGGGGCTGGGGGCCTGTTAGATCCAGCGAAAATCGTTTTTCCCCCCTCTACTCCCACCATATCATCCTAGGAAGCTGAATTTTGGATATGTTGTAGATAATTGACGGAAACATTATTTAAAACCGGTTTGGAAAAGTTTTATTGCTTTTCCGCCCCCCACCACCCCCTTAAAGGTCGGGTCAGAAAAAAAATTTTCCCAAAATTTGACCCCACTTTGATAGTATGAGGTGCCTCGAAAATGAGCCCCATTTACCAAATTTCATCTCTTAACTTCCATAGGGGGGTCCTACATAAATTAAAAGGTGGCGGGAAAATATATATATATATATATATATATATATATATATATATATATATATATATATATATATATATCAGACATTTTTTTTTCTACATATTCGTGTTCTACGGGTCCGAAAACGGATAGCGCCCGTACTCTCGCCTCTCGCAGCTCTTATCGTATAGACTGTATAAGTCTAATTTTTCGGAGAAAATTCGACTAAAAATTATTTTCTTTAAAATTTTAATATATTTAGTTACTTATGGTTATTATGGTAATAATAAAATCATGTTTTATTATCAATATTTATTTTTATTTTCTTCAATACCCAATAATAAAATCGATTGTCTCGGTCCAACCTGACAGACCAATACCAAGATTTAAATAAATAAAACAAAGAGGAAAGCAAGAAGCAAATTTACCAATTATTGTTATCAAAATTTCACTCAACTTTCACAATGGCTTATTAATTAGTAATTTACTAGAATTTTTACAAACTTCTAGATCATAAGAAATTTAGGAAAATGAATCAAATTTTCGTTAATCACTATTGAATATTTAGTAATTACATATAATAATATATGAAATTATCTGTTAATTTGTCTTATCGTATTACACTGACAATGAGTTCTATATTTTTTTTTTTTTTTTTTGAATAAATTTGTGTTTCCTACAGCTCTTTGTTGCCTAAAGGCAATAGTTCGCTTTCGCATTTTTATTAGTTGATAGTTATTTTTCTGGTTAAATTGCTTAATTTTTTTGGTTTTGTTTGTATTTGCGGTATTAAATTCGTTTACAAATATTTTTTTCAAAAACCGGTTATTTTAAGGGATTTTAACCGTCAGGTTAAATCGAGCATAAAATAAACCGAAATAACCGAAAATCGGTTATTTTTGAAAAACCGCCATCCCTACTACAGAAGTGACAAGATGGAAGTACCTACTTACTTGTATATAGCATAATATTAGGTTGAAGACATGTAAATAGTAGAAATCATGTACTCAAGTATTTCTTTAAAAACCGATTTTCTAAATTTTAGGATTTGCAGTAGTAACATCTTTTGAAAATATTTTCTGAGTCTGAAGTTACAGCACAACTTATATATAAGAGAGTTAATAAGATGGATAACGTTCGCAACGAGATATAACTTTCCTTACATACTTGTAAGGAAAGATCACAATCGTACCTTTACCTACTGTTTTTTTCTTTTTTTTTTTCTTTTTTTATTTTTTTTTTTTTAATTCAACCGACCGCTAGTATTAACTGAGTACCAGCTGCCCAACTTTAAATACTTTAAATTGGGTATTACAAGACGTGACTTCAACTGGTATTAACTATAGTGATTTTTACTAACTGGCTCCTTACCCAGTTTGCGAAATATTGAGTTTCAATGTGACAGTTAATGTTCACTGTTATTCTTGTAGTAAAATGGCTACCAATTTTAATACGTATTACGACACTCACGACTAATAACGACGCTCATTTGTTGGTTTGTTATTTTCTAAGTAATATGGTAGTGTTTTTGCCCATGATAGCAAAAATCGTGGAGGCCGATAATCTTCTAGACGAAAAAGTGATGTGGTTGAAGACCGCATTTGACCGAAGTTCACAAAACGGACGTAAACCCCCACTAATATTATGATCTATAGCCAGAAAAAAGGGTTGATAAAGATATATTCAGCTATAAATGAAAATACAAAAGAAGAACAACAAATTATTTATTACTGTGATTACTTCAAAATAATATTCAAAAAAAAAAAATATGAAAAATGTACGAAAATTTTACTTTAAAAAAGGACAAAATCTATGCAAAAAATTACCACGATTTTAAACGTGCGCGTGCGCCCAGAAGCGTCTAAAATTGAATTACTCTTAAAACTGTTAATATGAGTATCTATGGAAGGGTTTTGGGATGTGCAAATTAGATATATTTAATATTTGATGAAGCTATACTTCGCTAGAATCACTTTTATGAGTGGGGCGAAGTACAGTATAGAAACTGATCTTCTACAAAATTTCAGATCGCTTAGCGAGAAAAGCAAAGTAGGTACTATAAAGAACTGCTTTTGTACGAATATCAGGATACCTCATTAATAAGTAATTCTATTCACAACTAAGACAATTTTGTGCGGGTGAAATCGCCGAGCACAATTACTTATTGTAAACATATAGTAAGTTCCTCTTGTAGTATTTTGAAAATTTTATTTCTTGAGCTGAAAAATATCTGTTTCATACGACAACAGATTAATTCTTTAAAAGTCAGTCCTTAGAAATTCACTAGGTTATGTCAGATGGTGCGTAGGGGGTATTTTAGATCTATAATATTTATTACACAATCATGGAAAAGTTGTTGAAAGCTGATTTTAATGAATTATTTAAAACAAACAAATTAGTATTTTAATATCTGCTTATACAAAGACATGTGCCGCAAGCATTATTACTATCAAATAAATTGTAAATCTTATTCTAATACACTTATAGTATTGATAAACAGTACAAATACGTACGTATCACGTGACCATTTCGAATTCTGTAGAAGTTTCAACGGTAAATCTACATTTTCTAATGTAAATATGTATATTGCGTTTCCTATATGTCCCTCCTGTCTACCGTTGATTTATTATATCCTGAATTCGAAAAAATTTTCTTATTTAAAAAAATGTCGATATAGAACATCATGACAACTACTCTAGATTACTATTTAATTTGCTCAAAATGGAGTATTTTATCTGGAATTCTGAATATGCAAATGTAATAATCTAATAACTTGAACAGAATTGATAATATACATATATATCGTATTTACACCAGGGGAATAGATACACTAGCGGAAAAAATGAAAGGATCAAAAACAAATTCCAAATTTTTAGCGATTTTTCGAAAGGCTGTATCTTCGTGAAAAATTGTCGTATCGGAGTCGTAAGCAAAGCAATTTAAAACTGGAAGTTTCTAGTTTTCAGATCTTGCGATAAAAAAATTTTCAAAGCAACGCGTAACGCTCAATCGTAATAAGTACACTGAAAAAAAATTTTTCCGAAATTTTGTCGTTTCCTGTTTTTGGCACACGGACTTGAAAAAAAATTTTCCGACTTAACCACCATATGGACCGGATAACTTGTTCATTCAGCTTTAATTTGCTATACATATATATATATATATATATATATATATATATATATATATATATATATACGGTAGTATTATATATATATATATATATATATATATATATATATATATACGGTAGTATTATATATATATATATATATATATATATATATATATATATATTTCCTTCACATTCGGCCAATAGTAATATTTTAATCTCTTGGTGTACACTGTACTATTTCGACATCATAATAAAGAGCGAACGAATTTGAAGTTTACTATTAAAAACTCATTTTCCATTTTCAGTGATACGTTCCCATTTCCGGTACACATATAATGTAGGCACGTTAGGCACACTTTCCTATTTGAATTATTTGAATTATAAATAGGGATGGTAAGGCTAAATATGTAACAACAAATGAACTTCAATTTAATATGACAAGTATTGAAAGATAATATGGTTATACATAAAACAAAAAACGCCGTGAGCAGCGGGGCCCCATCACGAAAGTTGAATTTTTCCCTTCATCTTCGGTATTGAATGCCTACAAGCAAAATGTGATTGAAAGTCTGCAAGCGATTTGTCATTTTGGTGGTTTCAAAACTGATGATGAGTGTCCGGCTGATCGGGGCTTTAAAAAAAGATTTTAAGTTTTTAAGGGCTGAATCTCAGTAAATTTCAATTTGGTGCCGATAGCAGTTAGCAGGAAAAAAGCCAACACAATTGGTACGAGGGCATTCCTAGCCACGCTTAGCCGCCAATGGCCTTTGTGTTTTATTTTTAAATATTAAAAAAGGACCTTAAATAGTAAACTGGAAGGCCTTTATTAAGGTATTTTTTCTTTCCAAAGGAATCGAAAATTTCTATTTTATAAATAAAAATCTAAGATTAATACTTTATAAATCGCACCTTGAGAATAAAACTGTTACAACTGCAAATTTTTCGTTTTTGAAATTTTTATATCATTGGATTCAGCTACATTTAAGCTATCGATTCGTGAAATTTTCATCCTAAAATTCTAGAAAATAAAAAAGTTATAGTCCATAAACTTTTTTTTAAATTTTAACAACCTAAGAATAAATGGTTTAAAAAATTTTTGTTGCATGTGCAGTTGTAACAAAGAGAAAACAAAAAATTAACTTTTTATTTAGATTAAAAAAAGGTATATGTATGTCATTTCTTTTATTAAGTGTCTACATGTTAGTTAGAGTGGATTTTAGGTATATACAAAACTACCCGCATTTTGGTATTCCTTCTTCTGTTATCATTTTACAATGTAAGTGAATAATGATGTTCACAATTTTAGTCATATTTAATGTTTATTGAGTTTAGACAAATCCTTTCGTAGCATTATTGTTATTAAAATATAATTATAATTTATTTTAATTTCAAAATATGCACGCTGATAAAGAAAAAATTAATTTAACAGCTCTTTCTGAATTTAATCGTATAATTTAAACAATTTAAACCATATAATTTAAACAATTTAAATAATTTTGTCCATTTAAATTTAAATAATGGACAGTTTTTGCCTTCTGCTTTAATTATTACTGTTAATTCGGATATACATTTTAATTTGGACGAAACTTTCCCAAATAATACTAATGTAAATTTAACAACACCTGTTTCGGAAGGAAAGAAACGAAAGCGAAATCGCGATTTACGGGCGACAAATATACAAAAAGGTTTAATTAATACAAGGTCAGAACGTTATTCACTGAAAACTTAGAAATTTTTCCGGTAAAAACAAAAATTAAATCAGGATATTGCGTACAAGATAAAATGTAAACTAAAAAAAAAAAAGAAACTAAAAGCATGATCGAAATATTTGTATAAAAAAAAACAGACAAACGTGAGAAAAATTTCAATCGGCAAAATATTGATATAAAAGAAAATGTAAGAAACCACATAAGTAAATTAAAATCCAAAAATAAAATAAAATTGTAGCAGCATATCCCTAATAGCTACATACTCCTAATAGTTATAATAGAAGAAAAGAAGAATAAATAACATAATATTTTCAGTTAAATGTGTTTAATTACTTTTACTACTAAATGTCTAACAAATTATTATAAATTGATTGTATAATGGTTTAATTTATGCTCTATTAGTCCCATTTCTTTGGTCGGCAATAGAATATTTTCGAAAAAATTAGTTTTCAACATTTTTTGAAAACGTAAACCTTTGGTCGTAAATAATCTTTGGTCGTAATTTTAACGTGTAAATTTCTACATTTTCGTTATCATTTGTATTATAAAATTTTCTACAATTTTTGGTAGCTTTTATTTCCAGTATTTTTTTTTATAATGACGGATTTTATTTACGCGATTTTTTATCCGCATAAATTGAATCCCCATGAAACGAATATTCACGTAAATTGACGGACCGGTGTCGCGGTCCTTAATTAAAAACGCATTTGTAAAATAGTACAGCTAATTGTAAGTAATCGTTTTTACTCAGGTTTCGGGAATTTTCCCGGGAAAATACTCAATAATTACCCAAATTGGATTTTCCCGGGAAAATTCCCATTGGGAATTTTGCCGTTGCCCATCTCTATCTGTAATACAGTTATGGAATATGTTACCTTGGGATTTTTCCCGGGAAAATACTCAATAATTACCCAAATGGGAATATTCCCGAGAAAATTCCCACTGGGAATTTTCCCGTTGCCCATCTCTATCTGTAATACAGTTATGGAATGTGTTACCTTAAACAATTGCCATTATAAAATTATATAAAACGAAATTTTCAAAATTTCTGAAAAGTATTAGTTGCAGATACAACTTTGCGTCACCAACAAGAAGTAATATTTTGTGAAATAATTAAGAAAAAATGTATTATTTGCAGATATAACATTATAATCCTAAACAGAATGCAACTTTTTGTAAAATAACTAAAAAATTTGTGGTTGCAACTGCAATGAAAATTTAAACTATGAATTTTCTCGACAAAATTTTTATCACAACATTTACAACTAACTGTTAGAATGAACCTAACAAAGTTTCAAAGTTCTAAGATGATTTGGAAAAAAGTTATTAGGTTTTAAAAATCTTATTTCTTTAATATCTTAAAATTAGTGATTTTGCAGTTGTAACAGTTTTATTCTCAAGGTGTGAAATAAACATTAACTTTAATAACATTTTTAAATTACTTAATATGTATGTATTTTAAATTTACTATTCGCCTACTTGTCTTATGGTATAAACATAAAGCATTTTAAAGACATTTAACAATACCATTGCATTCCGATGTAAAAATGGGAGAAGTGGGGGGAAAAATAACGTGGGATCCCTACAAGGCACTAACTGGATGCTGACTCAATACATGTACAAAATTTCAGCCCTCTACGTTTACTCAGAGAGTCTCTAGGCGTGTTAGAAAACAGGCAAAAAAATCAAGGAAATATTGACATAAAAACCGTGGGGGTAAGGGTTAAAAGTTGAAACTTCCAAAAAGCAGTGTCTGGCTATTAACTTAACCTGTACACAAAATTTCAGTCCTCTAGGTTTATTTAGCGAGATTTTGACCCGAACGAAACTGTTAAAAAACAAGAACAATCATGTTGTTTTTGGTATAAAAATGGTGAGGGTAACGGTTAGAAGTTGAGACCCCCAAAAGGCACCCCCTGGGTTCCAACTCAATCCGAATACAAAATTTCAGCCCTCTAGGTTTATTTGGGCGACCTGTGCGAGTGGTACAAACTTCGAAAACGTCAAAAAAGCATGAAATTGTAGCTTAAAAATGGTGGGGGTGGGGTAAAATATTAAAACCTCCAAAAAGCAGACTCTAGGTATGAACTCTATCAACATACCAAATTTCAACCTTCTATGGTGATTCTGAGGGACTGTGAGCGCGTAAGATCCATCAAAGAAATCATTTTTCCCCCTCTACTACCTCCAAATCATCATAGGAAGCTAAATTTTGGATATATTGTAGGTAATTGACCGAAACAGTATTTCCAACCGGTTTGGAAAAGTTTTATTGTTTTATTGCCCCCCACCACCCCCCTAAAATTTGGGTCGGATCCAAAGTTTGTCCAAAATTCGACCCCACTTTGATAGTGTGAGGTGCCTCGAAAATAAGCCCCACTAGGGGGGCCCTACACATATTAAAAGGGGGCTAGAATATATATATATATATATATATATATATATATATATATATATATATATATATATATATATATATATATATCAGACATTTTTTTTCTACATAATCGTGTTCGAAAACGGATAGCGCCCCTACTCTCGCCGTTCTGATCGTATAGGCTGTATAATTCTAATTTTCTCAATTGAAAAATTCGGCTAAATAATTTTTTCAGTTGAAAAATTCGACTAAAAAACTAATACGAGTTTAATTTCATTTTTATGTTCACTAAATAGTAGAATTTCCACAAAATATAAATATATCTATGCTAGCTACATCTGGTAGCTAACAATTAGTTTCGTTTCCACTATTTTTTCCGCTCTTGGTACGCTCTCGATCCAGTTTTGCTTCGATGAAGTTTTGTTATATTCACATTAGAGTCACATCTACTATTGGTTCTCCATCCATATTATAGTGCCGCTCTCGGTTCAATAAAATCTCTCTGACTGATTGTGAGAGGTAACGGAATGCAGTGAAATTAACAAATTATTCACATCATTACTACAAGTCACAATAACTCTGTTCTCGCTCCGATAAAATATTCTCTAAAACGTAGTCGGAATTCGGAATCGTACTTGGATTGCATCGATGATATAAAAACTCCCATTGTTTCTTCTGTAAGAATATTTTATTGAACCGAGAATGAATCGAGAGTGTATCTATAGCGGGGAACAGACCTTAATGTTGGTCATTATACATATGTATATAGAGAAAACAAAGACAACTGGAAATAACTCGTTGTCATAAATTTATGTTTTAGAAAAACTCGTAATATAGCTATCTGTCACAAGATCTACTATCTAATACATTGAAAAAGGATAGTAGAAATTATAATATCTTTTATGTGTGGCAAAATTTTATTTTTGAAATGAGTCATTTTCATTTAATATAAATTTGACTTTACATATATCTATAGAAATTGTACAAAAGTGATAAAAAGAAATTATTCCCATGAGGAATTTACAGTTACAGATACATATAATATACTTACTCAAACGAAGTAAGACTGTATGAATGAATGTATGTACACCAATACCTCGCTTTGCGTCGTTTCGTTTTGCGTTTTTATGTCACCGAAGCATGAATATTAATCTTGTTGTGTGATTATAGTGGGGGAAAATAATTATAGAGTTGTACATGCATATACTGAATAAACGCAAGAGGGCTGTATTCTCACTGTATTATAGAGTTGTACATGCATATATTAAATAAACGCAAGAGGGCTGTATTCTCACTGTATTTACAAAATGAGCCAAAAAATCATAAGTTAACACGTTCACTGACGTGACATGACTTAGTGCGTGTCAAAAACACGCACTTGTATCAATTTTTTCGAAGTTGCGTCGCTGCTGAATTAGTACTAATTTTCACTGTGCGTCGTTAGATTTTCGAAGTTGCGTTGTTTTGGGTTCGAGCATTTAATTTTTTTTCGAAATTTTTTGAAATTTTTGCGTCGTTTAAATTCGCGTCGTGTTTTTTTTGAACGTAACCACGACGCAAATTGAGGTATTGGTGTATATCTAATATTATTTATTACAAAGTTATTTCTTGATTTATTACATGTAATTTTTAGAGAACTTATTTTTTCTCTTACGGTATATGTAAGTGAGTATTTCCAATGCTGCAACCATTTTATATAAAAAATACTTAAAAATAGTTTGGTCTTGAGTAAAAATCAAAAAGAGTGGAGTTAGTGAGTGAAGTTGGGGCATTTTTATACTTAGGATAGAAAGTGATGTACCATGCTAACAGCAAAGTGTATATTTTTCGTTATCAGCCAGTATAAACTAATTTTTTGTAATCAACAAAAGCATTGTTTTTGAATTACGGTATAACTAAATAAATTTATCTCATGCCGTATTTAACTAAAAAATCCAATAATATTTCGATTGTGATAGCAAAATAAATTTTCCAGTGATATGTATACATTCAAGAAAAATAAATATAACGTGCACACAGAAATTTCGAAATATATATGGATGTCAAAATTATTTGGAAAAAGAGAGCAAAATATTGCCTAGGAAGGTATGAGAAATTACTGACGGTCTTGAGGATCACTATTAAGAAAACTTTTTAACTTCTAAAAGTTATACCTACCCAAGAAACATCAAGCAATCGTCAATAAATATAATTTTTTTGGTTCCTTCTGAATTTCTAATATTAATAAGTTATGCAGGCCACGGTACATATAAGTATATAAGACACTGACACTATAAAATGAGACATAGACATAACATACAGATCAGTTTTATAAGTCTATAAAAGGAAGCAATGTACCTTCCGAACCCGTCAACATTTTCAGATTCAAATTTTTTTTCTGTTCCTATATTTATGCTATACCTATATATTTCGCGTAGGTAGGTAAACACAGAAGTAGTAAAAAGTTTCAGTTTTGCAAAACTTTCAAACAAAGATATCTATAGGTGAAATTATCTAAACTTGGTCTGACGTCATTAAACAAATGTAACAAATGGAGCAAAATCAGACGAACCAAATTTTCTGTCTCTCTCCGTTTTGTCATTTTTATATTAAAATCATTTATAATAACAAAAATTCAAAACAAATGAACTGTAAGTAAGAACTCGTAAGTGGAATCGATGGTAAAAGAAACCAAAATATTTACGAAATTTATCTATATTGTAACCTATTAAATGAAAACCAAGAAAAAATACAATTATGGTGTTACAGAAAATGTCAACCCTTCTCAATACTAAGTAAGCATTAGGGTGAAATATAATATCGAGAACTACTAGCTTAATGCATTATAGTATATGATGCAATATCATGAAATATATTATAAACTCCAGCTTCGTATATCTATCTACTCAACTATATTTAAATTTTAATAGTTCACAATGATAATCAAAATTTCTACGATACACTGACCCACAAAAATCACTTGTGTGATACTACTGCGTAACATAGTGGTTCTCAAACTTTTTGGTCCATGACCCCCTTTTAAACGTAAAACTTTTAAAGTATACCCACCAAATGTGTGAATACTCCTATCGCAGTATCTGCATAACATAGCGAATTTCCAAATATTGGGCACTGACAGATCTCATCTAAAACCTGTACCCATTTAAGAAATTTTCACAATCAGTTGGGTAGTTAATTTTTAGCACGTTTTTCTATTCCTGTTGAAGAACACACTCATTACAATATATCCGTAAATTGTTGAGAAAGTTAGGCATTATTCAAAGGTGTGGAAGAATGACCATTACTCAATAGCTATCGACCAATGAAATCACCGTATTAACCATTATTCAATGGGCCGACATTTGTTTTGTGTATGATATATGTATCAAATTTTAATTTCATATATATTGCGTAGTAACGTCAAAGTAAACAAAGTAGTTTGTATTTTGTTTTCATCGTTTGTACATACACATATATAAACATTTAATGAAATTAGAGATAGATTAAAAATAGAAGTTAAAAAGTTTTCTTAATAGTGACCGTTAAGATATATATGTTACGGGTAATGTTAGGAGTGTGGATAAACCTAAGTTTACCCGGGTAAACCTAACATTACCCAACATATTTGGGTAAAGTCCGAAATCTAATTAAATTAAATGGTTATTCGGACTTTAACCGTATAAACCTAGGTTTACCCAATGTTGACTGGGTAATGTTAGGTGAGTGCTGATAATTAATAAAAATAATTTTAACAAAACTGAAATATTTTATTTAAGAAAGTAACAAAATGTAAATTTTTTGTCCATAAAATATTAAATGCAATAAAATTAACCATTTTTAATGAAATCTTTCAGAACCCATTACGATTAATAGCAAGTCGATAAAACGAAAAACTGAAAAATTGTTTTTTTTGTAATATTTGGTTACAATTACAACGAAATTGAATTTTTAAAAGAATGTATTAACTTACACAAGCTTCTGAAAAATTCTTATAGTTATGTGCATAATTAAAGAAATTTACGAATACTGAACGTGAAGTATATTGTTGTATACGAAATATATTATTTTTTCGCGGTACTATTCAAATGTTTATGTTAACGCCATCTTCGAGTATGTGGCATATGCTCAGACGTGAATAACGCAGCCAGCGTCAAAATGACGACAGAACAAAGCACACGTACCGCTTTTCAAGAACGTTTTAATTTGAAACTTCAAGAATTAGTGTCTGCAAAGGGATCAAATTATTATTTTTTTATTTTTAGTTTCTATTACTCTGTTGCATAATTTTTATCACCAAATAAACATATTATTCCATTTAAAAAAAGGTAAGTTTGTATGATATCTCGAAAACCACAAGAGCTACAAAGCTCTTAAACATAGCAATCGATTGCCCCCAGTGGTAACTACAACTTTTATTTGAACAATTTTTTGATTAAATCAATTGTTTAGTCGTAATAAAAATGGCAACTCTCAAAAAACTCATCCTCCTGTATATGAATTATTTTGTATAAGAATTTTTTAGAAACCAATGTAAGTAAATATATTCCTTTAAAAATTCAATTTCATTGTAAATTGTAACCAAATATTACGAAAAAAAATCAATTTTTCAGTTTTTTCGACTTGCTATTAATCGTAATGGGTTCTAAAAGATTTCATTAAAAATGGTTAATTTTATTGCATTTAATATTTTATGGACAAAAAATTTACATTTTGTTACTTTCTTAAGAGTGTTCAACCAAAAATCTCCAAAAACAACGTTTACTAGAAACAATTTTGAGGCTTTATTTTAACTTAAAAAATTAAAATAAAAACATAATTCGGTAGAAAAAAGACCGTAATTTTTCGGATGGTCATTGATTTTTAAAAGTTAAATCATTTTAATTACAAAAAATTGCTCTAAACATCACCATTTTTGAAATAGTAGAAACAAAACTGAGGCTTTAGTATTTACTTAAAAAATTTGGTTCTTTTTTTAAAAATTGCGTAAATACCTTCTCTTTTTCGGATGGTCATTTAAAAACCATTTACATTAAAACTGACCTTAAAAAAATTAAAAACCTTAAAAATTGCCAAAATCGGTTTGAATATTTCAAATTAAGTTTAGTTTTAACAGATGGCAGTGAGTTCGTTATAATATTTGTAATTTTTACTATAGGGACATATTTACAATTATTATGAAAAAATGAATTTGTGCTCATTTTTGCTGGGATTCTCAACACAAATATAATTGATTAAAATATATATGTACATAGGTTACTACACGTCCAAGGAAGGTTTTAAAATTATTATAATTATGTTTGACTTGATTACAAAAATCACAATTATTATTATCAGGTGATGGGGCAGTTGGAAATAACTGAAAGAATTTTGAAAAAATTTTTGTTCATTTGTGCTATAGATCACAAACCACAAAAGGTCTCTTATTTGAAATTTGGAAGGATCAAAATTTTTGGAAAAATAAAATGGAAGAAAAACTTATTGAATTTTATGACTCTAAATTATTACCCGAAATAGACCCACGACATACACAAAAACTTAAAATTTGTGACTAATTTTTATTTTTTATTTTTCTTGTAAGGAAAATTGTATTTTCATATAATAACACCCATTGTAAAATTTATTCAATTTTATTGTAAATACTATAATATTTTTTATAATACATATAATAATACTTTATAAAAGAAATGCGGCTCTCTAGACCCAACAGTTGACGTTGAAAACGTTTTGGAGTTATTAATTAAAATTTAAAGTTAACATTTTGTGTGTAAGTTTCTTTATTATTTCTCATTCTTTATTAAAATTATATAAGAAGGACACAATTAATGAAAATATTTTAGCAAAAGATTCTTCAAAAATCTTTCAGGTCAAGATCAACACTCAGATCAAATTTCTAGTTTCTAGCACTAGCAGAAGTTCTCAAACAAAATAACCATTTATTTGGAAATATAAAATAATATTTGTTTTTTAAAAAAAATCAACAAACCTTTTTTCATTCATTTATGTTACTATAGTATTAAATGGTATTAATAATAATACATACACGGATACATATACAGGCTGGAAACAGATTTATCGAACATGGGGCAAGTATGGTGAGAAATTTTTCTCAGGATCAATGTGATCTCTGACACTTTTTGATCAATAATACTTCATTTTTAAATCGCGTTACTATGGATCTGCAATATTTTTGTGTTTGTCAGATTAAAAATCCAAATTTATTGCGAATTTATCTCTTTCGAGAAAAAGAAGAAAGCTAGAATGACAAATTATGGTTCATTATGCTACCGAAAAAAAAATTCAGCTTGTCTCATGATGTTTGGCGGGCCATAGTTATCGTGAAACACGTGAATTATTTAGTGTGTTTTACGAAAATAGACAAGTCCCCAGTACAAGTACTATAAAACACATTGTAGATCAATTTCGTATCACGAGTTGTGTAAATAGTGCTTGTTTAAGACCACAAAATGATCCAAGAAACATTAATGAAGATTTGGAGATGGATGTTTTAGCTGATTTTAATCTAAATCCAAATACAAGCATCAGAACAGTTGCTAAAGAGAAAAATATTAGCCATACTAATGTACATAGAATTTTGTAAAAAGCAAATTTACTCTGCATCCAAGTATAAACATTTGCATGAAGTTTTCCCTGAAGATTCGGATGTGAGAAATGAATTTCGCAAAATAATGATGAACAAATCAAATCTAGATCCTGATTTTTTGAAATTTTTGTATTTTACCAATGAATGTACACTTACTTTACAACAATATCCCAATTTCCAAAACTGCAGGTATTGGGCAACCGAAACCCCACATGTTTATGTAGATTGTCACACGCAGTATCGACAACAGCTGAATGTATGGACAGGAATTTTGGAAGGCAATATTATAGGATCATCTTTTATGAATGGAGCACTTACGGGTGATAAATACCTTTAGTTAATAAACGGCATTGATCCAACAATCGAAGCTATGGTAAATGGTGAAAACAATATAGTCTGGTTTAAATTCGATGGAGCACTTAGACATTATTATAGATCAGTGCGTGATTTTTCAAATCAGCATTTTCAAAATGCTTAAAGTGGACGTGGGAGCGCAATTAAGTGGCTCCACATTCTCTCGATTTACCGCTAAATAATTTATTTCTTTGAGATCACTTAAAAAGCAAAATTTACACATCAAGGTCCCACCCAAATACGCAGTCTCTGCAAGGTATTATTGTAGCAGCCTATTTTAATATTACTACCAACAAAAACACTAAATATTCGCAATGAATTTTACAATAAATTGAGATATTTTTTAGCGGTTAATGGAGAAAAATTTGAACATTTAATTTAATAAAAGTAATAAAAGTATTTATTTATAACAATTAGTTTGTTTACTTTTAATTTTTAATTTTATTTCAATAAACCATAAAAAAATATATCTATGTCATTTTATTCTAATAAACGGCGTAATTTTAACACTAGCATATTACATTAATGATTCATACAAAATCTTCCATTTTATTTGCCCTATGTTGAATAAATCTGTTTCAACTTTGAATATATTTGCACAAAACATATGCATTTTTATGATATTGCATAAAATGGATACAAATTATCAAATATTAATCAAAAATTTTTCTAAAGTTCTTTTAGGTCAAAACCTACACTTATATACTAAATTTTAAATTTCTAGTACTAGTAGAAATACTCTAACAATACAATTACATTTGAAATTTGAAATAAGTCCCCATAAACGTTTTCAATGTTAAAAATATTTTTTTATGTAAAATCAAAATATTATTGTGTAATTTCTGTCGTTCTTACGGTTTTTGAGAATCCTACCACACATTTATATGAAAGTTAACAATAAAAATACCTAATAAAAAAAAGATGAACATATTACTAACTACTAAATTATATTAAACTACCCTTATTTGAAGTGTTGTTGTTAGGTTTCTTTTTGACAGATAATGGGGATATATAAAATAATAAAAAAAGAGGTAAAATACATTTTAAATTGTAAACATATATTTCGACTCTTGTTAGCACATTTGTTTCTTAACTAAATGGTTAAATATTAACAATTTTCAAAATTTTACCTCCGCCTGCTCGCCCCAAAACAAGTTGCCCGGAAACAAATACGCTCGTATAGCCTTAAATAAAATATTTCAGTGTTGTTAAAATTATTTTTATTAATTATCATCACTCACCTAACATTACCCAGTCAACATTGGGTAAACCTAGGTTAATACGAGTAAAGTCTGAATAACCATTTATTTTAATTATATTTTTAATTATATATATATATATATATATATATATATATATATATATATATATATATATATATATGTGTGTGTGTGTGTGTGTGCGTGTACGCGATAACTCTCAAACGAAACGTTTACTGCCTATGAAATTTGCTATGCGAGCCGGAATCCGGATTCGCTCAGCTAAGTTCGTTAGCCAGACACGTCGGATGCCCAGAAGTAGGTTTTTTATCATCCGATCCCATCATTAGACAGTTCGATTTTTACATCATTGAAAAGAGAAAAAAAATTATGAAGAAAATTGTCTTATAATTCAATTTCTATTTCAATATATATATATATATATATATATATATATATATATATATATATATATATATATATATATATATATATATATATATATATATATATATCTTAGTGGTGATTTTCGGGTTCTAAGGGCCCCAAGAAAAATTTCTGGCATAATCCCGAACTCAGGTCTTACCATAAGAGCTGCTGTAATAGCTGAATTTCCAGAATATTTTAGAATTTCTAGAATTCGCTAAAATGTAGAGAAAATGTAAAATGTGTAGAAAATGAGTATATAATGTTAGATTTCATTAAAAACAACAGGTCTTGATTGAAGTTGAGGTTCCTCTTATAATTTTTCATTTTGAAGCTCGTTTGAGAATTGTTGAGCTTCAAGGTGGTCGTTTTTCACCTACCGTAACTTATGAGCTACCAATCCAAAAATTCTCAAAAAATGACAAGTGCTAGCTAAGCATCTCAATAACTTAATTAAAATTATTTCGAGCAAGTTCGATTAGTAACTTTAAAAGTTTCAATAATCAAAAAGTAAATCTAAAATGGAGAAGACCTAGATGGAAAAATGGAGAAGACCTATGAAAAAATTACAGATACTACTCCTTTGTAAGAACTTTAAATTAAAACTATATTTGAGAATTGTAATCCATAACTTTAGACGTTGTAGGCAGTCAAATTATAGTTTAAATATGTACAATATTCCCAAAGACCAAAAGACCAAACTTCCCAAATTGGTTTAGTGGTATGATTCGATAGCCGCGTGAACTATAGTACCTGGGGTCAAATCCTAGTCACTCTCATTATTTTTTTTTTTAATTCCAATTATCACTTAATATATCAGTTAATAAGTTAATAAAAAAAAAAGTTTAAATAGGGTAATTGTACCAGTGGTTGACCGATTAAGCGTTTTTAGCCTTTCAATTTATTGTATATTAATTACTATAGGGTAAAAAAGAATAATTCAAAGTTAATATCATCTTTACATAGTTAAGTTTTAGATATGTGATGTTATTTATTTAAATTATTATTGAAATTACATAAAAAATCACTTTAGAATGCAGGTAAGACGAAAACACAACTAGTTGACCGGCTTGAGCCAGTAATTGACCGGAATGTACCAGTAGTTGACTGATTACAAAACATGAATAATTTTTCCAACTTGAATGATTTTTTTTTATATTTAATTTATAATTTTTTATATTTAGTTGTTCTATGAAGTTAAACTTATATTATTATTAGTTAATAAAATTCGTTTAGTTTATAACAAAACCAATAACATTAAATACATAACAAATTAGTACATTAAACTTACATTCATTAGTGACAAGAGTAAGATATTTTACCAACTAGCATTTATAATTTAAATATAAAATTGTTTATATAAATTCTTTATAGCAATACTTTCAGATTCATCTTGAACCTCTTTGGTTTTCTTGTTTCGACGTCGAGTTGGAGTATTTTTCTTACTAAGTTCTTGTTTTTTCTTTTCTTTTTCCTGTTGTTTTTTAAGTTTAGCTTCTTCTTGTAATTTTTTGTTCAATAACCGCTCTTCTTTCTTTCTTTCTTTTTCGTTTTTTCTTTCTCAATTTTTTCCTTTTAATTAATTTTTCAGTTTCCTCTTGTAATTTCAATTGTTTTTTTTCGACTTGTAATTGAAAGTTTTTCATTTCAAGTTCTTGAAATTGCTTAGAAGTAATTGCAAAAATCTCATCTTTTTTTGTTTTTTGTCTGTTTTAATTCGGGCAAAGTGTAAATGTTCCTTCCAAATTTTACTCCGTTCAGCTTCGTTCAAATCTTCACTCGATTTTCAACAAATATTATTATTATTCAAATTACATTCTAAAATCACAGTATTATCTAAATTTATAGAAGATTTATAGCTGGGTGATTTCAATACTCTAGTGTCACTCAAGCTGTCCTTTGGCAAAATCACAGTACATATTATCTAAATTTATAGAAGATTTATGGCTGGGTGACTCCAATACTCTGATGTCACTCAAGTTGTCCTTTGACAAAACCACAGTATCTTCTAAATTTATAGAAGATTTATTGCTGGGTGATTCCATTACTCTGGTGTCACTCAAGCTGTCCTTTGGTGAAACCACAGTATCTTCTAAATTTATAAAAGATTTATTGCTGGGTAATTCCAATACTCTGGTGTCACTCAAGCTGTCCTTTGGTAAAATCACAGTATTATCTAAATTTATAGAAGATTTGTTGCTGGGTGACTCCAATACTCTGGTGTCACTCAAGTTGTCCTTTGGCAAAATCACAGTATTATCTAAATTTATAGAAGATTTATTGCTGGGTGAGTCCAATACTCTGGTGTCACTCAAGCTGTCCTTTGGCAGAATCACAGTATCTTCTAAATTTATTAAGCCATAGAATAACTGAATGATTCCAGTATTAGAGTATCATCTAAGTTCTTCGCTAAATTTCAATTATTTGATCCTAATAGTACAGTATCGTGTAACTTTACCTTCACTATTGATTATGTCAGTCCTTTCTGTTAATTCCGGAGATAACTGATTTAAAATTTCTTGAGAAACAGATGTTGAGAAAACTAATGAGTTTGAATCACTCTCTAATTCATGCTCAGGTTCAAAATTTATACTTTTATTAGTAGGTATATGATATTTTTATTTTGCATAGGTTAGAAACTTACGAATGCGCATGTGGTCAACTATTGGTGTTGTAAAAAATTGCGGGTTCCAATGGATGACCGAAATCATTTATTTATGGTACAATAGTGTTTTGATTGTCCGGTCCGGAAATTGACCGGTTATTAAATTGGTATTTATATGAATATTTTTGCAAGTTTTCATTAATAAATTTGTTAAATAATTATTAGTGACTAGTATAGAATTTAATTTGACAAGATTAACCCAATAGGAATTATTTTATTAATTAAAGAATGTACTCACCTCTCAGATACTCTACTATAGTAACTGACCGATTTCAGTTAAATCATGCTGTGAAAAATTTTCATGAATTATTTTCGACGTTATAAAAATTACATAATATTTTGAGTAGCTACAAATTAATGATTATTATAAGCTTAGCAATAATTATATATTAATTTTCGGGCTACAAGGTACTCATTTAGCGACAATTTTAGGACTTATACAGAAGCGGTCAACTACTGGTGCCCGGTCAACTACTGGTGCCCAGTCAACCACTGGTGACATTTAATGATTATTTAAAATTAATTCTTAAAATTTTAAGAAGTAATTAATGTGTGATCGAATTTTCAAATATATATCAATACTCTGCCAAGTGCGCGTCGGACATGCATTATGTCAAGGTTCTCCAATGACTGGAGCTTTTTGAAGTTTTGGGGTAAAATATAGCACAATTAAGTAAATTTTTTGTGACATCATAAAAATCGATATTTAAAAAAAAAACTGCCAAGCATATGTTAAACAGGCATTAAATCAGCGTTCCTTAGGAGTTAAAGATTTACCATTTTTTTGGATAAAACATAAAGCATTAAAGTACATTTTTACGGTTTATGTTAAAAATAGATAAATATATTTGACAATGTTACTTGCAACTGTGTTACTTGATAGTTAAATACATGATAACTTAATTTGCTATCTCTTACAGAAACACATAAATCTTGAAGTTGAAGTGCACTTAAATGCCTTATATTTTATATTTTATTTCAAAAACTGTAGAAAAACTCTAGCCATTGAGGAACCGTGGTTTGATTCGTGTCCGACACTTACTTGGGAAATTTTTTTACAATCTGTGAGGCACAGATACTCTATAAATATGTTTTAAGAAAAGTTGGTACTTAAGAGTACTATTGGTATACAAGACACAATTGCTCGAACCTTTTGTGATCTACAAAAGACTAAAAAGAAGATTATGACTTAGTTATGAATGTATACTGCAATGACCTGTGAAAATACCATACCGCTAGAATCCAACTTTCGAAAAATTTGTAATGATTGAAACTAATTTCTATAATAAAGTTTTATACTCTACATTTATGTAAGTATCGTACGCTCAGGTATTTACTTAAAATATGAAATAACTAAATATTAAGTATCTTACGAATTTATGCTCTTAGTCTTATGTACTTTCATTTATATTAACAAAAGAATCTCCTATTACAGCTTATATAAGATACCAGTTAAAATATACCTACATACTTGAAAAATTTAAAATTAATATGTGTGGTATTTTGTAATAAGTTATGTTTGTTTTTAACGGTATGAAAATTTACTGGCGTCACAAAACTTTCTCTGAGTGTTTCTTAGTATCCGAAATCTATTACAACCTGTACTGTATTAGTTTACGAAAAACCAAAGAGCATATATTCGATATTTGACTATTCTTTTGAATACTAAAAATTCGATATTTCCTGTATATCTAACATTAATTTCCGCTATTGTAATTCTTATTTCCCGTCTGAGAATATTTAAATACGATCAATCATTAAACTCCATAGTTTGGTAATTTTTAAATTTCAAGCGGCTGAAATAAATTGAAATTCGTGAAACAAAAGAAAAACAAAAAACAAAAAAAAAATATTTTTGAAATTTTTAAAACGTAACCATAACAACATAGCAAACTTAAAATAAAATAAAAATGGGAATACATTAAGTTACTTACCAAAAAAATTTGAATAGGCTTAGTCTTCTTTTTGTTTCTATAGCAAAATGTCAATCTACTTTAGAAATTCGAACCAAAAGCTCTAAGAACTACTATTTTAAATAATAGAAACTAAAATTCACATGTTTTGGTCTTTAATTTTGGACGAATACATTTTTGATCGTTTCACATAAAATTTGATAAACTGGCAACAATTTTTTTAAACAAAAACACGTTTGTAAACGATTTCAATTGTTAACAATACATGACTTTTTATGTTTTCTTAAAAAACATCACATTTATGAAAGAAAATTGTACACTTAGAACACCAGTATAATAGCAAATTGTTGTTTAGCTGTATCGACTTTTTGATTTTTCTTCTAACTATTAAATAGAATTTTTTTTATAAAAAATTATTGTGTTAAACCATAGCCGGAATAGAATTAGTGGGACAGGTCGATTGTGTTATTATATTTTCTATATGTTATTCCCCGGCTGTTCTATGTTTCACTCTAGCGTCTATGTGTTATTTCACTTCGTCGTGTAAACGATCACAAAAACGAGCCGAGAGGAGCCGAGTGTAGATACCGAACGTACGATAACGGACGAATGTTAAGTACATACGCCGTTTATATGTATGTACGTATAACGTTACGTTATATATTTGTTTGATTTTCGTTATACGAATACGATGCTGCGACGTTGTGTATAACGCATTCTATGTATATATGTATGTATAATGGGTTCAGCTGATATTGGGGCGTTGTTGTTGAATGTCAGATATAGTGTACAACGACTCCACTTAATACGTATGTAGTTCAAGTATAAAAAATCCATTTAAAATTAATTAGAAATTTTGTTCTCTTTTTTAAAATGGTTTTTTTCTATTTTTAATATAATAATTCCTTGCAAAAAAAGCAATTTACCATACTCCTAATAAAAACTTTGATTAAAAATATTTATATTAAAATTTGGATATAAATTGGATTGCTGTCAATACTGTCAATCAATTGGGTATTTGACAAATTTCGAAAGTGGGTTTTAAAATATTCCAAATGACTTAGATATAATACCAGTAATTGATTTTTGTATAAAAAAAGCGATTTAAAGGAAAAAGAGTTATTTTTTTTTATTTAATTTGAATTTGGTGCGAAAACACTTGGTCACGTGTCAGTGACGTAACATTACGTACCAGTTCGCTTTTTATATTATATAATTATGTAGTAGGTATAGTTAGAATGAGGAGCTTACTTTCAAAAAGCAATTTCTAAGAAAAAACTGATATTGAAATTAATATAAAATTATAAACTTGATTTAGAAAATCATTATTCTAAACGGAATTTTTTTCTCAAAACTAATTACAAAGTACCGAAAATGGACATCGAATTTTATTTAAAAAGAAAACATATCTGAATGGAAATGAATTTTAGAAATTGCGTTTTGAAAACAATTTTTTAAACTGGAATATCTTTAATTCTTTGAAACAATAATGATACCCCTGTCACAGCACCTGCATAACATAGCGAATTTCCATTTATAAAAATCCGTTTTTCTGTGATTTTTCACCCTTCTAAGTGATTTTTCCTCTTTTTTCTTATGTTGTAAATAAATGTCGCAAAAATTTTTTAACTTGAGACAATTTTGGCAAAAAATTAATTTTTTTCACTAAAAATTACCAAAAAAACATTTTCCAGGTATCCGACATGGCTGGCTAACGAACTTGTCCAACGGTGTGGGGGTAAATACAAATATAATATATAAATTTTAATGAATATTATTTTCTGTTTCTAGGGAACTCAAAACAAATTTCTACCATAGTCTCAGGCTCAAGTCGCATCATGAGAGTGGCTGTAATAGCTAAATTCCATTCTGGAAATTCGCTAAAACCACCCTTAAAACCTACAAGTCTAGCAAGTGCTTAACACATTAATATTTTTTGTATATATCAACATCTAAAAACATTTCAGTCCCTTTTTGACAATCTTGCCAGAACTTAAACACTTTTTTAAAATTTTTTTAGTGTTAAAATCGAAACGTTATTTGAAGACGGTTAAAATTACTATATTTTACATCAAAATGTCAACACAATCACCCCCTGGTTAATTACCCCTAGACTTGATGCTAGCAAATTGAGAAAAAACAGGTCATATAGATTTTTCTTAATTTAGATTTTATTTGTAATGATTGAGTTACGAAATTCAAAAGGATATTTAAAAAATGTGTGTATTCGCTATGAGCTTTTGTCTGGAGGGAATCCAGCTCCTCAAAATCGGCTCCAGCGCTCAAGATGGACAGAATATATCAGTTTATCAGGACGGCATTTATACATAATTTTAATATTTTCTTTAAGAAATAGTATTTTGTTTTAAATACTTGTTTGATTTTTTCAAGGCAAGTATTTATTACGATTTCTATTTACCAGCTTCTACAAAATAAAAAAAAAATCATTTGTAACACTAGTATCAAACGTCATTTTATTTTGAAATTTTCAAAAAAAAAAAAAAAATATAAAAGTTACCTCTTGTATGCTTTTTTTGGGGTTAATTATTGAAAAATATTCTATTTTCCGACATTTTTGAGGTAAAATGAGCAGATGTATGGTTTTTATTACACAAATTTCAGCTTTTTAATATATTTTCGCCTTAAAATATTTAATATTTTCAAAAATGTTTGATACAATTTGTCAAAATTTAAAATTATTTGTTTTGTCATCAAAAAAAAAAAAAAAAAAAAATTGAAAGTGCAAATTTATTTACGTGTAAAATGCTATGTTTATACATGTAATTATAACGTAGTATGGTCATTTGGATAGAAAATTACATAAAAATATTATTGTTTGAATATGATTAAACGTAATTTTTATGCGATTGTAGCAAACTCTTATTAATTTTAGTAAGGTGTAAACATAATCTAAATTCTGATCATATCACATAAAACAAATTTTCTTGGCAATTTTCCTATAAAAAAATGGAATAGACAGATTATAAGGATTTATTCAACTGAGAGAAATAGAACATAACTGAATCCTTAAATTGGATTAAAAAAATCATGACACATCACTAATAAAGCCGTTTTTTGGAAATCGCAAAAAATGAAACAGAAAAAAAAGACTGTGATTGCGAGTGTAATAAAAAATGATTTCTTCCAACATATTTTCTAACTTTTCTCAAAAAGTAATTAACTTAGAGGAAAAAACATTTTTTACGCATATTGCCTTTTGCTTTGGCTTGGTGTAAAAAAAATTTGAAAAATTGCTTAATTCTGGCAAAAAACTCATTTTATTGACAAAAAATGCCCGAAAAACCTACTTCTGGGCATCCGACGTGTCTGGCTAACGAACTTAGCCGAGCCAATCTAGTCTTCAGTACGCACACAAAATTTCATAAGCATTAAACGTTTCGCTCGAGAGTTATCGTGCGGATACATACATATACATACATATATAGATACATATATATATATATATATATATATATATATATATATATATATATATATTTATATATATCTATCTATCTATCTATCTATCTATCTATCTATCTATCTATATATATATATATATATATATATATATATATATATATATATATATATATATATATATATATATTTATATATATTGGCTGTAATAGCTGAATTTTGAGTTTTCGAAATTCGCTAATAGTTAATTTGAAATTTTTAACGTACAAAAATGTACCATAGCAGAGAAAAAAAAATTGTGACTGAAAACCCAACAGAAGATATTATAATATTAATAGATTTGAGCGTTACTTTATGGTATTCCATATTTGTAAATCATAAACAAATATCTTACTTCGTAAAAATACCACTTTTATTTTGAAACAGTGACAATATTGTTTCGAACCATCAGTTCATTTTCAAACAGAATAAATATTACATTCGATACATACCTTATGTACTAATTTTATCTTCCTATACTTATTAAGGGGGAGTGGTATGTGATGTGGAAGTGGAAGGGGTGGGAGTGGTAGGAGAATCCAAAAATCAGGAAAAGCAAGATTACATTACATAGTAGCGAAATAATAAACAATAAGATAAAAAATCCAGTAAAACAATCCGAGTTAATACATACCTTTAATACAATTTTGAAACAAAAAAACTTTGAGTTCGGCAATAAATTCTTCCGACAGACCAGTGGCCTTTCAATGGGGTCACCTCTGAGCCCTCTATTGGCAGAAATTTATATGTCGAACTTAGAAGAAGTCATAATGAAGTTATATATTAAGTTTTCTAGATTAAAGCCAAGATAAAGGTTTTCTAGATAAAATTTTATCAGATATTTTATCAAAATATGTTATAGTTTTAAAGTTAGTTTTTGGTTCTGGTTTAACGGAGGGGTAAATTTCTTTTAAGATTTGTTAAAATTCTTTCTTGGCTATTAATTTATCGATTAGGTTTGAATTATATCCGTTTTTATTCGCTATTGTTTAATATTATTTTTTTTTTTTAAATTTTTTTCGACAAAGGTATGTTAAACGCACGGTAGATCATTGAATTGTAGGCTGCGACTTTATGTTGATATGGACTTATAGAATCATTTGAACTAGTAATACATGAGTAAGATGGTTTTCTCTCTCTCTCTCAAAGGTATGTTAAACGCACGGTAGATCATTGAATTGTAGGCTGCGACTTTATGTTGATATGGACTTATAGAATCATTTGAACTAGTAATACATGAGTAAGATGGTTTTCTCTCTCTCTCTCTCTTTCTATATATATATATATATATATATATATATATATATATATATATATATATATATAGAAAGAGAGAGAGAGAGAGAAAACCATCTTACTCATGTATTACTAGTTCAAATGATTCTATAAGTCCATATCAACATAAAGTCGCAGCCTACAATTCAATGATCTACCGTGCGTTTAACATACCTTTGTCGAAAAAAATTTAAAAAAAAAAAATAATATTAAACAATAGCGAATAAAAACGGATATAATTCAAACCTAATCGATAAATTAATAGCCAAGAAAGAATTTTAACAAATCTTAAAAGAAATTTACCCCTCCGTTAAACCAGAACCAAAAACTAACTTTAAAACTATAACATATTTTGATAAAATATCTGATAAAATTTTATCTAGAAAACCTTTATCTTGGCTTTAATCTAGAAAACTTAATATATAACAATAAAACAAAAATTGATAAACTTAAAAAATCGGGTATCTACAAATTAAACTGCCAAGATTTTAATGGTTTTTACATCGGTCAAACTGGCAGAAACTTTGAAACCCGGAGAGCAGAGCATTTCAGGTCATATAGAAATAAGAAATCCGACTCTGCTTTTGCGAGGCATTTAATAAACCCCGGACACACACCAGAACGGGAAATTACAGTGTTACACGAGGCAAGCAAAGGACAGAAGTTAACAATCCTAGAAGAAATAGAAATAAATAAACATAGCTCCGATCACCTTTTAAATGATTACAACGGTATTTACAGTTTAACTTTATTTTGAATATTATAATTTATTTAAATTTTAATTTCTGTTTAAAACTGTATTCACTATAATATTGTCTTTTTCTCATTTTCAAGTTCAATTTGCCACGTGTTTGTTCGCCTCTTGTCACATGTAATGTAATCTTGTTTTTCTTGATTTTTGGATTCTGCTACCACTCCCACTCCTTCCACTTCCACATCACATACCACTCCCCTTTAATAAGTATAGGTAGATAAAATTAGTATATAAGGCATGTATCGAATGTAATATTTATTCTGTTTGAAAATGAACTGACGGTTCGAAACAATGTTGTCACAGTTTCAAAAGTGGTATTTTTGCGAAGTAAAATATTTCTTTATTATTTAGAAAATATTATGACGCTTTTGACTTATTTTTTGTTGCACGGTCACAATAGTATCATGGATAATATGAGTAGCGTGTTACAACTATACTAGTGTCTGAAAAAAGAAAATACCGGAAACAAAAAGCGCTACAAGCCGAAGGGAAAAAGAAAACCAGATAAATCTAAATTACTTAATGCTATTCCATATTTTAAATAATAAAGCAAATATTTTACTTAGCAAAAAAATCATGTTTATTTTTAATTCTGACAATTTTTTCAAGCTTAAAAGTCCATTTTCAAACAAAGTAAGATAACTTTATTTATACCTATGTAAAGGTTAAAAGAATTTTTTAGATTTAATTCTTACAAATAATTTTTTGAAAGTAATAACAAAAAAATTACTAAAATCAAGTCGAAGATGAAAAAAAGGCGGTAAAATTAAATTGCATTGAGGAAAACTGCAGGGTTAAAATAAAACGTAATACTAACTGCGTGGGAAAAAAGGGAATATTATTCATTTTTATTTTAGGCGATGAATTTATTACTTTTTTATATTATAATTTTGTTTTCAAGAATTAAATAGGATAAAATTTTATTTTCAAAACAAAATTTCTTTTTTTGAGGACCCGTTTTATGGGCATAACTGGAATTAGATTTTTATACTGACTGAGGTTCTCATTTATAGCATCCCAACTTTGTTATTCGCTGGTAAAAAATCCGTAAAAATTTTGCTGGTGTTAAATATAGAAGGTCTCATTTTACTCGAAAATTACATTTTGTTAGAAATTGCTTTTTGAAAAGAAGCTCCATCTTCATTAATGTCGTATCCATGACATTAAATAATTTAGATATATTTTCTGTTGATTTGTCATTAATTACATATTGCCTTATTTTTAATTTATTAAAAATGGAATAATAAAATTGAATAATATATTCGTTTGTGCTAGCAAACCTCTTTGCATCGAATCCCAAAGTTTGTTCAGCAAAATTTAAAAATGTAAAAACTAAAATGTGAGTATCTTTTTTATAAGTATCTTTTTGCAATATTAAATGCCTTCGTGCTGTGACGTCACATACCCAAATACATATTTTTAACCATTTCAGCCGCTAATTCCAAATTCGTAATTTTTATTTAGAAAAATAAAATATTTATATTTTTTTAAAATTAATATAAATGGTTAATCATTATACTGCGTGACACGATTTCGGTACCCGGAAAACTGATTGCTCTTATAGTTTTCTGTTAGCTAGAGTATATTGGCAGTGTTTGTCTTTTGTTTCTATCACGTCTTATTTTTGAGGTACACACAGGCAACTTTTCTTGAACTATCCTTATTGCGTCCATATTAGTACCCTACTGCTGCGATTGAGAGAAAGAAAAATCGTTTGTATTGGTCACACTGATAAATAATAACAGAGCCAAAAACGCAGAACTTTTAGGCTGTCTGTACACGATCAGTAATACTGTCAGTATTTACTGACAAAAATAATGCATCATTATTTTTATTGTATAAATCAGTGTTTTTCAACCTGTGGGTCGCGACCCCCTGGGGGGTCGCGAAGCCTTTTTAAGGGGGTCGCAGTTACTTTAACAATAAAACTACTCTAATTAAATATATAATATTTAATAAAGAAAAGGTTAATTAAAGGACGGTTTCATACTTTTGCTTCATAAAATTTCAAAACAAATAACTGTGGCTTATTTTCAATAACAGTAAATCCGGGTTTTAAATAATTGTCGTCATGTAGACGCCTTTTCTTTGCTTTTATTTCATTATTCTCATTGGAACTTGAAGTTGACGGTTATGCATGACGGTTATCTAATTACCATGAGTACAGAATTTTGGATATTAAACAATAAAATATAGTGAGCAACTACTAAACAAACAAGTTAATTCAATAAATTTTAACACAATTCAAAACGAATTCACAATTCAAAGAATTTAAAAGTGCCATCCTTTACTCTCCTGATGCTCCACGCAGCGCTCATCACATCGCGCTATATCTCGCTCACACAAGTCACGCGTACGTTCAGATGCTACTATAAGTCGTCAACTTCGATGTCGATATAAAAAAATGCCTGTTTAAAATTCTTTGTTACGTATATATTTAATTGACACCTAACTGAAAATATGATAAACGGATTCAATATTCATAACATAAAATAAAATAAAAGTTAAAAATAGCAGAGGGTAGGGGTTGCGAAATATTTTTCTATTTTAGGGGGTCGCCAAATATTTTTCCATACTAGGGGGGGTCGCGCCATGAAAAAGGTTGAAAAACACTGGTATAAATTATATATACGAATACTTCAGTATTATCAATACATGATCAGTAATAATGTCAGTATTTTTAAATACTGACAGTATTTCTGATCGTATACACGCAGCCTTTGTGAACAATTTGTTAAATGCATACAACAAGATGGATTGCCGGATGTCATTCAAAATTCATTTTTTTCATTCCTGTTTCTCTTTTCTTACTTCAAATCTTAGAGCTGTAAGTGGTAAACTAGGGGAGCGGTTTCACTAGGATATAAAAAGGCTTGAATAACGGTTTCAAGGTCATTGGAATGCAGCTATGTTAGGAGATTACTGTTGGCGTTTAAAGCGAGAAGAAAAAGTTAAATATTTTTCATATTTTTGTGTACAATATGTAGGTACTTTTCACTATATATTTTATATTTTAATGTGTGCAAATATTTTAATGATAAGTTTTGTTATTGGTTTTACTCGAATTATAATTTAAATAAATTATAATAATTTTTCATTACTAACTAAAATAATGTGTATACTGAAGCTTTACTTTTTAATTTTTTTACTAATAGTTATATATGTTAATTATCGTACCTAAAAAACAGTACGTGATAGAAAAAAAGTACACATATATTGTTATTGAGGGATGTGTATGAATGAATAAACAGGCAAAATTAAAATGGGTACTTAATTTTTGATTTTTTTTGTAACGCAGTGATTATCACTGAATCATACGTTATATTATTTACTATATTTCACTATCAATTGCTACATCAGTCAAATACCCAATTGTCTCAAATACAAATTTAAGACAAGTGTTTTGAATTTTTTGAAAATTGACTATGTCCTTACTTTTATAACAAATCATAAGTCAGAAAAATTTGTGCTGTGAGTGTGCTAACACTTGACTGAAGAGTTTGGTTCGACTCATACCTCTCTGTATGGACAGAGGATATTTACAATGATAGTAATATCACAGAAAGATTAAATTTCTAAAAGAATTTCTCATTTTTTAACATAACGACAAAAAATCTGAGTTCAACAGAATTAAATTCCTTTTGATGATCTATTCTATAGTAAAGAACAAAACTGACACTTACTATTTTTACTTTCCGTCCACAGAGGCTATAAGTAGGTATGTATAGCGACGTTATAAGAAGGCAAAGTATGATAATTAGACTAATTTGAACACGTGCGGTTTTCACCGAATATTAATGTTTTGGGACTTAAGGAATTCAAGAAATCAAAAATCCGAATGGAAATTTTCCGGACCTGGACTTTTTGTCCGAGCATCTTTTAGGTACGTATATATGTATGTACGTATGTTGGCACCTAAATTATGAATATCTCCAGATCCACTGGGGCTAGGCTAACGAATCTAGCCTCAAGATAATTCCAGGCGATTTTACAAGAAGCACTATTTTGACACATTTTGGGCAGTGATTCTAGAATTGGTTAAAAATTTTGGTTATTTTCGATTTTCTTTTTCTTGATGTAAATTGATGAAACTTTTGTTGAAAAATTGATGAAAGGTATGGCAGAATGTCCCAATTTTTTAAGGGAAAATTCTTTCATAAGTCACTTCGCTTCGGAGAATTGTGTTTTAAAAACTCTTTGTCTCCTTTATCAGAACTGAAAATTTATTTAAATTTAGTAGCAAGGTAAGAACTTCGAATCAGTAATCAATTTTTTTCACAATGGTGTTACAGTGAGTGGAGGTAACATAAAATATGAGCTTACCCTCCTAGTAGAGGCCGGACACAAAATTTATAAAACTTTTAAATTGTAGAAACTTCAATTTGAAACAATTTTGTAACTTTCTTAGAAGAAATAACTTTCTTTGAAAATACCCAACTACCACTAAAATAGCAAAACAAATTTTGAGCATTTGTAACCTTCTTGACTATTGGCTACTTACTATTCATAAATGCAATATCAATCCTTTATCACTTACTGATCCGACTCCCCTCAGCAGATTTTAAAAAATAAAGCTGGAAAGTTCTATAACTGTGTCAGATTTTTTGATTAAAAATCTGTAACTAACAAATCAAAAAAAAAAAAAAAGAATCAAAAATAAAAAACTGATAGTTAAGACAAACAAGAATTTTTGGTGAAGAGTATGATACATATGTCTTAACAGCTTGCGGCCTATATTAGGACTTGAATTATTATACTTATCGTTTGAAAGATTTTACTTTATCATTAGTATTTAACAATCCCTAATTATCTAGTCATTATGTACATCAATTTTCGGTTGCTTGTTTACCGAAAATTTACATTTCTAAATACAGAGTTTGTTCTAAACAACGCAACGGCTTTATTGCCTTATTTTCAGTATTCAGTATTTCAGTATAATTTAAATTTTACTAGAATTTACATATTTACATCCTCCACTTTAGATAGTCTGCCTATAGACTGTTTCATTAAGAATCGTCCACATTAAATAAATTGTATTTTTGAATGACGATCATTAAGATAACCTTAAAAAAAAACTCTAATGCAAATTTTTTGTCTTTCTCTTTTTATGACCGTTTTCTCTCTCCCTTAAATGAAAGCTTCCGTGAAATGAATGAATGACTGCTGTAAGTGTGTCGTGTTTGAAAGCTCTCGTTACACGTGGGCCACTAAATATGGGCCCATTGTATCCCACGGCATCCAAGAGAGACTAGTTAATGCCAAGTTACTCATAGAAACTGAGGATTTCACTAAAGTCTGCAATCCTGATGTCCTCGGAACTCAGTACTGGAGATCCCAGATACTTAGTTACATCTCAACTCTCGTCGAAACTAAATTGGCAAATAAAAAAAATTTAAAAATGGTCTATCTTAGAGTCCATTCATAAGGTCACCCCCCCCAACGGACGATTATTTTTATGGTTATTAGTAACATACGTAAGTTTTTTGTATCCAAACAATTTTATTATTCATTCAATTTTGGTATAATACAAAATTATCATTATCATTATCAATAATAGTAAAAAAAAGGGAAAATAATTAAAAATAATAAAATTTACATAAGTATTTCAAAGGATGCGTCACATCACGTGTACCTAAACCCCCATCCTTTCCGCCACATACCATTATGCTAGATAATTGAACTTCCTCCTATTTTTGGGTAGGCATTTTGTTGATCATCCCCTTTTTCATCGAACACTGATACATTAATGTAATGTACTCTCTATGTTACACCCTGTATCTACATTCTATAGTTCCTTTTTTTAAGTTTCATAGTAATGATGGAACAAATTATAAAGTGATTTATATGACAAGAAAAACAACGGAAATTGTTTTTTAAACAATTTTGAAATTTTTTCCTAAAACAGAATGTTAAAAATGTACTGTAAAACTGGTGAAAAATCTAAACAAATTTGTCAGAGTATATGGGATCGATCAAATGACGAGAAAAATAGTATGAGAAAAAATATGTTTTATTTGCTATTTTTTAAAAAAGAAAATTTTAATCATCTAATATATACAATACTCTAATATTATTTAGGGTTGAAAAACAATTTTCAGTCTATATATATATTTATATATATATATATATATATATATATATATATATATATATATATATATATATATATATATATATATATATATATATATGGGTAGTTATTCAAACGATGGAATTTTGGACGGCCCAACGCATTTTGTATATTAATATTTTGAAAAATACATATTTTCTAGATGGAAACTGTAAACCATTACTGCATCTAACTGGTCACTCAAAATAACCGGGTTTCGAAATATATTTTTTATAAAAAATTAGACTTAAAATGTAAAATTCTCAGTCTCCTGGTATGTCTCCTCTCCAAAGTGAAACATAGCAGACTAAATAATTATTTTTTCTGAATGTATAAAAAAAAATTTACACTGCAGTAGTAATCTATAATATTGGTACTTTTTTATTGTATAAACAATTTTTGATTTTTTTTATATTCTCTTTAAGAAATATTCTATTTAATTTTGTCTCCCGAACTTTGCATCATTCTCCTATCAAACAAAAACACTTAAAAAAAATAAAAAATTTATATTCCGATTAAATCATTAAGTCATAGTAATTAACTGAAACATAATAAATAAAATAAAGTACATCTTTTACTTAATTTGAGGTTGTATCAAATAATTCAGATAACATTGTAAGTGAGATCGTACTCGGTCCAGTCAATTTCTCAGTATCCTGGTCACCATTTTCGTGAAAAATACTGTGGATATAAAAAATTTTTCAATTGTATGAGTTGTAAATATGTTGTATTAGAATAGCGGACCTGTTTTTTTTTTTTTTTTTTTTTTTTTATAAAACGTTATTTAGCCGATTTTTAAAGAATATTGAAGAATTCTCAGTCTCCTGGTCTCAGTCACCTGGCAGCCCCAAAAACGGGGATTAAACTTAAATAATGTAAATAAATTAGGTAAATGTCATTAGAATACTGTAGTAAATGAATCCGTATATTTTTTATTAAAAAATAAATTCCCATTTTTTTTCTCTATAATATATACTATATAATTACTATGCTTCTGACACATCTACTACTAATATAATATATAATATGTATTAAAAGGTCGTAAATGACTTCAAATATTTTTTAATAAATAATAAATTCGAAATTTTTTTATTTATTTAGTTTTTTTTTTCTAATTCTTTATTTAATTTAAAAATTTTTTTTTTAATACTTATATACCTACACTATATAACTATTATTATATATACTACTAATATAATATATAATATATATTAAATAAATAATAAATTGTTTAATAATTAAAAATTTAATAATAAAAATTGTTTAATAATAAAAATTAATAAATTGTTTAATAGTTTAATAAATTGTGCTTAATAATAAAAATGAATATAACTACTTTCTTAACTTGAAATAAAACTACTTTCCAAAGCTCATGCATGGACAAAATGTGTGGCCGGAATTAAGTCCAATTTCTTCCATCGTTTGAAGAACTACCCATATATATATATATATATATATATATATATATATATATATATATATATATATATATATATATATATATATATATATATATATATATTAAATATATATATATGTTAAATATTTTTGCAAATTTGTACTGGTACTGTAGATATTTATCGATTTAGAGATCAAAAGAGTGACTTTTTGTCTATCTGTCTGTGCATGTTTCACGCAAAAACTACTGAACGGATTTTTATGAAATTTGGTCTACTTATTACCAAGGTCAAAATTGAGGATACTATTAATTACAGAAAAATATCCAGCACCACGGGAAAATACCAAATCGGTTTGACAACGCGTCGCGCGAACGGTGTTGTGGGTACAGTCAGTACATAATAAAGTGATAGTAGTTATTGATATTTAAAAACCCCAGTGTTACAAAAGTGTTTTTTTTTAACTTCCATGAAACTAGCCGTCCCCAAAACAAAAATATTAAAAATCGTAGAAAACAACTAGCTGAAAAGTAGGTGTATTTTAGGTGTTATTTAGGTGTGCCAATAAAAATTTGGTGTTCTAACGGTTTTCGAGAAGACACAAAAGAGGCGAACATAAGCCTAATGACAAAAATCAAATTAAGTGAAAATTTTAAGAAGAGATTCGTGAAATATTTTTAATCATGGGAGCGCTATGTATAACGTTTAAAAACATTATGCACAGCGTCTCCACTGTTTGTTGGATTTTATATATTTTATTATGTAACTGAATAGAAAAGTGCGAAATGTGTCGCTAACGTTCCCAGCACTTCCACTGATTAATACATGAATCAACTCTACTAAACTATCGTCTAACAAAGTCAATAGTAAGAACATTTCCCATTTGTAACGAATTTTATGAATGATGGTGTACGCGTACAACGAGTATCACTTCACCCTCTTCAGATATTGCGTCGTTGTAGTCATATTTGTTGATGTGTGTATGTATGGTGTATTGAACGCAACGAAGTAAGCAACTTAAAATAAAACCAAAGTGGGGGAAGGGATCGTTGTCAGTTAATAATCGTGTCTTCCTTTATACAGAAAGGGCCTCAAAACAAAAGTTTTACAGAACATCAACTAAGTTTATCGTAAGACTGATAGTAGTCCAAGCAAATTACTGATTAAAACCTTGTTTTTTGCCAAAATTAGTACCTGGAAGGGAAAATATGGAAAAGATAGGAAAAAATCCGTAGAATTCGATGAACTATTTTTAAACAGCTGAATCATGTGGGAAGTTCCTCAAAATGGCGACCAAAGAAGGCCAAAAACAGTTTTTTACATTTTTTAAAAAAACTGAATTTCGTACAAGAAAATGTTTCGTGCAAAAGTTGTAGAACTATTTAATTTCAACAGCATGAGACCAATTTCGTGCAAATTAGTGCATAAACAAATTAGTTATCGCAAAAAAACCGCCAAAAATCGCGATTTTTTCAATTGCTTATACTTTAAAGGGATAAAAACATTTTTTTATGAAACTTGGCAAAAGTATAGTCCCTGGCAAGTAGAATAGGAACGTTTTTGAAAAATTGCAAAACATTTGGTAATTTTTGCAAAAATCAATTTTTTTGAAAAAAGGACGTTTTCGCAGAATTTGATTTAACCAGGTTCTGGACCACCTGCAGACACGTTTACGAGCTTAAAATTTTCTTAAAGATTTGTAGTAACGTATGCAATAAGTGCGCGCATTATTAAGTTACTCAAAGTATACAAAATAAATGAGCGAAAGATTAATAATTTTTATGAATCCAGCAAACTTCGATTATTTTTCATATTTTGAAATTTTATTTTTTTGATTATGTTTTTAAAAATCATTAGGTTAGAGCAGTAAATAGGTTGAAAAGTATTACTCATGATTCTCCAGCCCCATTTTTTGAGATAAAGTTATTTGCAATGGTTAAAGTGAAAAACTTCGTAGGTATTTTTTTTTTTTAGTTTTAAGATTTTGTTCTTAAGGGCTTCACGGTTATGCTAGGCATCAGCCCACAAAACCTCGTACGCGATAGTCCATATTTATGGCTTCTAGAGACATATCAAATAGGTAATAATAAAGGTGGTACCAAGAGAAGTTTTTTTCCAGTGCCGGGAAATTTAAAAAATACACTTACCAAGATTTTAAACTTGAACTGTCGATTTTCAAGCCAGATTCTTTGTTGTTCCAATAAATATGTAATCTGTGAATTCGATACAAGTATACACGTATATGTATAGTACGTAGGTATATGTTGCTTTCATACAGACAATTTATCAAATGTTATCCGTGTTTCATTTGCACTTTCCAGACCAGATTCTTTATTGTACCAATAAAAAATTTGGCCTGCAAATGAACTTTATCTTAACAAAATAAGGCTGGAAATCGAAATTTGGTGGATTAGTGCCTAGCACTATTCTGAAACTCTTAAGAGTAAAAACTCAAAACTGGAAAAAATTGACTTATGAGGTTTTTCACTTTAGCCATTGAAAATAACTTTATCTCAATAAATGGGGCTGGAGAAACATAAGTAATACTTTTCAACCTATTTACAGCTCTAACCTAATGATTTTTAAAAACATAATCAAAAAAATAAAATTTCACAATATGAAAAATAATCGAAGTTTGCTGGATTCATAAAAATCATTAATCTTTCGGTCATTTATTTTGTATACTTTGAGTAACTTAATAATGCGCGCACTTATTGCATACGTTACTACAAATCTTTAAGAAAATTTTAAGCCCGTAAACGTATCTGCAAGTGGTCCAGAACCTGGTTAAATCAAATTCTGCGAAAACGTCTTTTTTTCAAAAAAATTGATTTTTGCAAAAATTACCAAATGTTTTGCAATTTTTCAAAAACGTTCATATTCTACTTTCCAGGAACTATACTTTTGCCAAGTTTCATAAAAAAATATTTTTGTCCCTTTAAAGTATAAGCAATTGAAAAAATCGCGATTTTCGGCGGTTTTTTGGCGATAACTAATTTGTTTATGCACTAATTTTCATGAAATTGGTCTCATGCTGTTGAAATTAAATAGTTCTACAACTTTTGTACGAAACATTTTTTTGTACGAAATTCAGTCTTTTTAAAAAATGCAAAAAACTGTTTTTGGCCTTCTTTGGTCGCCATTTTGAGGAGCTTCCCACATGAGTCAGCTGTTTAAAAATAGTTCATCGAATTCTACGGATTTTTTCCTATCTTTTCCATATCTTCTCTTCCAGGTACTAATTTTGGCACGTAAAAATTTAATTTGCTTGGACTATAGGTACTCTTGAATTCTAATGTATAAAATAGGATAAAATTATGTCTTCCCAGCACTTCTACCATTAATACTTGTTTGGAACTGCTGCGCTTTTATAACTAAAATACTGTAATACTTTCTGGATCCATGCAAAAATCATAAGGATCGTTTGATCGACTGGAGCTTATTTTCAGAATAATTGACTAATCAGGTACCTTACTAAAAGACGACTTTATTTTTCAGGAGTCTACGACATGTAAAATAACTTGAGACAACCTGTTATAAAATATTTTCAAGAGCTTTTCCAATATATATATATATATGTATATATATATATATATATATATATATATATATATATATATATATATATATATATATATATATATATATATATCAATACAAACAAGTAGAGATGAGCTAAACGGTTATTTTCGAATAACTGTTAAGTGCAATAACAGTTACTGAAAAATAACTGTTATTTATAACAGTTATTATAATAACTGGTATGGTATTTGGATATTTTAACATATTGTAAGATATTCGATATGCGTATAAACGGTTCTGTTAGTTAAATATGCACAGATCTATAATACTGACGGATACTAAATAATCTGGAATATCTGTTCAAATACTCGCCTATACAAGGATTTAGGCTTTATATATACAATTCAGCAATTTTATGGATACAAAATTACAAATACAAATAGATAACTGTACAATAGACAATAGTTCATTTTTAAGGGTTTTTTTAATTGTGCTACAATAGAAAATGTGTAACTTGCCTGGGGCGTTATTATTTTGAAATTCTCCATAGGTGGTTAAAATAAATTACTGTGATCTTTGCTTTCGAATATATTAATATTGACCTATGTTATCGATATTTCCAAAGGAGTCATTTAAGTAACGAGTTTCTGGGTATTCCAGTTATTGACGATGACTGTTATCTATCTATACTAGTTACAAAATAATAGTTATCGATGTATCGATCATCTCTACAAACAAGCGATTTTTAAAACAAGCGATTTTTATCGCCAAAAGATAACTCCTTTTAAAAATATTTATTATGAAATGTCGTATTTCGACCACCTGATCTACCATGTAATTCAGATAAGTATCGACACTTTTTTAAGCATTAAAGATATGTCTAAAAGTGATTTTAAATTTTAAATAGAATTCTTGTAGTCATTTCTGACACTAATTAGAATAATAGTAGGTTGTGTAATATAAAATATTGTTTTCCGACCACTTGTCCGACCATGTAATTCAGATAAATATCAACACTTTTTTAAACATTAGAGAAATGTTTAAAAGAAATTCCCGTATTTTAAATGGAATTCTTGTTGCTAGGAATCATTTTGGCCATTAGTTGTAATAACATTTAGTCGTATAATATGAAATATCGTTTTCAGACCACTAGGTCGATCATATAATTCAGAAAAGTATCGACACTGTTTATGCACTTTTTTTAAACAAAAAAATTTTTAGAATTTAGTTTTTTTTATTTACGGTCCATGATAGCACACATCTAACATAGTAGAGCACAAATTTTTTTGTTTAAAAAAAGTGCTTAAACAGTGTCGATATTTTGCCGAATTATATGATCGACCTAGTGGTCTGAAAACGATATTTCATATTACACGATTTCATTAAAAATTCCAAAATTATTTTTTTCCAAATACTTAGCAACTATTTAAAATTTGTATGCTTTTTTTTTATAAATCGTCCATAGATTGCTGTATACAGAAATAAAAAATTGGTATTTCACGGTTTTTCGTAAATTTCGACGGTTAGACAAAAAATTTTGCAAAACCCTTTCTTAGCGAGCGCCTACAACCCAATAGCGAACTACGTGCTAAATTTCAAGTTTTTAGGTATTATAGTTTTGGAGATTTTGTGATGAGTGAGTGAATGAGTGGTATTTCTCTTTTATATATATATATATATATATATATATATATATATATATATATATATATATATATATATATATATATATATATATATATATATATATTATATTCATTTTTTTTAAAACTCTTGAAAATATTTTATAACAGTTTGTCTCAATTTATTTTACATGATGTAGACCAGGAATGGCGGTTTTTGAAAAATAACTGGTTTTCGGTTATCTCAGTTTATTTTATGCTCAATTTAACCTGACGGTTTTAACCGCTCAAAATAACTGGTTGTTGAAACCGGTTTTCGGTTTTTTTCTAGGAAAAACAACACTTAGAGACAGGAGTTGTCTAATCTGTAAATTTTTCAAATTTTTTTTTTTGCTTTAATACTCGGGTAAAATGCAATAACCTAGTATTGTGGTAAAAATAAATTGAATTTGACGCTTCAACAGTACGGATATACTGATATATCTTAGTCTTGCAACAATTAAAATTTAAATTTATTAAAATTGTCATACAAGGATATCAATTATATTAGCAAAAATATTAAGCTTAAAGCTTAACTGATTGTAGCATGTGAAAGATACGCTCTTCCTCTTTCGAATGGTGCAGATAACTTAACAACGTAATTTTGCCCAGATGACCGACTATTGCAATAATGGAGCAATTTATTAATATTTTATTATATTCGTAAACAATCTAAAAATATAATGGGGTATTTGACAGTAGTTGAAAAAATATCTATTTTGATTTTTAAATAATTACTCGAGTCATAATGATACTGATTTACAGGTTATTTCATTCAAAAATATAAAAATTTTAATTAAATAAAATTACAAAATTTACGTTAAACATGACGTAATCAAAAACATCAAGCAAAAGCAGGTTTTCGGTAACTATGAAAGAAATTTTTCATTAGGTATTAATTTTCATTACTACTACTACCTACTACTACTACTTAATGTTTTAGAGCCAATGACGTCATACGATTTGAAAGAGACAGAACGTATCGTTTTGGCGATCTTTTTAAAAACTGAAATTTTATCGGTGATTTTTATTAAAAATATAGTACAAAATAATTTAAAAATGTGTATTATGAGTTTAGTAAGAAGTAATAAAGACACTAAGATGGTTTTTAAAAAATTGTCAAATATCCCATTCAGTAATAAACAATAGGCTTGGATTTGTAGGGTAAACACAGTTACAACAGAGACATTGGGGTTCTATATGCAAATTAATAATAATTAGTCATTCTTTGTCTTATATTTAAACATTCCATTATAAATTTAACATAAATTATAAATTTTACAATATATTTAACTGTTCTGTGTTATGGACGTCCAGTAGGTATATATAGATGGTTGTATGTTATTATCGTAGAAGTATTGATTACGTATTTCATCATATGCAGGAAATTCTGTAATAATATGCTGCACTGTTTCCTTTTGGCCATAATTACATAAGATGCAAGTATCTTTTGTAAATATTTTAACTTGGAGCTCTTTTGTATAAATATTTATGAAGTCACTCTAGTCTGACTAATTAATTTGTACTTTTCAATATTATTAAGTAATTTCATACGTGAAACTGTACTATTGTTCATTATGATTTCTTTATACATGGTATTATAATTAGAATTATATATTCTATCTAGATCCTGATCAACTAATTTGTTTTTATACTCATCTAATATTCTTTTTAAATTTAGTCGAGCAAGATCAACATTTTGTTGTTCCCATGTACAGTAAAAGCTCCCTAATCTTGACAAGCATGTCCAGGACCATTCTCTAGCCTTGACATTCCCACTATTTACTACCCCTATGCGCACCATACGCAATTTAAATCTAAAAAAGAGATAGGTAGATAAGGATACAAAATATACGCTATACGCGTCATTAATTACGAATTTAATTGGTTACGGAAGAATCATGGTGGGGGAAAATATTATCAAGAGTAGAGAAATTATCCAGTCAAGATTAGAGAGACAGCAAGTTTATGGAGCGCAGGTTTACGGGGCTTCTACTGTACTAATATAGTCACTGCTATGAAATAATTTTTAAAACAAGTTACCCAATTAAACTTCATTTTTGTTGCTAATAAGTTCCTATCCAATTCAAGTTGTTTTTTATAGCATATTCATGGCCATCGATTCTCCTCCATTTCTAGTATTTGCATCCAATACTTAAAAGTTCTTTTAAATAGACTCAGTTCAATATTATCAATTCCTATTTCATATCTTACCAGATAATTTGGTATATTTTTCGGCCATGAAAATAATAATTTAAAAAATGTTAATTGTACCTTTTTCAGCCCTTAAAAACTTAAAACCTTTCTTAAAGCCCCGATTAGCCGGACACTCATCATCAGTCTTGAAACCACCAAAATGACAAATCGCTTGTAGACTTTCAATCACGTTCCGCTTGTAGACATTCAATACCGAAGATGAAGGGAAAAATTCGACTTCCGTTATGGGGCCCCGCTGCTAACGGCGTTTTTTATTTTTTATTGTTTTTACAATTAAGGTGTACTAGCATGTATAGATTTTTTTTAATTTTAAGGTTAAGTTATTATAAATTTTTAATTCCCTTTTTTTTTATATATATATATTGATTTGGATCCGATATTATGACTTTCTTGATAACTGTTCTTTTCACATTAATAAATTCACAAATACTTTTTATCTTTACGATACTTTTTATTTAATAATTATATATTTTTTCTTAGAGTATAAATCATTCGGTCCTATCACCTTCCAATCGTACTACCAACCTCCACCCTGTATATATACAACCTTGGCCAAAAGTATTAAGCACCTCCATAAAACACGTGTAACACAAAAATTAATTAAAAATGACTTATCTGTTTAATAACAGAATGAAAGGCAATACTAAAAGTTAATTTTAAACAATAGATAAAGGACTTCAAGGTACTATAAAACACCTGGTCCACAAAACGTGAAACATGAAGTTTTTTGAGAAATGATTTAATTTATTTGTTAATCTTTTATTAAATTTCGGAATAACAAGAAGCTGCTGGGTGTTGTTTATTTGTGTAGTAGAGACAGTTTGTAATACGAAATGCCGAAACAATGAGAACTTAACACAGAAACACCGGTAAAATCCAGATGTAATATGTAGAAGGGAAGACTCAAGTAAAGATTGCTAAATTAGTAAAAGTTTGACGATGTGCAGTGCAATCTACCATTGAAAGGATCGCGAAGAGTGGCTCTCACACAAACAAAATGAGAACGGGCAGAAAACGCATTACTACTGACCGCCACGTTAGAAAACTTATCCGTGACTAACTTAAGGACCACAAAAAAACTTCTTTTGAGCTCACTGCAGCTTTATCGGAGGACATTGGGAAACCAGCTAGTTCGCGAACTGTAAGAGGAAGACTCCCAGAAGCAGGCTTAAAAAGCCGCAAAGCCAGGAAGAGACCTTGGCTCTCCGACAACAACAAGAAAAATCGTTTAGTATGGGCTCTAAGACACCAACATTCTTCTGAAGAAGATTGGTCCAATGTGGTATGGTCTGGCGAATCTAATCGTATTGTTTACTGCGATGGTATAAAATTTAACTCACCTTAAAATTAGATTCGTCAAATTATACCACATTGGACTAATCTTCTTCGGAAGAATGCTGGTGTCTTAGAGCCCATTCCACACGATTCTTCTTGTTGTTGTCGGAGAGCCAAGGCTTCTTTCTGGCTTTGCGGCTTTTTAAGCCTGCTTCTGTGATCCTTCTTCTTACAGTTCGAGAACTAATTGGTTTCCAATTGTCCTTCGATAAAGCTGCAGCGAGCTCAGAAGAAGTTTTTTTGCGGTCCTTAAGTGAGTCACGGATAAGTTTTCTACCGTGGCGTTCAGTAGTAATCAGTAGTAATGTGTGAGAGCCAGTCTCCGCGAACCTTTCAATGGTAGATTGCGCTGCACATCGTCAAACTTTTACCAACTTAGCAATCTTTACTTGAATCTTACCTTCTTCACATAACATCTGGATTTTTATCCGTGTTTCTGCGTTAAGTTCTCATTGTTTCGACATTTCGTATTACAAACTTCTCTACTACACAAATAAACAACACTCGACAGCTTCTTGTTATTCTAAAAGTTAGTAAAAGACTAACAAATAAATTACATTATTTCTCAAAAAACTTCATATTTCACGTTTTGTGGACCAGGGCCCTATTTCATAAAAGTACAATTTACAATTTACAGGTATTTTTTTTACAAATATGTAAATATTTAAGTTATAGGTGTTGTATAAAAAATTATTACAAATTTGTAAGTACCGATCAATTCTACAATTTTACAGACATTTCTTTGACAATTTTACAGGCAATTCAGTTGGTATTTTAGAAAGTACAGATTAAAATCTTACATAACTTGTAAAATTGTTATTACAATCTTACGTACCTTTTAAGTTCTGTAATTTTTGAACAAGTCTTAATTTTTGACTGTTTTGTGAGCATTCGTTCTTAAAAACTATTTCAAATAATATTTTCGTATTTTCTAAATATTTTAAACATATTTCTACTTTGCGCTCTAATTTTTCTTTCATATTTAATCATCATTTGCATTTTCTATATTCATATAATGGAGGCAACCTATTCTAATTTTTGATAAAAATGAGTATAGGTACCGCATTTTACAGAAATATATGCAAATTTGTTTTGCAGTAATTGTTTCACCGATACGACCGATACGGTTTACCATTCTAAACAGAATTAACTATATTATGGTAAATTTATCAAATCAACTACAACTTAGCTACAGTTTAATACTCGTATTTTGCTTATAATCGCTGTGGTGAATTAATTGTTTTCTCTAACCGAACTCTTTAGTTTACCAAAGCTTAGCTCGGTACAAAAGAACAAATTAGGCGTATGGTCAAGTTAATTATCTTTTACGTTGGCACAGAAAAGATAGAAAAATTGCCTTTTGCCTCTTGGGGACAGGTTATGTCCATTTCTTCGGTGACCAAACGTTTAAGAGAAATTGGGAACACAATAAACATCTATAAACCCAAAAAAATGTCCACTTTAACTATCTTCGATCAAAGATCGGACCCCGGATCTCTGCGGACAAAATTCAGCTTGTTAGCATCGATACACTCGTTTTCAACATAATTTTGAAATTTAAAATATAAAACTGGCAAAAAAGATACTAATATTATTGATACGTTTCTATGGATATCATTTACAATTGTAAAAAAGTTAAGAAATTGTAAGAATTATTTATGCAACACCTAAAATTGTAAGTGGTGCATTACAAGCACCTGTAGTTGTAAAATTGTAAAACTGTAACTTGTACTTTTATGAAATAGGCCCCAGGTGTTTTATGATACCATTTTTGTTACAGTCAAATTTTTATGATAGAAATGGTACTAGGAAAGGTTCTTTTCTTGGATGTAATAGAAATGTAACCAAAGAGAACACTGTTGGTTGAAGTAGCCTCAAGTACATATGCATATTTTTACTGCCTAATTGATAAATTTTGAAAAAATTCAATAATTAAACTTGGGTAAGAAATTCTTTTTCCTCATTTATGTTGTTAATTAATGCATTAGATCAGTTTTATCGAAAAATTGATATATAGTCTCATTTAAAAATCTATAAGTTTCTATCATAGGTCGAAAACTATAAGAGCTATAAAGCTCCTGAATATAGCAATCGGTTACCCCCGTCGATACCTACAACTCTTATTTGAAGAATTTTTCGATTAAATCAATGGTTTGGTTGTAATAAAAATGGCAACTCTCAAAAAACTCACACAGTATATATATATATATATATATATATATATATATATATATATATATATATATATATATATATATATATTTATATAGATATATAGTATATTATATATCATTGAATTATTGTGTCTTATTAAGCTATCTTTTGATACCTTCCTCAATGCTTTTGAGGGAAAAGTTGTTTTCCACTTTTCAGGTTATCCCCTGAAATTAAACTCCAGAATTTAAATTTTATTTCACACCTATAATTGAGCCACCACACCCTCCCTATCTCTGTGCCAAATTTTAATACTTTTACTCTTTACATAATAGTTTACATAAATATTCCGTTTTGCCAGTTTTAATACGAAACACTGAACGATTATACAGCAATCCCCCGAAAAACACGATTAACTGGTTCCGTGTTCTTTGAAACCGTGTTGTTTGAGACCACAAACGATAGGCATTTTCTATTGCAAGTGTGAAAATAAAAAGATAAAAAAATTTTAAAGAAATAACGTAACAAAATTTGAATTACATACTTACATACACATCTGTATGTAATGCGTATTTATTTCGATTAAAATAGAATGGAACTGAGCATTCGTTAGCCCTGAAGTCGGTGTATCATCAAATTTTTTGAAAACTTAGATCCTAAACATCTCGTAAACGATGAATCGTAGCTCAAAAATAACGAAATTTTTGAGGGGTTAAAAGAAGCAAATTGTAGCAATAGTGTATCGAAAATTATTGATAACGAACTATTTATCATAAATTGATCTTAATCCTTTAATTTAAGCTCTATTAGTCCCTGTGATTTAGTCACCAATAGGGCAATTCCATGAAATGATGGAATTTTAGTAAAAATTAAGAAATGAAAATAATTAATCAAAATCATGCCTACTTGAAACTCAAAACACTAAAATACTGATATACAACGTTTTTTTTAATTTTTTTACCCTTAATTGTTTTTATTTTGTCAATTTAGCTTAAAAATTTATTACTTAATAAAAGAATACTGAAACTTGTGATTTTTTTCAAATGAATATTAAAATAAAGCTAAATTTACCTTTTTCTTTATGCTGAAATAATTACTATACTCGTTTTGAGTATTATTTTGATTTTTTGTCAAGCTACGAATTCGAGTAATGGAGGCTATCAAAACCGACAGACGTTTTTTTAATTACTAAAAATAAACTTTTATCTTTATTATCTATTATATTTTTCAAATACCCCTGTCGCAGCATCTGCATAACATAGCGAATTTCCAAATATTGGGCACTGGCGGATCTCATCTAAGACCTGTACCTATTTAAAATAGTTTAGTTTTCTAAAAGTAAAAGAATTTTTAAAATCGGCTGGGTAATTAGTTTTGGTATTTTTGGGGACCCAAGAACCAGAACGGATTTTGTGCAGCATAGTTGTATCCATCTAAAATAATTTTGTTCCCTAGCAGTGAGAAATTTTTTAGAATCGGTTCGGTAGCTTATTACTGGCGTTTTCGGATCTGCAAGATCCCGGTGGAACTCATTAAAAAATCAGCTCGACCGTATATTCTAGGCGGACTTTATGTAATATATATATATATATATATATATATATATATATATATATATATATATATATATATATATATATATATATATATATATATATATATATATATATATATATATATATATATATATATATATATATATATATATATATATATATATATATAATCATATATATTCAAAACCCGTTGTGTAGCATTCTACGCCACATTTGCATCCGCAGGACAGTTGTGGATCTCAGATAACACAACCTGTACCTATCTAAAATAGTTTACCTCGGTAATAGTAAAAAAATTTTCAAAATCGGTCAGTAATTTTATTTTTGACACTTTTAGGTCCCACTGACACTGTCGGACCTTACATAACGTAATCTATATTTATCTAATATAGTTTAGCTCTGTAACAGTGAAAAAATTTTCAAAATCGGTCAGTTAGTGTATTTTTACCACTTTTGGGTCCCATGGACCCTGGCGGACCCTAAATAACGTAATGTATATCTATCTAAAATAGTTTAGCTCCCCAACAGTGAAAAAATTTTCAAAATCGGTCGGTTAGTTTATTTTTGACACTTTTGGATCCTATGGACCCTGGCAGACCTTACATATCGTAATCTATATTTATCTAAAATAGTGGAGCTCTGTAACAGTGAAAAAATTTTCAAAATCGGTCAGTTAGTTTATTTTTGACACTTTTGGGTCCTATGGACCCAGGCGGACCTTACATAACGTAATAGATATTTATCTAAAATAGTTTAGCTCTGTAACAGTGAAAAAATTTTCAAAATCGGTCAGTTAGTGTATTTTTGACACTTTTGGGTCCTGTGGACCCTGGCGGACCTTACATAATGTATTCTATATCTACCTAAAATAGTTTAGCTCTGTAACAGTGAAGAAATTTTTTAATTGGTCGTTTAGTTTATTTTTTACAATTATGGGATCAGTAAACCCTAGCGAACGTCATACAACTCTACTACTCTAACAGTAAGAAAAGGGTTCTAGGGATCTCATATAACTTATGGCAGTCCGTAAGCTTCTTGCGGACATCATTTAATTAATTAATTCAAATACTTTAACTTACTAACTGTGAAAAAATTTTTAAAATCGATTGGTTAATTAATTTTTGGCCTTTTTAGGTCCCGAAAACCTTGACCTCACATAAAATACCTTAAATCCATTTGAAATGGTTTAATTTTTTAACATTATTAATTATTAGTGAAAAAATTTTCAAAATCGATTCAAAGTATTTTTTTCAGTTGTATGAGTTGTAAATATATTGTATTAGAATAGCGGACCTTTTTTTTTTTTTTATATAAAACGTTATTTAACCGAGTTTTAAAGAATATTGAAGAATTCTCAGTCTCCCGGTCTCAGTCTCCTGGCAGCTCCAAAAACGGGACTAAACGTAAATAATGTAAATAAATTAGGTAAATGTCATTAGAATACTGTAATAAATGACTCCGTATATTTTTTAATAAAAAATAAATTCCCTTTTTTCTGTATAATATATACTATATAATTAATATAACTACTGATACATATACTACTAATATATATATATATATATATATATATATATATATATATATATATATATATATATATATATATATATATACACCTATAAATAAAATAGAAGGGTCTATCTGTGATTTTCGAACTTTTAGGTATTAGTATGTTTTTCAGTTAGCAAATTCGACATAAATACCAAATATAACTTTAAAAAAATTTTTGTCTCTCTGTCTGTCTGTCTGTTTGTACGAACCGATTTAACTCAAAAACTACTGAAGCTATTGAGTTGAAATTTTCAGGGAATATAGATATTAACTTCCCGATCAATCTTAACCACATTTTAATATGATCTTCCAAATGGTTATGTACAGCCTGGTTCAAAAAGAATCTCCATTAAAAGTTTATAGTCTTCTAAATAAAGTAGATTTTTGAAAATTTGCTTTTAGAAGTTTCCAAATATGAAGATTTTAAATAAAATATTTCTAATTTGCTGCCACTTCCGGTTATACCGGAAGTTGACACAAACTTTGCTATTTTAAGTGTTTTTAACAACAAATTTGAATTCGCTGGGAACTGTTATTAATATTCCATCTGGCAGTGGCATTTCAACTTCCTTGACATGATACAGAGTGGTCACATAAGGCATTTTTTAAATATTTTTTTGTTTATTGTGAAAAACTTTTTTTTTAAATGAGCTACCTATATTTTTTATTATAACTATGTAAAAAAAATGTAAACTGGAAGTTACATCGAATTTATATAATAAAATGATAATAAAATGATAAGTTAGGTTTTCCATGGGCACGGTTGACACAAAAACCACTGGACAGATTTTAGTGAAAAATTGTAAATTTATCCCCTAGATGCTTCATCATCTCAACATCTCCGGTCAGAATCTTCACGATATTCTTTATGGAGGTTGATATATTCACGACAAAAGTTGATTTACCTATCAAAAATACTCATTTAATAATAAACGGAAACAAAAGAAAGAAAAACAATAGAATACCTAGGTTACGATAAAATAATATTCAAAAATTGAAACATTAACTTCGGAAATTTTTTATAAAAATTTATGAAAAGAATTGTAGTAAAGCCTAATTACGAAGGAACTGAACGTAATTTAGAAAAATCCATCAGGGTTTTCGGATCTCGAAAAGAATCTAAAATTCAATTAATTCTAAAACCATAAATATGGGAATCTATGAAAGGATTTCAAAGTCTGAAAATTAAATATATTAATATGGTTGTTTTCGAGTCTTTTACCGAGCGGAGCGAAGCATTACATGGAATTAACCTTTTATAGAATTTGAAACTGTTTGGCGAGCGAAGCGAAGCACTTTAAAGAACTACTTTTGAATTAAATTTGTCTGGTTTGTTTCGGAAGAACTAATTTAAAGCAGCTTATTACTCACAGTTAACATAATTTTACACGAATGAAACTGGAGGGCATAGTCGTCAGAAATAAATTAATGAATACATGTTTCAACACTTTTTGAAAATTAATCCTGTAAAGAGTAAAATAAGGAATAAACTCAAAAAAATGGAGGGAGGTCAAAGTTTACATTTTTAACGTCTACTGTTCTGGCGTCTCCAACAATGAGTGAGTTATTTTAGAAAATATTCAAGCATAATGCATGCAGACTTAGGGGGATTTAAATTTTCCAATAGGATAAGGAAGGATACTTATTTAGAGTAAAGTGTACAAATATTAGCTATTTTAAAAATATATAATATTTGAGTATTTTATGTCAACATACTTTTTTACTTCAATACCAAATTCCTTGACATCTCCTTGACAGGCTTACTTTAAATTTTTAGTCTATGTTATATCTATGTTTGAAAAAATGACAATTAGTTTTTGAAAATTTCCAGTTGTTCCTAGAAAACTAACCAAAGGTAATTCTCAATAAATAAAGCTTATCAAAGCTTATGATAAGAAAATAGGGGCAAAAATTTTAGCGAACTACCCACTAGGATTTACCTTTACTAAATTACGAAATTCACGCCAGCGAAGCCGCGGGTAACAGCTAGTAAATAATAAACTGTGAGTAAAAAATTTCATTTTCACTTTCACTAAAATATTACAGATTTCATAAATTCATATTTTCAGAATTTATTCATTTCACAGAAAATCCAAAATTATTAAAATTAATTAATAACAATAAAAATAAAAATTAAAAAAAAAAAAAACATTTATTTATATTTGCATTTTTATAAACTCATGTATTAAATATTTTATATCCATTTTAACTAAATTGTCAAATTTTCCAGACACATTGTTAATTATTTGTCACGGCTTTATTCGGGACGTCCATTTGTCCCGTTTTTTCGAACTACTTACTCCTTATTTTCATCAACTTATACTCGTAAGTAAACAATTTTTCGTTTTAAATAACGAATAGCACAATACAGTTATTACAGTTCACTAAGTATTATATTGAAAGATCAACCGTAGGTTAATTTCTACGTTATCTAGTTTTCGAGAAAAGTCTGTGACAGACGGATACGAAAATTGTAAGGCTTCCTGTTCTACTTTTAAGGTACCGAACCCTAAAAAAGGAGTTTTTCAAATATTGAATAAATTGTATTTACAGAAAAAAGCGTAAAAAATCTGTAGTTACACGAAAGTAAATATTCTATATTTAAAATAACGTTTAAACAAACGTTAAAACATTAAACATTTTGGATCATTAATAATAAATATTTCTAACGAAAAAAGCATTTTATCAAAATTAAAATTCATTAAAGTTTTTACAGACTTCATGTAATTTAATTTAACATATCTGTATGCTTCAGGTTATTTTTCTTTTTTCTTTTTTTTTTGGAACACATCAATCAAAAATAATGTAAATTTTTTAAAATTAAAATGAGAGCAAAATTAGTTAAGCTTAAATGGATTGGATAAATAAAACTATTTTAATTAAATATTTATTTTGTAAAAAATTTTATTAACATAATGTTAAAAAATTTAAAAAATTTTTTTTAAATGTTTTGTCACGTGTCGACTAGTCGAAATCGTCGGTAGGCATATTTCATTTTGTATAAAACGTATAGAAAAAGTTGCAACCAAAAGAGGAATGGATAAGCAAAGTACCCATATGATATGTACAAGAGTAGAACCAAAAATTGTCAGTATCTCCCGTTTATATATATATATATATATATATATATATATATATATATATATATATATATATATATATATATATATATATATATATATATATATATGTATATATATATAGAGAGAGAGAACAAATACAACAAATACTTACATTCGCATTAGCCAATATTCACCTTTTTTCAGACATTTGTACTCGGGTTCACATTTACAAAAAAAGTGAAAATATTTTTATTATAAATTTTCGATAAAAGTTAAACGAAAATTACACTTTTCATTGTCTAAAAAATAAAATGTCGCATAATTTCATTTTTAGAGACGTTTACTTTAATAATATAATAATACAATCGCGCGACTTCAGTCTTTTAAGCATAACAATATTTATACAGGCTGTTTCCTTGGTAGACGAACAAACTCTGTCTGTGGATAGAGGTCATTAAGATTATTTTAAAAAAAAACCTTCAGGTACAGGCTGCTTTATCGATTTTGAACAACTAATATAATAGCCAGAAGGAAAATCCAGGTCCGGATTAGCAAAAGAATAATAAATTTTTATGTTTGCAAAACAGATCTGTATATCAGAATTTTTAAAATCCGTTTAGATATCTGAAAAGAGTATAAAACACTGACTTAAAAAGCGTACTTTTGTAGTTCTGCATCCGATTCTACGAGTTACATTTTAATCTTGAATTTACATTTTACAGAAAACCGAGGTATAAATAACACTGCAAAATAATTATTTTTGTGGTTAAATTAAGCACAGAATTTACCCTAATCTATTGAAACTTGCAAGTATGTGCGTCTTTAGAGCAAAGTATTAAATTTTTTAACTATTTTTTTAACACTGAAAATTTTATTTACTGACCGTCTAATAAATGATAAAAATACCTATGAAAATATATCAGAAATTTGGCATCCATTACATCTCTAATGTATGCCTAAGAATTTCAAAATACAAAACTTTAACAGCTAGCCATATTTTTTAAAGACGGTGTAAGATTTAAAATAATTATTAAAATACTTTTTAGTTTTAAAGTGTTTGCTTTAGACAGGTATTGAACATACTAATTCAAAGGTTAATTAAAATCGAGAAAAGCTCTATCAATTTTTGAAACGGAATTTGAATATTTAAGTAATCAACAGTTTGTTACAAAGAGGCATGAGGGTGGGATAATATATTTTTGTTTTTAATTTCTAAACGCTGGGGTCAAGCCCGGACTAACCATAGAGCAAATCGAGCAATACCCAATGGGTCATATTATCGACGGACTGATTTAGCTGATCAGCACTGACTGGCTATTTAAAAATTAAAGTGGTCAGGAAAAAAAAGAAAAAGATTAAAGCCCTTTCCCAGCAAATTTTGTTCAAATATTATTGAGATTCTAAAAAAAAAAATTAAAATGGTTTAAGATTCTTCTCAAGGATCCTGTGACCTTAAGGGGGGGGTAAGGTTTTTAAACTTTTTTTTGCATTTTTTTTAAATTTTTTTTCTGAATGTACAACATGTCGAGCGTGTTGTGTCAAAATTTCAAGTAAATCCGAGCAAAACTAATGAAGATACAGGGTTTCAAGCGACCGGCCCTCATGCTCGATTTTTATACCTGCCTGGTAGCTGCGCGACGCGCCTACCTGGTAAGTATAAAATTTACTTTAATTTTATACTTACAAATCTTATACAAAACAAATACTTACTATAATTACCCGCGTAAGTATAAAAAATTATATCATTTTATTGATGCTTAGTTTTGGATTTTTAAGTGTAAAAAACTTTAAATCCATTTTCTCGCAAACAACATTTTTGAAGTTCGTGAACATCATAACTCAAAACCTACTTCACCAATTTTGTTGAAATTTTGTACACTGTTTCTACACATAAATCAACAGGTAATCAGGTCGAGTTTTTTTTTTTTTTTTTTGCTATTTTTTTCCAGCTTATAATAAAAAATTAACCGAAATTTTTAGCAAAAATTGCGTTTTTCACTTCAAAATGCTGCCAAAAAGAAAAAAATCGAAAAAATACAAAAATACTCTTCCTGACTCCCTAGGGAAACATATCGCCTTTTAAACGCATTTCGATTTTTTTGTCTCGGATGATCCGGTACCAAGTTATGATGTTCACCGCAAAACCACTTTTTTTCGAGGCGCCTCCGGAAATTCGCTGTCACGGACTTATTTACCGATATTTGTAATTGATAATTTTTTCAAAGATACTTCAGATGTTATACTATAACGTGTATATGAAATAAGTAAGCCAACATTATTCATATCTCCAAAAAAAAAATCATAAAAATATGCCTTTTTTTCGCGTTTAAAACCTTACCCCCCCTTAAAAAGGACGTGCAATTGAAAGCTTATTCAAAAATCACTGACTAACTGTTAAAAACTAATATGAAAAATAAAAAACATATAAAATTTTTCGTATGTAGTAGAGCTGTGGAAGTCTATCTATCTTCCGGGGAGTGGGCGTTTTAAAATGCCCGGGCAGTTTTCAGGTTCCAATTCAAGTCTGGCTGAAGTTAGAAATTATAAAAATATTTAGAATAAGAAATATTAACTACTATCAGGCCATACTTGTCTCGCCCAGGTGTTTATTTTGTTTTCACTTTTGTGTTTCATATAATTTTTTACATATATATTTTATATTTTACAACTGTTATTAGACATAATTTAGAGCTGTGACCCATGGTTTCATTTGCGTAAAGATATCTGAATTATGGGTTCAATTACTTTTAAATCAAATATTCCAAAATTCTGTACGAAATGTTATTTACAGTAATTGGCTTCGCTTGCTAAACGACTCTAAAAAGCAGATGTCACCAAAAGTAAATTACATTCCCTCCCATTCTGAAAGGAAGGAATTGGTATCAGTAGCCGATAGGGGATTGCCATATAAGTATTTATGAATAAAAGCCAAGAACAAAATGAAAAACTATTCCGCTCAGACGTTACAAAGAATCAAAATTTGTGTTGCGATTTTAGTGATCCTTAGTTACTGTGGCTTTACCACCCAGTGGTCCATAATCACTATGATTACTATCCAGTGGTCTATAATTACTATGATCTAGCTCCCCAGTAATCCATAATCACTATGACCTTATTAGCCAGTGGCTAATAATCACTATGACCTTGCTACTTAGTGGCCCATAATCACTGTGATCTTACTACTTAATAGTACGCAATCATTATGATCTTACTACCCAGTGGTCCATAATTATTATGATCTTTCTACCGAAATCCCGTCTAGTCGTTTATTTTAAATCCTTTTTGGGTCCCTAATATTCTGACAGACAATTTTGACCTCACTTTAACTTTCTACATAATTCAATTGCATTTAAGAATAAATTTTTCCAAAATCCTGGGAAACCTAATATAATATAGGCTATGACAGCTCGGAATTGTTCAGCTTCCTAAGAGTAAAACAATTTTTGAAATCGGTTGGTTAGTTAATTTTAGCGCGTTTGGTGTCCACACAAGACCCTGGTCTCCTTAATCCAATCCTCATAAACATCCACTCACATTAGCAAAAGAAATTCTTAAAATTGTCAATTTTTTGCCCCGTCACAGTGATGTTCCGCCTTAACCCGTTTATGCCCAAATTAATATTTTTTCCAAATTTCGTTTCTCTCTTAGTATTTTGTTATTTTGGGTGCAAAAATTATAGCACGTAGTCAAATGCCGACAGTGGGCATCCACGGGTATAGTACGTAAATGTCAACAAGATCGATAGTGAGTGTGAACTGGTTTGTAAATGCACAAAAAATATAATTTTTTATTAATATTAACAAAAAAATATGTTGCTATGGACAAAAGGGAGCAAAAAAGTGGATAAGTTGAAAAGTGTATTAGCCATATAATTATGAAAAATTAACAATTATTTACAAAAACTAACAATTATACTATAACAACTAAAAATTTCATAAATGCTGCCAAAATACTACAATAAATACAGCTCCATCATTTGAAAAAAATGGCGGCAAACGGCATAGTGGTGTAGTAGGGATATCAACGTGATACAAAATAATACCCTCCGCTGTCATGTCCGACTGCGTCCAAAATTAAAATTCCCAAAGTTAATGTCGACAAATGTCGACAGTGGTCACAAATGGATTAAAGAGCCTTTGAAGTATTTTTTTTTTTAAGTTGTAGCAATGATGGGAATATTGTGGTAATTTTTTGATTTAGGTACCACAAAACACTGATATATAGTAAAAAAAAATTAATTTAAAAGAAAATCACCACAAAAATCGATATAATAAACAGAAAAAATTATACATACATATTTACATACATACATAATATATACATACATAATATACATACATACAGGGCCAGATTAGCCAATAGGCCAAAATTTGTAATTGACATTTTTTTTTTTTGTTCGTCAGTTATTTTTTAAGAGAAAGTTCGAAAAAAAGGTAGAAAAAATTAAGATTTTCTTCTTTTCAAGCAAAAGGTAGGGGCGGCATTTTTCCCAGTATCTAGGACGGCACTCACGGTTAATCCGGGCCTGCATACATACCTACCATGTCTTAGTTTGTATAAGCAGAATAACAAATATTTTTTAAATTTACATGATTAAATTTCAGTTTTTAAATATTTACGGTAATTGTCTATTGTTTTAATCGATCCTGTCATAAATATTTATTATGTTGGAACCTATAAATTTAAAAAAAAAAATTTATATATACACAATACATACAACAATATACAATACAATTAAGTAATTCACAAAATCAAAAAGATTTAATTACCAAAAGTTTGTTTATTCATTTACTAGACATGCAATATAAAATTTTTAACAGCAAGACAGACATCTGAATAAATAAAAAATAAAAATCAGTTTGTTAACGACACTGAGTCCGTACAGTCTGATTTTTGTGTATAGTCAGAAAAAATATCTGTGATTTTTAAAACTTTTTATATAACCTGATTTTATTTTTAAATTCCCGACCATGCCTTATTTAACGTGATGTTACCGGGTGTTCCCCGATTTTAGGTTAAAAATTCATTTACGCCAAGAATTTTTTTTTTCAATATGCTTTTCCTAATAATTTTGGATTTTTTATATGTATTTAAACAGATTCAGTATGAAAAACTTTTAGATTTTTAACATAATTTTTTATTAAAATATGCATAACAAAAATTTTCCATCTTCCATAAAAGTAGGTAATTACATGTATTTTGCTGTATATTATAATGCATTTTTCTCAGCAATGAGCTTCCTAATCAATAAGAAGCTGTAACGTAATTTTAAACTTTTCAATAGTTCTGTATAAAAATTACTCATTTTCATTCATATCTGAACTTCTCTCAATAATACAAACTTTCGGAAATCGCTATATTTAAACATAAAAGTTGACAGAGAATAATTCAGGGAGAAGTCAAGGAATTTTAAAGTTGGTTTTCAATCGCCACCCTGTTTAGTATAGGCATATACTATAGACGAGTATAGACGATATTAACTAAGAATCCATGAAATGGTTGTCACCGTCATAGAGCACCTTCATAATTTACGCAAAATTATAAAATGGAAACCAGATGAAAAATAAATAAATAAAGTAGCTTAAACCGTAAGTTTCTCTAATGTATTAGTGTGTGGACAGACCGTGATGGGCGCCCGTCCTATTGCCCGTGCGGCCTCCCGCACGAACAATTCAATACATGTATTTAAATGTACGTATTCAGACGAATGCGAACTGGTTTTTGCGGGCAAATTGACGGACAATCTTTCTGCGGGCCTCTTACGAACTATTGAAGTGGGTAGATAATAAAATACTTAACAAAAAAGGTATTTCAAGTGGCCAAACCCTTGAAATTTTTTTCTTTACTTTCTAACAAACTGTTAGGTAAAAAATCTAAACATAAATGTTTTACTAGTGCAATTAAAATAATACACAATTTTAAATCTATTGTATGGGTCACGTATTCAGTTTTGTTTCATCTTTTGCGTATAACATTAGGTAAATACAAAATATCTTATTTTTTTCTTCCTTTAATATGTATTTTTATTTTTACATATCCTTCTCTATTCAGAAAAGAATAAAATTTTTGGCGAATTCCAGATTTTTCATTTAACTGTAAATAGACAAAGAGTATGTTTACTTAAAATATACTTACATAATTTTATGGCCCTGTATGCCTACAATTTCAAGGCCTTTTATGTTTGACACGTTTGTCCACTTGTTGGTGCTATTGTATTTTTATAAAAATAGTTTTTATGAGGTGCCCGCATCGATGTGAATGTCGAATTTGACTGCATTGTGCCACGTGCCATTTTGCGGGCAAATTGGGGGCACGTTACGATTGCCCGGACCGGTCGGACCGGTCCTTTATGCCTCAACCAACGGTTATGTTTCAAAAACAATAAAGTTTCCAACATATTCTTTGATAGAGAATAATTTCTTCTTGCGGTAATAATTTGTCCAGCTGTACTAAATAGTCGTTCAACTGCTGCATTTGTGAATCGACAGTAAAATTATATTATATTTTTAAAAAATTGAATAAACTGTTGGAAAAAGGGTCAATGTAGATAAAGTAGATTTTCTTATAAAAATCTAAGAGCTTCAACCTCTGCTGAATTAGAGTAAGTTTGTTTTAAATTATGTGTATGTACAATCATTTTAAAGAACTGGCCAACTGATCAATAAAGAATCTTATCTGGATACTTTGCACATGCACACATTAGCCACTACGGAATGTTATTACCACAACATAAACAAAATATTAGGTGTGTTTCCGTACTATAAAAAATTATAAAACATCTAATGCTGTATAAAAATAAAAATTAAAAAGTCGTTCCCGTACATTTTTTTTATCTTTTCTGACTATATTCAAATTTTAATTATATAATTGATGGTGGATTAATACCTACAGCCATTTTCAGTGACGAAATAGGTACAGTTATAAGAACTCATGAACAGACCCACTTATCTTAATGCTTTTACTATAGATACTACTCACCTATACAAATTCAGACATACCTACGTAAAGATTTTGAAACTTAATTGTTTAAATTTGTTAATTAAATTCATAGTTCTCATTGTTGAATATTACTAAAATAACCATAATTTTATATCAAAAATTGGTAAATAAGGTTATAAAATATATCTGTAAATAAAGTTTATAAAAAAGATACAAGATACACATCAAATGTATCTAGATACTAGATACAGATACTTAAAAATAAATGTATTTAGATACAGATACAAGATACGTAAATTTGTATTTAGATACTGATTTCAGATACTTGTATCTAGATACTATACATCACTGGCTATTAGGATGTATAATAGGTATTTACCGTAATTTATTCTTTCCTATTCTGCACCCCTTGTTAACTCGACGTCAGCTTAAAAAATAACTTGTCAATTTAAACTTTTACCATATTTCTTATTATTTCCAAAATGTCTTGGCAATAAATATAATAATTTTAACTACCAGCGCGAGTTAATCAACGTAAACACTAATTTCAAGAAAATTTTCATACTGAAATTTCAAGTTCACACATACATTATTGTATATATAAAATAGATGCAAGCTATTTAACAATTTTTAATAAAAAATGACGCCAGAAACACAAATAATTGATAATATTATTCATAAACATTTCTCTTTTATATCATACATTTTTAAAATTCTTTCTGAAGATAATGTTCACAGATGTGCAAGATGAAGCAACCATGTTTTAATTTCGTACATTGACAATAAGTACAAGTATGGGTACTAGAAAATAAAAAAAATTTTTCAAAAATTCTGCTTTTACTTACAATTGTTTAAAATATTTCTATAGTGAATCATCAATTAATTATTGATAAATAACATGTTACATTTACAGATCCAAGAATTTTATTGAAAATATAAAGTTTATTATAAAAGGTTTATTTTATTTAAAAGTAGAAATACCTCATATATACATAACACAGACCAATGAACATATTATTTATTATATTATATAGACTAATTATATAAATGTATAATTGAGGCAGCCAGATACGATTAAATACAGACCTAAGAGTAATCTGTAATATAGTATTCAAGACAATAACCGATTGTATCCGTAGTAACGTTTTCAAATAATTATTGTCAAAATATAATATCGATAACAAAATTTTACTTTTTTGAGAAGAAACTGCAAAATTTTGAAAGAAAGAAAGTGGTACTTGCTTTATATTCAAAATACGTACGTGTACAAATTATGTCCTGCAAAAATTATAGTCGCATTTGCTCACAAATTGACATTATATTATATTCTTTAAATCTCATCCGTCTCACCCTGTTACCTGTTTCAAGAAAAATGCCTACAAACTGACTTTACGCTTTAAGGGAGGAGTTCAAATAAAAAAGCAACTTTTTTATTTATGATTATTTTGTTTGTTGAAATTTTTTTCAAATTAGGAATGGTTTCAAATAGAAAATATTGTTCTTGAAACATTACTCTTCCCTGTGGGGGGAGGGGGTCCTTTTTCACAAGTTTTTAAGCGTTTACAAGGAACGCCATATCTCAAAAAGAAATGAATATTTTTTAAATATTTTTTCATTATTTTATTCCTAAAGGACCTGTCCATAAAGTTGAGTATGGGTTTCAGGTAATTTTAAAAATTAAGTATAAAATTGTAATCCCAAGGTTCTAAAAATTATAAAACCCAATTTTTTATTAAAAAAAAAAAAAAATGTTTAAAAATAGTTTAAATGGAAAAAGCATACTCCACGTTATGCGCAATATGTTTATGAAGAAAATAAAAAAAAATTAAGTCTCTATTTTTTCTAGAACTTAAGATATGATTTTCCTTGTCGGGAAAAACAGAAGTTGCGGGAAACGGTAAAAGACAAAAATTATAACAAAAGAAGGGCTTTACTCACTAAGGGGTGTTTGTTAAAACGTCTACAAAGGCATACCAATAAAAGAACATTATCTCAGTGCATACTATAACTCGTGTATACACCAAAACTAAATATTACTGATCAAATCGCGAGGGGGAGGCGAGCGTTATCTGCAAAGGACCAGCAACTTGGCTGTGCAGCGGCTCACAAATAAATATTTTTCTACTTGAAAAAAAAAAATTTTTGGCCATGTTTTATATATCACCGTGTTTGTAAAGAACCACAGAACGAAATAAAAACAAAAAACGAGATTCGAAAAAAATTAGTTTATTAGCCGTTTCTGGCGTGAACTCCCCCCTTATTAAATAGTAGTACAATAATAATAGTGTTCATTGGTCTGTGATACATAATATAATCATTCTTGATCATTTTTGATCTTTATATTTTTGCTGAAATTCCGAATAATGAATGATCATACCTGTACACTGTGCATAGGATTTAAGCAAGATTGACAATTTTTTATCCTTATGTTGTTTTAAATCTTTGTTAAAATTGTTTGATTCAAAGGGTATAGCAAGATAAGCATAGGGAAATGGCCTCCATAGCCGATGTCTGTAATAATACATGTAGTAACATAGGTGCCCCAAGTGATTACCAAATATAGAGTCATTGACCCATAACCTTGATTTATCCTTGAGATATTAACCAAAATGTGTGTGAGTGTTGTAATTTTTCAAACTCAATTTTCTCAAAAACTATAATAGCTAGGAAAACAAAACCGACGCCAAAATTTAGGTAATAATTGGGACTATATTATATACATATTTTTTTAACATTTTTCCCTAAAGTTTGAAAGTTCAGAATAACTGCATAAAAAATATATTTTATTTTTTAGTATGGTTCAAGTATACTTACATCTTTCAAAAAATACAGAATATTGCTTACCTTATGTATTTACAGCACACCAAATTTCATCAAAAACGAAGATGTGCTTTTTGAGTAATAAATAATTTATTGAGTATATGGTATGTATTAACAGTAGAAAAAAGTGCTTAAAAACATCTGTATAAAAAAAATTTTAAATTTTTGATAAATTTCTAGCATACTTACGCCGTTCCTGTTAAGGATATTAATAGGTAATATAAAATTGTATTCCCAGATTCACATTGATAAATTCTCTATATTTAAATACCCCTGTCGCAGCATCTGCATAACATAGCGAATTTCCAAATTTTGGGGACTGGCGGATCTCATCTAAGAACTGTACCTATTTAAAATAGTTTAGCTTTCTAACTCTCTGGGTAATTAGTTTTGATATTTTTGGGACCCAAGAACCCGAACGGACTTTGTGCAGCATAGTTGTATCCATCTAAAATAATTTAGTTCTCTAACAGTGAAAAAATTTTCAAAATCGGTCGGTTAGTTTATTTTTTACAATAATGGGAACAGTAAACCCTGGCGGAAATCATACAACATAACCTTTATTCATCTAAAATAATTTTAGTAAAAAGTTTATCCTAACAGTAAAAAACGGGTCCTAGGGATCTCATATAACTTATGGTAGTCCGTAAGGTTCTTGTGGACATCATTTAATTACTTAATGAATTCAAATACTTTAACTTACTAACGGTGAAAAAATTTTCAAAATTTTCGACATTCGCTAAAAAAATCATTGAAAAATATTTGATATGTTTCGATCAATTAATGGTCAACATCAGCAAATAAAAGTTACTCAAATCGAAGAAAAGAATGAGTTATTTGTCCGTAGAAATTAAAATACAAATTCTGAAAACGAGCAAAGAAAAATTGAAAAAACTAGATCGACAAAACATTCTGACAAATAACACTACCCAACTAATACTCGCCAATTTGAATGAAACTTAACATACTTATTAAACAGCGAAAAATATTAAAAAATACGTGTTTTTTTTTATTTCGGCTAAATACGCTTTTTAGGGGTAGAAAACACCATTCAACCTCTGTAGATGAAAACAGTTATAGCTAAATATTTTTGAAACGACATACTTTCTGAAAAAAGGGCTGAGTACCAAATTTGTAGAATTTAAAGCGATGCACTTGATAGTGACCCTGAAGTCGATTTTCAAGGTCAGTTGAAAATGATTAGCCATTGCCGAACTTTGACCATATCCTGTACCTATAAGCAGTAATTTCATGTATTGACTCAATCTATCTTCAAAATTGATTTGTTGCGTTATTTTTCTAAAATAAAAAAAATAAAAACCTGACGAAATGGAAAAATAGGCGCAAATTTATAGGAAAAATTAGAAGAAAACATTTTTGTAAGTAATTTTAGAAGTAAAGTTAAGAAAAGATTTAATATCACTCCAATTGTAAGTTAAACATTAACTTTATGTTATATTAGAAATTTTCAAAATTTTTTAAAATTTTTATTGCTACTCTATAGTTATCATATTAGGAACTCAATTGAACATATGATTAACTATTATTTTTCCGATTGCGATTGAGCAAGTATTTTTCAAAATTACTTCTTGATCACTTATTTTCTATCTTGCATGTGAAATTCGTTCGAATATACTTTGAATCATTTAGGGATGAAAAGTAAACTACTCCTTTTGAAAAATATTAAATGATTTTCAAATGACTTTGGAAATTGACCTCAAGGTCAACTTCAAAGTCATCATCAAGTGCATCACTTTGAACTCTATAACTTTGGTCCTAAGCACTTTTTTCAGAAAATATATCGTACCATAATCCACTTCTATGTTGATTCCTGGTCTCTTTTCCTGCGTTTCTAATATTTATGTCAATAAAAAATGTGCTACCGTAGACAAGGATGAATAGGTACGCATTCAGACTTCACACCGTATTTTTTGTATTTATTTTATGAGTACCTAATCTAATATATTAAAAATTTACGCGAAGATGGTCACTTTATCAGCAGTATCCAAAAAAATTTAAAAATATCGGTGGTTTTTGAAAAATTAACAAAAATCGTATAATTTCTTCTCTATGAAAAATTGGGGTCAAAAGAGACGAGAAAAGAGTAAATGGGGACAACCCGTAGGGTCGACCAAAATTGAAATTCTAATATAAAATAATTTCGAACTTTTTGTATTTATACATTCAAAAAAGAAATAATAGGTACTTGATGATTTTCTGTAAAAATAAACGTAGAATCTAAAATAAAGTTTATATACCCCTGTCGTTTACCCCTAAGTTTATATTCCTCCTATTCTTATTTTAGTTCAAAAAATAATTTTTCAAAAGACTAAGACATAATAATTAATAACAGTGAGATTCTACGTCCATTTTCAGACTTTTGTCTAATACAGACGTTACCTAGAATTTTTTTTATCTACAAAAACATCAGTCTACAGAATTTAATTTATTAGTTAGGAAAATAATTCAAATATGTCTCACTAACAATAAATGTCTTAAATGAGTTTAAAAAATCAAAACGATACTGTTTATTAAATTGCGTAAAAGCTAGTAAATGCAATAACAGATATGGTGAATTTATAAGGATTTTCTTGTACTACAAAATCTTAAAAATATGGGAACGCGTACTTTTTTTCCGTTAATTGTGTTTTATTTTTTTGCACAAAATTTTAAAAATACTTTATTTTCTTAAGAAAGGGAGGCAACTTTAGTCACAGATATGCCTATGAACAGTTTTTGGTAATCCGGGAAAAACGAAAATACTTTTTAAAATTTTTTTATTGTTAAAATCGAAATGTTCTTTTAAAGAGGGTTAAAATTACCATATTTTATATTAAAATTATGACACAATCACTCCCTAACTAACGAGCCTTACTTAATATTAGAAAATTGAGAAAAACACGTCAATTAGATTTTTTTACACAGATTTTATTTGTTATATAATTCAAAAGGATATTTTAAAAATGTGTATGAATGGCTTTCATTAAATAAATTTCAATATATTTTCCATTTATTTTAACAGTGGAATGTCCTTATTAGTGGCTATACTTTCGGCTTGGAGCGAACTAGACGAAGATTTTCTTCTAAAACCAAATTTAATAATTAATTAAAGAAATAAAAAGAAATTTGTGGATTTCCTACCGTTCAAATATAATCTTTATTGTATGTAAAAATGTTATCACATTTTTTCAAAAAACTGTAAGTAAACTGTAAAATTTTCTTTACAAATATGTTAAAATAGAGAAATGTTTCCTTTTTAATTTATTTTTAACTCTTTTTAAATGATTCACTTTAAAATTTTTTAATATTTCTTAATCGAAATTTCATAAAAGAATGTGTCAAAATTTAAAAAAATTTTTCTTTGTTAAAAAAAAAAAATTGAATGTGCAAAATTATTTAATATTAGAATACTCTGATTATACAATTCTAATCATAACTGTATTGTCAATTGGATAGAAAATTACGTAAAAATATTATTGTTTGAATATGATTTAACGTAATTTTTATACGATTGAAGCAAACTCTTATTAATTTTAGGAAGGTGTAAATATAATCTAAATTCTGATCATATCACATAACAGATATCTTCGGGAGTATTTTTGTCAAAAAAAATGGAACAGAGATACATTATAAAAACATTTAACTGACAGAGAAATAGAATATAGCCGAATCGTTAAATTGTATTAAAAAAATCATGACACGCTACTTATAAAGCGGTTTTTTTCGAATTTAGCTCGCAAAAAATGAGACAGAAAAAAAAAGAATGCGAGTGCGAGTGAAATGGAGAACGACATATTTCCTAGTTTTTCTCGAAAAGTAAATAATTTAGAGCAACGGTATAAAAACATTTTTTATGCATTTTACCTTTTACTATGGCTTGGTGTAAAAAAAAATTTGAAAAATTGCTTAATTCTGGCAAAAAACTCATTTTGTTGACAAAAAACGCCCGGAAAACCTACTTCTGGGCATCCGACGTGTCTGGCTAACGAACTCATCCAACGATTTGGAAAATCGAATTCGCACACAAAATTTCATAAGCATTAAACGTTTCGTTCGAGAGTTATCGCGCGGATACATATATATATATATATATATATATATATATATATATATATATATATATATATATATATATATATATATATATATATATCTATATATATATATATATAAATTTTAGTGAATATCATTTTCGTATTCTAGGGACCTCAAAACATATTTCTGATATGGTCTCGGGCTTAGGTCGCACCATGACACCTGGCGTAAAAGCTGAATTTCCAGTTTTGGAAATTCGCTAAAAAATAAAAGGATTTATAGATATTCTATTTATTATACATGAAAATAAATACAAGTTTGAATGTACAAAAAAATGTAGGTATATATTTTTTAAAAACAAAATAGCTGTACTGCAGGTCTGAAAAAACAGGTTTTTCTCACTTGATGGACCTCTAACTCCTTCAGCTTTTTGCTTTGGTGAATGGAAAAACCTGTACTTTCATGAAAAAATCTGTACCAAAGAAAACAGTATAAATTCTCTTATTTCTTTTAAAAAAATTTAGAATATGTCTATACTATATATCAAGATAAATATATATCAAAATACTCACAACTCAATAAAATAAAAGTACGACATTGAAAACCTATAGGCTATAATAGACTTACAATTTCGTTGCTTCAATCATTCTATCATCCTATTTAAGAGTTTTTAACTGAAAATTTTAAGCTGAAATATTTGAGAAAATTTGAAAGGTATCATAAAATTAGAAATATTTTCTCAAATCAAACTTCATTAAAATGCTTTTAATAAGGATGACTGGTTAAATTAGGGTTATCTGGATGTGAAGTTCATATTTTTGGTATTAAAATAACGAAATTCCGTTTAAAAATAGATGATTGATTTGACAGAACTCATTCAACTCTTCAATTGTCCTTTTTGCTTAATTTTGGTAAAAATGAAAACAACCATTTCAAAAAAATGTACATTTTGCTTTCAGTTTCATTGTTTAGTCATTTTATTTACTGTTTTTAGGGAATTAGAAAAATTTAATAAATATAATGACGCCATCAAACAAAAAAAATTCTATTTTCTTGAATCAAAGTTCATGGAACCTGGCTAAATTAGAGTAACTTTGATATACCTAAACTTTTTATTTCTGTTATCAAAATGACGAAACTGTTTAAAAATATGATTTTTTCCAAAAAATATTACTTTTGAAAACCTATAATTCGCTTCCAATTCTTCTTCCTATTATTTTACTTATTGTTTTCTATAGCATTAAAAAAATTTGGTAAACTCGAAGCTCAAATTAGAAAATTTTCTTTTTCTCAAATATAGCATTTTGCACCTAAGTGATTTAAATTAGGATAATGTAAATGTAAACTTCTCATTTTTGCTATCAAAGTAACGAATTTTTTTAAAAATGGGACTGTTTCAACTGTAGTCTTTCTTCTAGAGTTCCTACAAACTTAATTTTAGGAAAAATGAAAAAATAACTTGAAAAACCTATAATTTGCGTCCAGTTTTATCATATTATCATTCCATTGACTTGGTTACTTGGTAAGATAACTAGGTCAACTCCCCCTAATCTAAAGGCTAGATTCGCCCCTGATTTTGCACCCTATCTATCGCAATGGAATTTATATTTCAAGCCTTCAAGCCTAACAATAAACGTAAGTTTCAACAATGGTGAGAGCGCTTGGAAAACCTCTTGGAGGTGCATTTACGTCAAAAAAAATTTTTTTCTATTATTTAAATACGCCACAGCTATTTGTGGTGATAAACGTATACATCGTTTCGTATATCATGTTCTATTGCTTTTAATGTTCATGTGGTTTTTTAATAATTGGTGCGATATGGTAGTTTGATGATGATGTATCTCCTCCCCCGGTCAGTTCCGAACTTCCGATCTATCAGACAAGAGCGAAATTGCTAACCAGTTAACCACTAGATCAGCTCGAGGTTAAAAAAATTATTGCGACATCATTAAAACACAATTGACTCTTATATGCTTCCACATAAGTAGACAACTAGGCGACCGCTGGGGACGTAAATATTATAAATTTTACAAGCACTTTTTGTATTTTTATTAACTAAATTCACTTTCCAAACGATTTTAATATTTATGTATTTGTATGCCAAAAAGCTTGATCGAATACATTGTATCTAGAATTCTAGATCATATGATCACATACAAACTGAATGATCTTTCTTTAGAAAAGTATATTAAGAATGGGGTCAGTTAACCTTTTTTTCAATTACCTATCTCTTTTTATGATTTTTTATTAAAATATTTTTTAATACTCAAAAAACTGTTGATGATTACCTGCATTACATGGTTGACCAATTGGTCCGAAAACGACATTTCATATTATACGCTCTAATGTTATTCCAATTAATAACGGAAATGATTGCAACCTACAAGAAATTTATTCAGAGTTAAAGAATTGCTTTTAAACATTTCTATAATGATTAAAAAATTGTCAATATTTATCTGAATTACATGGTCGGCCAAGTGGTCGAGAAACAACATTTCATATTACACGACCTAATATTATTTCAGATAATGACGGAAATGATTCCAACCTACAAGAATGACGCAGGAAAGACTAGTAGGCTTGGCGACAATATCAACTGAATAAGAATTAATGCAAACCATCATTTTTAATAACTAGTTCTTATATTTTCTAGGCTTAAAACTAGGAAAAGTAGAATATAATCTTTGGATTTTTATTTTCTATTTTATTATACTTTATTTCCTCTATTCTTTTGTTTTCTAGACTCTTTTCATTTTTAATTATTTTCTAATTAATAAATAATTTATTGTAAAGAAATAAGCATTAAGTACTGATTTAATTGTGTTAGCATACTTTGCAAAAAGATATTGCTTTACTTTTAATAATTTAATATTTCTCATTAAAATAGATTTATTATGGATTTGAAATCAGTTAAATTTAGCAATCAAACAAATTAGTATAGTGTACAATAAGTGGAAAAAGAGGCTTATTTCTCATGAATATGAGTTTGTTGCGCGAACCCGCAGTGGGAGTGCAACAATTCATAAGAGTGAGAAATAAGCTTTTCTCACGTATTTTACACTATACTTTTTCTACGAGCACATTTTTTCTCGTAAAATTTAACATAAATAATTAAAATAAAATTTGAATAAGTAGTAATTTTTTTTTTTATAATGTCAGTGATAAGATGTTCAAATTTTTACAAAAGCATACTTTGAAACTATGGAAACAATAATAAATAATCAACTTACATATGTATATTTTTAGTATTAATTATATAGATTATATGTTAAATCAAAGACAGAGCCTACTATTTATTATATCAAGCCGTGGAGCCGTGGGAAATAATTTCCCACGGCTATTTCCGCATTGTGTGGGCAATTGTTAATTTTTACATATAGTTAGCCATGCGCAAAATGTTACTTTTAATAGTAGGAGTAGAAAAAATTTATTTTATGTACGACTAAATCATAGAAGCCTATTTTATGCACTGTTAGGAGGCATCAAAAGTAGTACTTTAGGCCCAAGTGCATAAAGGATAGTCTATTTGATTAATTTTAATTCCAATCTTACAATAAACAGAAAGCATACTAATTTAATTTGTATACCATATTTACAAATTTTTACAGAAATAATATTAATTACATAATTTGAACTATTATTAATATTTATCCCAAGCAATTTCCTCCTCTCTGATATTAGTAATTTTTATTGAGAAATCTTCTAAAAATGTCGCAGTAAATTAACATCAGATGACAGACAATCACAACCAAAGCATGCTTTAACATATAATAAATTTTTCTATGCCAACTTTATATAGAATAATTTTGGTATTAATTAGTGTAGACGCCAGGTTTATAAATTTGATTTTTATCGATATTTAGGAATTTTAGCAGTTGTACATAAAGCTTTGTATGCAACTTGTACATAATTTGACTTTATGAACTCGTCATTTTTTATTGGCCTCGCTCGCAACTCGCTCAGCCATAAACACGGCTCGTTCATAAAGATCTTCATTATGTACTTGTTGCATAAATAGCTATTTAACAGTCGTTTAAAAGAATCAAGTGCTTTAAAGTTGAATTAAGATCAAAATTGACTTCCTTCTGAGATCAAAATTTACGTCTTTCTGAGTAATCCAAGATTTATTATTAACTGTAACTAGGTATACTATATATAAATAAAACTTAAGAATTAATTAGACACAACTCATAAATAGGTACGTAATTGAACGAAAAGAACCACAAATATAATGCAAATTATTCTAGAATCAAGTTTTTATCTTTTATATCTTTTATATTAACAAAATACGCGTATTACTATAAAATAAAAATAACACCGCTGCGTTGTAGGTGGAAATATTGAAAATTTTTTTTGTTTGCAGAATGCTCGCCAGTAGTCAATTTCTTGGTGCTGTTGCTGCATAACCATCAATATCGAAAACGAACAAGCACCAACAGGCAAGCAAATAGCATTCGTATAATAGGTGGAGCTTGAAGGACATTGCCCTCGAATTGTCGACACAACATACAATACATATACATACACACAACAGCAAACACACACTCATACATATTAGATGTGTATGGCGTAATAACATTTACTCACATATATAAATACATATTATGGCTGTAACCGATGCGATGTAGGTATCTAGAACACTGAAACTTGTTACATGGAGCAGAGCTCTGGAAAGTCAACGCAATGTGAATCTGTAATAAGAGCTTTATAATTCCAATACAGGTTATATTTGCTCTTCCGCGTAAATCTAGAACGATTTGTCATACAATGGTTTATAAATTTTGAAAAATGGCTTAAATTTCGTGTGGAAAATACGATATGGTGAATGGTACTAATAGGAAAGCTTATAAATATATTTTCAAGATAGCATACTGAATCAGTTTATGTGACTCCATTTGTTCATTAGAAACCATCCAAAGAACACTTTATGTTCCATTTCTATTAAACTACAACTATGGCAAACCTTTCTCTTTAATAAGGAGAAAATATAGGTAGTTCTGTTATAGACCAAGAACTACTGGCCGATTTGCGATGATCATTTCAACACGCATTAAATTGAGAAGATAGAATCTTGGATACTTACTCTACATAGAAATTCAGTTCTAGCAAGCCTATTCGACCGGTCATCCTTAATGTTTAAAGAGGGCAAAAAATAAGGCCCAATTTATATAAAGTAACAGTTCTGGAATTTTGATATATGAAAGTTAAGAATATTCTTTATCGATAAAAAAGTTCTGATAGTGTTTTCACTTCACCAAGGTACCGCCAGAACAATCTAAAGTTGTGAGAAACATAATTATTTTGACAAATATCAAAATATTGTGTATCCATGGTAATGTGATTTAAAAAGAAGAGAGATTACGAATAAGAGATTACATTGTTCTTATGAAAAGTTCTGTAGTTATACAAGGGGGTGTAATTTCGCAAGTGACGTTTAAATTTTTTAATTTTAATAGTATTTATCAACTAAAATTTCGGTATATTCACATATAAACTTCCAGATGATACCATAATCTCAATTTTAACAATTTGGCTTTTGGCCTATTGTTGCATAACAGAGTCTAATTATTTATATTTCGTTTTAACGAATTTCCAAATTCAGCAATTAAATCATATTACCATGGATACACAATATTTTAATATTTGTCAATATAATTATGAAATTTACCACAACTTTAAACGTTAAGGGTGACTCAACTCGGCCGAATAGTCTTGCCAGAATTGAATTTTTGTGTAGAGTAAGTATCCAAGATCCTATCTTCTCAATTTAACGCGTGTTGAAATTACCATCGCAAATCGGTCAGTAGCTCTCCTACTATTAGTGATCGTATAGGTTACCCGCAATCAAATCCATAGCAATCTTTCTAAAAACATTTCTCACTTAACTTACATACATGTATTCTCCACCATTCAGAAATTACTTAACAAAATCAGATACAAAAATATTTTAGACTTTCGGCGACTTCCATTGCCAACGTGAATAATAATAATAATTCTAATCATTTCTGATTTACTCAATCTATAATATGTCTAATATGAGCCTGAGCGAGGATATTCATAAATACCTACTAAGTGAATCAGCGCCAGTTAAGATAGATAAATTATTATTTGTCTGTAAGAGGAATAAATTATTACTTTTAAATTCTATGTAAGTAGTTCAAAAGCTACAAGCGAAAAACCGAAAATTCTCTTTTCCTTTAATATAAGTAGTAACTTATCACAATAAGTCATGATTTTAATTAAAACTTTAATGTACTTTAAATTTTTCCTATGACTGTCCTTTTTTAAGCGTCTTATTATTTTGAAAAGGATAATCATTTATTTCTAGTAGAAAATTTCATAAAGTACACTATTACAAAAAAATCTATTGAAATTTGAATTTAAATTTTAATAGAATGAAAATATCTGAAACAGAAAAATATCTGAAATAAAGAAAAAGGTATCAGGTAAAAATAAAAATCTTTGAGTTGTTTAGAGCATGAGTATAAAATTTTTTATTTAGATCTTTGTAATCTCAGGGGGTTTTAGTTTCGTGAAATGATGAAGTTCAGACTTGGTAATGTTACAATAAAATTCATATATTAAACAATTAAACAGTCAGTTCACAGCCATAAATAAAATCGTTTTGAACAGTTAACAATAAATTGTTTTTTTTTTTTTCAATTTTACAATTTTGATGCGTAATTAGAAAAGGTATAAAAAAAATTAACAACCATTAAAGTAACATAAAATTAGCTAACCCGCGGTAAACTTAACGCAAAAAAAAAATAAAAAAATAAAAAAAAATTAACATCACGCGGGGTTAACTAATTTTATGTACGTACAAGATAAATCGTTACAAAAAAGAAATAAAAAACGTAAGTAGTTTAATTGCATTCGTGACAGATTAAGTCTTGAGAACAGTTAGTACCTAAGCAAATTTATATAAAAAAACCAACAAAAGTAAAAAAAAAAATAATTAGATAGCTTCGCCCAAAGTTAACAAGAATTAACTAGTTTTAAAAAAATATAGAAAATGGTAAATTTACTGAGAAAATATAACTAATATTTTGTAGCAGATATTAGATAAATAAAAAGTCAGTATAAAAAAGTAATGCCAGTATAAAAAAAGAAGCCAGTGTTAAATTAGTTTACAATTAAAATCAGTTTTAGATGGAAAAATATGGATCTGATCAAAAATTGTTCATCTAGCAAGTTATAAAGTGATCCAACTAAGATTTCAACACGACTAGAACATATTCACACAAGTCAGTTCAATTATCACGCATATAAAAGTTATGACCGACAAAGAATTGGCGATATCAGAATTCATTTATCTGAATCATTGTGATCAGATTTGATGCTTGATGCTGTAACATCTGAACCAATTCCCATGAAAATTCGACGGTTACACGGTCAATGCTCCTGATTAAAACTTGAACTCCAACTAGCCAAACGCAATGCCATCAATAATGGGTTGAATCATATGTATTTTTCCAGAAAGCATCCATTAAAAACAATCCATTTTAACAAAACTTAACTTACCGAAAAATCATTCTTGGAAAATTCCTTAATCCAAAATACCCAGAGGTTGTGAGTACAAGATTTTAAATAAAAAAGGGATTGTTTTCTGGCAGCCAAAACTTATATAGGCGTACGTACTGCCCAAACATGTCATAGCTATACTCAGTCACTTAAGGAACAAACACGAACGGAAAGATGCCGGACGCGTACACACTTCATTCTGTTCAATACTTAGTGTGCAATTTACTATGTACAGTGAAACCTGCCAAGTTGGACACCTCTGTATACTGGACACCTGCTCAAGTTGGACACTTTTCAATTGGCCTGGCGAAACTACATTGTTTTAAATGCATATTAATACTTATAAGTTGGACACCTCTATATGTTGGAAACTTGTCTAATTTGGACAGTTTTTAAAAAATGATTTTTGATATTTTGACCTGTTTATGTTGGACATTCATGTATTTTACACGTGACCGAAACACGTGTTAGTTATGTTATGACAGTTATAATAATGTTAAACTTGTTTATTTACCGCCAAATCTAACATCGGAAATTCAGCCACTAGATCAAGGCGTGATTCGAACAATGAAAGCTTATTACCGCAAAAGTTTGCTTATGTGTTTAGTTGCTGAAGAAATGATCACCGCCGGTGCCTACTTGGAGGTACACGATCATGTCTTCAATACACATCAAGACGTTCTTCAACATGTTTTACAACTAGACGAGGAACAAGAAATCGAAGAATCTAGTGACGAGTGCGAGAAAGTAGCGGAGAAACCAACAACCCCTGAAGAAGCTTTGAACGGTATAAATACCGCCATTAAGTATTTAACTGAAAACCCATGCGAACTGTTAGAAGATTTATTCAAAATTCAAAGCAAATTAGAAAGCAAAATTTTCCTAAAAATTGTATCCAAACAAACTAAGATAAGTGATTTTTTTACGAAAGATAATGTTTAAATATCTATAATATGTATGTATTACGATTGTTATTCGATAGTTTATTTCAATAAATACGTAGATGTGTGTATATGTATTACTTTAAAAATAATTAATTTTGCATTATATTCTAAATTAGTGTTAACCTTAAAATTACTAAGCGTAGATGATTTTGGTATTTTGCATATGTTGGACACCTGTTTATGTTGGACAGTTTTTGATTGCACCGCGGGTGTCCAACTTAAACAGGTTCTACTGTATTTAAAAACTATGAATTTACCCGGTGTAAAGTTTTACATTTTAAAATTTTAGAAAATTTTTATTTCAAAATTAGGGCTTTCTATTTTAACTGGAACAAAATAATTGTAGGTTACGTAACAACACATAATTTTTAGTGTTTCGTACCAATATTAGCAAAAAGAAACACACGGAATCACTTCGTATACCAAAAGCAATTTTCTCTGAAGTTATGCGACGTAAAAATCTGAAATTTAGCACAAAAATATAATATGGTGGGTAAATTGCAGTCACAAAATACAAAAATTTTAATTTTTATTCTGAAAGTTGATCTCAAGGGATCAATTATAAAACTGAAAACATTTTTCAAAGCAAAGAAACAAAATCATATGTACTAAGAGTGAGCCAAAAATGATCAGAATTGGAAAATTCTGCGTGATCAAATGTTACAAGCAATTTAATTATTAATTTCCTTAAAACTCCGTAGTTTTTGAAAATCTGTATTAGTACATATTTATGATATCAATAAAAGCGAATCAAAAGGCGCCTTTAATTGTATCAAAGCCTACTTTGTACAACATCAAATAAAAAATAAAATTAAAAAAGCCGTGAGCTCCAGAGCTCCATCACTCAAGTCGAATTTTTCCCTCATCATCGATATTTTTAAGATATTAAAATGTGATTGAAAATTATGTTTTTATTGTTTAAAAAATATTAAATAATATTAAAAAATTTTGGGGTAATAATGATGACAATGACAGTAAAATATTGGAATCTCCAAAAGGCACATCCATCCAAAATAATATGTATTTATAACACAATACCAGGTTGATAGTAGATTCGTATAGGAACTGAAAATAATGTAATTTTATTTTCTTTTTTCTCCTCTATCAACCAACCCATTAATTTTCTTTTAAAGTTTTTAAATATATTACATATAATAACAAAGTATGTTCGAAATTACCTGTTTTGTAAACCATCTGTTACAATACAGTTTACGAGTCATTAACGATCCCAAAAGAAACATAAATGACACTAACCTATTAGATTTCACTCAAAACAAAAAAAAAAATATATAAATATAAATATCAAACCGCTCACACCAACAGAAAATGGCAATGACATAGACAAATTTGGGAAGAATATTATATTTTATCATATTAGGCTCTTTTATAGTATCATCTTTCATCTCTGTCTAATCCTATACATATTTATATGGATTAAATTTCAAATAAACAAAGAAAAAGTTGTGTATAGAATTGAGCTTACTTATAATATTCCTGTAAAATATCCTTTTTATTTTCTTTCTATATCCTATTGACATACTAGGGAACGTTTATAACTGAAAATTCAAGTCGAATTCAAAGAATACTACAGCACTTATTAACATATAAAAAAAGTCGGATTTTCTTTTTATATTTTGACATCTTTTTTCTTCATGAAAAATATATTTCATGTTAAACTAAATGTCATAAAATTTAGAATATTATTGTTTTTCGTGGTCTTTTTAGCGAATTTCCAGAATAGAATTCAGTTATTACAGCCACTATCATGACGCGACTTGAACCCGGGACCATCGCAGAAATTTGTTTTGAGGTCCCTAGGAACCGAAAATAATATTCACTCTAATTTATATATATATATATATATATATATATATATATATATATATATATATATATATATATATATATATATATGTCGTGACCGAAACTTTAATGAAACTTATTAAACCCGGACGACACCGGAGATCCCATTTGGAATGTTGAGGATCGCCACTTTGTTTTATCGAAAACGAAAGAAACGGAGCTTTGGCTTGAATTAAAGTCCTTACTGATTTACTTGTTCACTTTATTTAAATTTTATTCATTTTTATTAAGTTTTATTTACTTCAAAGATTTTATTTATTTATTTTTCGTTAACTTATAACTGTCTTGTTTGATGTGATTTGTTATTGATTAATAAAACGAAGTTCAAATTAAATTAATTTTATTAAAGTAAAATTATTATTACAACAATTAAAATAATTAAATAAAAAGATCTGAACATAACGACGAAAAGACTATCAAAATTTATTAAAATGGCCAAAACTGAAAATAATGAATTTACATCGAATTTATAATAATTTTTATGTTTAGTTAGCAAAACTTATTTAACAAAGATAGAATTTATTCCTATATTCAAATACATTGTATGAAATAGAAAATATATTTTATCTTAATATGTCTAGGGAACATCCGGTAGTTGGCTCGTGGATTATGCTGTTTTCTGCATTTTCACATCCTGTCTGTAGTTATGTTGCGTTGATCTCACGGTGATAGATTTTGTTGAAATTTGCAAATTTTATGTGTTGTGCATGGCACCACATATATATATATAAATATGTATATATATATGTATATATATATATATATATATATATATATATATATATATATATATATATATATATATATATATATATATATATATATATTTATAACCATACATATGTATACATATATATATATATATATATATATATATATATATATATATATATATATATATATATATATATATATATATAGTTATATAACGCTCTTATGGATCACCCTATATAAATAAAATTTAATCAAATATAATTTTTATAAAATAATTTTTGTAATAAAATAATAATTTCTTTAATTGTAAATTGTAGAAACAGCAACGCACGTGAAATCACAATTGGTCGGATATAAACAATCTGACTAATCAATTAAAAACAAATAAATAGCCATTGTTATTTCACGTCGGTGATCTTTTTCGTATTTGAGGTGATATGTAAATTTTGTATTTTGGACTAAATAAATTTCATTTTTTTGGAACGTGCGAGTATAGAATCCTTATTTGGCGCAGTCGGTAGGATCAAAACTATTGTTGCGTACATTGTTGTAAAATCGTGGACAAAGTATTGACGGTTCATCAGTATAAGTGTTCAATCTAAGCGGTTTACTTAGACGAGTGATTTTGCCGTGTATTTGATAGTGGATCACAATTCAATTGGTATATTTCAATCCTTCAGTTCCCTGTTCGAATCTACATCCAGAGTCATCCAGATGAAGGCGATAGTGTGCATGTAAGTACCATAATATTACTTGTTTTGCTCATTATCTATGCCTAACGTTCCGAAATTTAAATTTAAGTCCTCAGACCAACCATGTCCTTCGAAAAAGTTCCCTCTCACTTCCGGTGCTGAATACACAAGTGTAGAGTCAAATTCTTCTCTTTCGCTGAATACGATTGGTGAAGAAATTAATTTAGCTAGTGTTAGTTTAGAAAATATTAATTTAAATTCAAACGAAAATATTAATTTAAAAGAAAACGAAAATAATTTTGATTTAATCCCTAATAATAATTTAAATAATCTAACTTCTGATTTAAGTAATAATCTTACATATAATTATAGTAGTAATAATTTTAATAAAATGGCAACCGCTAAAGAATTTTTCGATGCGTTAAGAATACCCGATGCAATTAAAGAATTGCCAAGATTTGACGGCAATCCTCGACTTTTATATGATTTTATTTCGAATGTGGAAGAAATTTTAGAAGTAATACCAGGTGCAGATGGTACACCTCAGGGCAAATTATGGCTCAGAGCCATAAGAAATAAAATTACGGACCAGGCTAACGAAGTTCTAGATATGTATGGAACGGCTCTTAACTGGAACGAAATTAAATCAAATCTTATATCCCATTATTCTGATAAAAGGAACGAAACCAGCCTAATACGCGACCTGCATAGCATAAAACAAAGTAACTTAACAATCGAACAATATTACTCTTCCATAATTGAATTATTCTCTGTAATGACAAATCATATTAGACTATATGAGACAGATCAAACTGTTGTTGTAGCTAAAACAAAATTATATTCAGATATGTGCTTAAACGTTTTCTTAACAGGACTTAGGGAACCACTTGGTTCGGTTATTAGAGCAAGGGCACCCAAATCACTTAAACAAGTTTTCGAATTTTGTATCATTGAACAGAATATACACTATGCTAGGAACACATCAAGTACATATACACAAAACAGACCAACACCAAAAATTAACCAACCGTTACCACCACCTCATTTTAAAATTCCAGCCAATCCAAATAGAAATCCTTTAACCTTTAATAAACCTAACCAGTATCAACAGTATCAACCAAAACCTCCTGTTCAACCGGTTCAATATCAACCCCGTCCCCCTATTCAACAACCACAACCTAGAACAAATTTCAATCAAAATCGTCCTCAACAATCATACAGACCTACTCCAATGGACATAGGAACAAATTACACACATATACGTTCACAACAATACCGACCTCAACTAACAGTAGGGAATAATTTCTTTAAAACACAGAGTAAACCTACATTTACTAGCCAGGAGTTACATAATCAGGAACAATCGTTTAAAAATTAGACGATTACGTTCAACCTATACAAGACAACAATGAATATAGTGACTTTCAATTAGAATCTACTGACGACGGAACTTTTGATCAACCATTCGAAATTGACGAATCGGATTTTCAATTCAGTTACCCGAACAATACAGATAATTAGACAATAATAGCCACGGAACTACTTTACCATATATCCATATTTCTTCACCCTTCAACCGACCCTTAAAATTCCTTATTGATACCGGATCATCCAATTCCTTTATCAATCCCGAATTTGTACATCCTGATGACATTTATGAAACATCTCCCATAGAAATTCGTGCTATTTTAAATACATATAAACTGAACAAAAAAGTAAACCTTCCAATATTTACCGAGTTTAACCAACCAGGCGACTTAGAATTTATAGTTTTCCGCTTTCATAATTATTTTGACGGACTTATCGGACTAGACAGTTTAAATAAATTAAAAGCTCAAATTAATATACACGACAGGACACTTGTGACGGAACATTCCTTAAATAAATTACTTTTTAAACCGAACTTTACATCAGGAAAACATGAAATTCAACCTCATAACCAACAATTGATAAAACTACCAGTTGAAATACAAAACGGTGAAGTGTTGCTTAAAAATACTTATTTGAACAATAAAATATTAATTCCCGAAGGCGTTTATAATTCAAAAGTTTGGCATATTGTTGCACCTGTTAAAAACTTAACTAATCAAATTCAACCATTTTTTATTGAACAACCACTAAAAGTTGAACCTTTAAACCATCAAATAATTGAATTTAATAGTCTCCAAATTATAAGCAACGAAATTGATCAAACTTCTTTACATAAAAAGCTTTCTCGGACTTTTACAAGTAAACAAGTAAAAATCAATAATCAGATGCTCGATAGATTTGATAATATTACTAATCATATCAATAAGCAACAGGAGATAATAAATAAATATTTAAAGACAATTAGTTCAGATTTTCAAAATCAAATTTTAAAAGACGAGGATGAAATTCAGTATTTACAATACCTATCCCAACTAACATACAATATTGATTTATTAAATTCACATATTGAAGATATCATACAGTCAATAAACCTAGCTAAATTAAACATAATCTCCAGAAATATTCTTTTACCTGAAGAATTAGACTTTGCGTATCAAACCCTAAAACGGCAAAATATCCCAATTATTTCTATGGAACAAATATACGAATTATTACCATTTCAAACATTTTACAACCATACAAATATTATCTTCAACATTCAAATACCACAGTTTTATCCCATACCATTTAATTTAAATTTCCTGGAACTACTACCTACAAAACACCTTAAAACACTCAAATTAAATAACCCATATGTCCTATTTAATGAGCATTACATGTATTTTATGGGAAAACTATGACCTAAGTTGGAGAACATTTTCCTGTGTCAAGACGAAAATATTAAATTAATCAAAACAAATTTCTACCTTACATAACGTCGAAATTAACGAAATTAAACTGGAAAAGCAACTAAACCTGGAAAAACTGCACACATACCACATACAAAATAGGGGCAACATTCAAATTATTCGTTCCCAAGGAATCTTTCACATATCAGCAACATAAACCTTAATCGCCATCATCAAAATGGGAACTTTAGCTAGCACAGTCATCTCCATGTCCACCAGCATCATCTACAGCATCAAGACCCAGTAACGGGCCCACATCACCTACAGGCAAACTTCTATGGTCGTTGCCTTTGTTTAGCGAGGGAGGAGTTATATAACGCTCTTATGGAACACCCTATATAAATAAAATTTAATCAAATATAATTTTTATAAAATAATTTTTGTAATAAAATAATAATTTCTTTAATTGTAAATTGTAGAATCGCAAACGCACGTGGAATCACAATTGGCCGGATATAGAAAATCTGACTAATCAATTAAAAACAAATAAATAGCCATTGTTATTTCACGTCGGTGATCTTTTTCGTATTTGAAGTGATATGTAAATTTTGTATTTTGGACTAAATAAATTTCATTTTTTTGGAACGTGCGAGTATAGAATCCTTATATATACATATATATATATATATATATATATATATATATATATATATATATATATATATATATATATATATATATATATATATATATATAAACAGGTATTTTGGTAATTTTTTGGGGAATTTAGTTTTAGAAATTAACAAAGAAGTAAGGAATAACTGATAAATCTATACATGAAATATATATTACAATCTGCACCTGAATATCTAATAATATTTGTAAAGTTTTGTTAGGTATCTATAGAAATAATAAAATTCAAGCTATTCAAAAGATTAACAATATTTAAATAATTTTTTGACTTAATATTATCTAATACATTTTTATAAAAAACTAGCTGTTACCCGCGGCTTCGCCAGCGTGAATTTCGTAATTTAGTAAAAGTAATTCTTTTTAGGTAGTTTGCTAAAATATTTTGCTCCTATTTTCTTATGATTAGCTGAAATGATAGGCTTTATTTATTAATAAGCTCACTCATCAATCCTCTTTATTTTTAATTTCCCACTTTGGCTAGTTATTTAGGAACAACTGAAAATTTTCAAAAACTAATTGGTCATTTCAAAAGCATATAACATAAACTAAAAATCTAAAGTAAGCCTATTGAGAAGGTGTCAACGAATTTGGTTTAGAAGTAAAAAAAAGTGTCTTGATATAAAATTCTCAAATATTATATATTTTTAAAATCTTTAATATTTTGTAGACTCTACTCTGAATAAGTATCCTCCCTATTCCTATTGAAAAATTTAAATCCCTACATCCCCCATAGGTCTGCTTGCATTATATCTGAACATTTCCTAAAGTACCTGACTCATTGTTGGAGACGCTAGAACAGTAGGCGTTGAAAATGTAAACTTTGACCTCTCCCCCATTTTTTGCGTTTATTCCCAATTTCACTCTACAGGATTAATTTTCAAAAAGTGTTGAAACATGTATTCATTGACTTTATCTTTGACCTCCTTTGATTATGCCCTCCAGTTTCATTCGTGTAAGATTATCTTAACTGAGAGTGAAACTACTTTGAATTAGTTATTCCAAAACAAATCGAACAAATTTAGATTCAAATCAATTTTTTAAAGTGTTTCGCTGCACTCGCCAAACAGTTCTAGATTCTATAAAAGGTTAATTCTCCATGTAGTGCTTCGCTCCGCTCGCCAAACGACTTGAAAGTAACCATGTTAATATATCTAATTTTCACACTTGGAGATCTTTCCATAGATCCCCATATTGATGTTTTTAGAATTAATTCAATTTTAGATCCTTTTCGGGATCCGAGAAGCCTGATGGATTTTTTAAAATTATGTTCAGTTCCTCCGTAATTAAAATTTACTACAATCCTTTTCTAAAGTGAAATTTTAGTAAAAAAGTTTTGAAGTTAACATTTCAATTTTTAAATATGATTTATATCGCAACCTAGGTAATCTTTTGTTTTTCTTTTGTTTTCTACTTTTTCCGTTTATTGTTAAAGGGGTATTTTTTGATATATCAACTTTTGTCTTGAGTATATCAACCCCCACAAATAATATTGAGTAGTAGAAATATAAAAGAACGGGAGCCGCCATCCCACCATCCGACTTTTTTGAGCGACCCCGGGAGGAGGCAGCTCCATCAGGGCGGTTCTTCCGGCGGTGGGTGGGGTAATGTTTTGGTCTCAAACCCAACCGAACCTAAGGAATAAGGAAGGAACCTAGCGGAACCCAACGGAACTTGATCTAACCTAACCTAACCCTACAAATTTTTTTCTAACCTAACCAAACCTAACAAAATTTTTTCTAACCTAACCGAACCTAAGAATTCAAAAATTCCGTAACAGATGGCGCAGTCACCTTCGACCCCTGTAAATTCACTACTAGATGGCACGAAAAATCTTTTTTGATAGTCAAAAGATGGCGCTGCTAGTCTGAACCACCGCGAACTCTGTACCTTTATTCAAAATCCATGAAAAGATGGCGTTGCTAGTCTGAGCCACCAGGAACTTTGTACCTTGATTCATAATTTTATCATACTTTTATCTGAAAACAGGTTTAAACTCGTATAAATTGTCAGCTGACGTCATTAAAAGGTATACTGATATTAATAACGGAGCTTTCTGTGTAATATGTAAAAATGAATTTGATATGATTGTATATTTTAATCTGAAAACAGGTTTATACAGGTTTTCCTCTAAATAACAACACATTTTTTTTCTTTTAGTAAATTTATTTAAAAGAAATATTTTACAATAAAATGTTATTACAATAATATTTGAATATGGATATAACATTTTCCATGGCGCAATTTGCTCCGGAATGATGGCCGCATTGAGGACTAGTGTATGTTGATGTTATAATTCCCAACTTGGAACAAATTGTTATTTCTTCAAAGTTCATGATAGACGCTGATGGCAGTAGTCGTTTCAAATACCGTACTTTTTCTTCTCCTTTCGCATAAATGATTCGAGTTCAGTGTAGATTGTTTATTAAAATGTATTCTAGTTCCTCGTATTCAATATGTCCATCCATCCAGGAGAACCCATGATGATTTTTCCGCAACCAACGAGCTATGCGCTGATTTTTTTCATTTAATCCGCAAAACGGTATTGGTGATTTGAATACATAGTGTTGTAGTATATAATCTTCACCATAATTTTCTTCGGAAGAATCGAATTTCAACACAGCCAATTCCTTTATGTAGAATTTCCCATTTGTTGCATTTGGAAATCCTTGGAAGTCAACAATTGCTGCGTCGATCTTCATTGTGCGTTTAGAGCGAAACTAGCTGATTTATAAGCGGATTGTGGTATTTCTATACATATTTTGTAACAATATTCGTCAATGGCTTATATTGAACCACACGATCATGTAGTAGAAGACAGAATGCTGATGTATTCTCGGGCACCTCCTTCAACGTTTTAAATTCAATTCGAATATCCATTGGTCCACTTTTCAATAATTCGTTTTGAAGAGAACAATCGATGAATATGATTGGAGCGATATTCTTGAATTGTGTTTTGCTTAAAAGCGGTTCATTCTTCTTGGAATCATAATATGCTTGTTGAAATTTCGAATACATGTGATATGCTACTGCATATTTATCATTATTGAAATCCAAATTCAAATCCATGTACGGGTATGTCGCAGAATTTATATAAACTTTAACATCAGAAAGTTCACAGTGATCGAAAATACTGGAATCTTTATTTTTTTTATTTCTTCGACCCGTTTGTAGAGCGAATATAATGTAACGCGGTTTCTCCAGCTACGTCGATGTTTTCACCGTCCAAATGTTTTGTCTTGCTGTTGGAATCGTTGGCTGTATATGTATATCCCATGATCGAAAAGCAGTTGTAATATCTCGACTATTTTCCACATATTTCAACAACTTCAGTTTCTGTTCATCTGCAACTGTAACGTGTGGAACCATCCATTGAATTTTATGTATATGGAAAGTGACATCATCCGTTGGTGATATAACTGCATCATGATCCGTCCGAGCCCGAGTCAGAATTAGTTGATGTTTCGCATTGATGATAACTTTCTTGTAATGGTTAAGAAATCCAAACATCCGCGCCAATGGTAGACAGAAATTGAAGTAGCCTTTTTCCGTTACTTTAATTGTTTCACCCGGATACCATCCGGCGTTGTAGAGTAGTTTGCTTTCATTTTAGTTTAATGCCAAATAATTGATTAATGTTGTTGTCGGTCCAACGTACTTGCATTGATCGATTTCCACGTCGTTCAGTTCATATCGTATTTCTTCAAACAGGTACGCTAATGAATTGTTGGATAATTCCGCTGTAGTCGATACTGTTTTATCACTCTTCAGCAATTGTCCTTTCACATACAGACAACTTTCGTGCGGCGGCAGGATCAAGTCTTGATTTTGACAGCAGATTCGAATTTCATCGCTGTTTCCAAACGCATTTAGAAACGGCGAATAGCAGTGACACTCGATGTTTGAAATGCTTTTATCGAAATCGATTCCAGTATTGATGCTTAAAATGCTGCTCATTTTTTCCTCTTCAGTTCGAAACCCAGTTGTCGTAGAAATTGTTTGTTCTCTCTTGTTACTGGCGGTCGTTGTTGCCTCTTCCTGACCGATCCGTTCACCTTGGTGGCAAGTTGTAGACTGATCGGCCGCACCACATTTTCGTCTTTAAATACCAACATTTTTACGCTGGCTTCAAATGCAACTTTACTATTATCGTTTCGCCTCGAAAATTCACTAAATTACCGTCTTGATCCACAATTCGTAAAACTAGAGATGTTATCCGTCTCACGGTCACCGGCATATAAATAACTGTATTCGGTCATTCGCTTATTTTATACACAGGTTCAACTTGAATCGAAAACGAATAAATATTATGTACTGGGATGTTGTTCAGGTAACTGTTCGTTGTAATGTTAGTTTAAATTTGCATCAGGTTCACTTTCATGATATTCGTTGGTTTATCCGAATAGTGGTAATGACCAGCCGCAAGTTTTCGCTTACTGAAGCCAAGTAGTGAGCCAATTGTTCGTTTTTGATCGAAATGAATTGTTTCCGTACATTTTATTTCACTTTTTAGCGTATTGTTATTTGCACGAAGTATAAGTTGCGGGCTATCACCCGGTTTTCTCTTCTCTAGTATCCTATCTTCTATTTCTTCTAAACTCCAAATCTTCCAGATCATAATTGCCGACAGGTCTCTCGATGCATTTCACTTCATCATCACCGTAATGAAATAAATTATTTGTTTCGTCGATATATGGCATTGCGTTGTATGTTTCAAAATTGGCCAACCCGCACACATAATCACCTGGTAAATCGATAGGTGGAAAATATTCAGCCATTAATATAGATAAGTCACCACTTAACGTTAATGTTAGCGACATGGTGCCTAAGCTACGAATGAGAGAAAATTCTATATCACAGGTTTATTTAAAGTATAGATGAGAAATGAAACAAAACTATTCAATTAACAAAATATATATTGAAAATAATTTGTATTACATAAAAATTCTAGACAAAAATGTCCACAGTTATATTGTTCATGATTCTGATATCTATTATAATTACAGTAAACTCCCGATTATCCGCGGAATTGGGTGGCGCGACTATCGCGGATAACGAAAATCGCGGATAATCCGTAAAAATACCGAAAATGGGGGAGAACAAAAGAGAAAAACTATTTTAACATAAAAAACAATCTATTTAATACAGTCTACTATACATTAAGACGTAAAATACAATATAAACATAAATAGTAATTACAACCTCTTAAAAAAATCGGTCACTTGTTTCTGTTTCTTGCTTTGGAAACATTTTTTCTTAATCCGCGATTGAATTTTGCGTAGCATAAGTTTGCGCGCCAGCCTACTGCGCGAGTTCGCACGTTTTGTACTCAAGGCCTGCGCACGTTTTGTACCCAATAAACTTGTCAGTTCAGTCCTTTTCTTTATAAATACTTATTTTCTCGGTTTCCGTAGCACGCGCGGATAACCCGCACCGCGGATAATCCGCTCGGGGATAATCGGGACTGTACTGTATATTTAATATTATTGCCATGTAAATATTGCACAACTTTTGCAAGTGGTGGTAAATTCTCATAACTATCGAAAAATTCGACGTTCTTGTTATCTTTGGCGTACGTTACCCAATGGTTTCCTGGTCCCGATGAATTATCCAAATTGACGACTCAACACTCCTTTCGCCTTGGACGTTTCGGTTAAACATCTCTCATGAACACGGCACGAAAATTGGACAAATATTTGTTTCAAAACTGATAAATGTCGCGATCAGTTAATGGTCGATTGGATAGCTTGCTTAGCGGTTTTTTGATTCGATCCCAAGCTTCGTCTGTATGGTCTCAAATAAAGTCCAGTTCCAGATTTGGATCCAAGTGCAATTGCTTCCATCATCCTGTTATGACGTTCATTTTCATCCAATTATTTCTTTGCTGTTTACTGCTTTCGCAACACCAGCAGCACCTCTAGCAAGTGATCCTACGGCGGACAGGCCGGCAAAAAGTGGAACTAGGAATGGTAAAATTCCACTAGCTCTTGGAATCAGAATGATTCTCGGTGTTGTAAATTGACTGTCCTTTTTCTTGAAAATATTCTTCGCAGCTTTCAGTGCAAATTTTATCGCATTCTTAATAGTTTTCGCCTTCTTTTTCTTCAATATACTTCTCAAATCACGAATTCCAGCGCCAAATATTAATTTCTGTCCTTTTTTGTTCTTCTTTGAATGACCCATTTCTAGTTTTACTTTCGACTTCATCGCGTTCGGTACAGCCCAAGCAGTAACTCTCTCGCCAAGATTTGCGTCCAACGATTTGACTCGCTCCCACTAGCTCCCATCAGCTAGAATTAAATCAACTTTATGTCGATCTTGAATATCTTTGAACTGTGAATAGGCGATGTCGTGTTCTTTGCATGCGGCGTCCAATTTGTTGATACTCGGATCACCTCGTAGCAATCGCTCGCGCAGTCTAGTTCCAGGTCCACAATACTGATAGCCATGTATATAAAGTTCAAATGGTAATTTGTTAATTACTCCGTTTACTATGCTACAACCAGATCTTTTCACACCGCTTGTCTTCTCACAACTAACCGCTAGTTGTTTCCGCATCGACATTTAAAAGTGAACTGAAACAGGAGAGCACATGCTGTACTATTTATATATGTTATAAATATGCTGGAAATTTACTCAATTTTATTAGTGAAATAGTGAATGAGAAATAGTGTTATTTGATCAACATCAACGATGTCTTCTTCATTCATTAAACAGCAAAAGACGTTATCAGTCAAAAATTTCGAGTTTTTGTATGACAAGGACAGCACTGATTCAAAGAAAAATGGTCCACTGCTACCGAGGAATATTAGAGCAATCATCTGTGGTCCAAGTGGATGCGGTAAAACGTCACTTCTCCTATCACTTACCCAAGATCCTAATGGTGTAGTATTTAAAAACATATACATCTATTCCAAATCATTATACCAACCGAAATATCAATATCTGAAACGAATCATTAAAAGTGTTAAAGGTTTGGGTTATTTTACATACTCCAATAGCGATGATGTCATACCACCGAAAGAAGCACGACCAAATTCGCTGGTAATATTCGACGATGTATCTACGCGGGGGAAAAAAGCCATAATGGAAGAATATTTTAGCCACTCTGGACACTACAATGATGATTGTTTCAACTTGACGCAAACGTATACAGCGGCACCCAAACATCATGTACGGGATAATGCGAATCTTGTTGCAGTCTTTAAACAGGATGATCTCAACCTCAGACATATCTATGATGATCATATTAACATCCGGAAAATGATATAATCAGTTTTGAACCAACCTGCTGACTGGTCCTAAGCTGGTCCTAAGCTGATACTATACTGGTCCTAAGCCGGCCCTATGCTGATCCAAACATTTTTCGAACTGGGTTGGTAGCCGGTATAGCAGTTTCGAACTAGCCTACCTAAATACGACCATATAAATACAGCAGTCGCATGCTGTAGAGTTTCAGTTCTTGAGAAATCGTCCTAGGAAGCAGTCATCGAGATGGACAAAAAGGCGATTAAAAAGAACATTATAAAAGCGGCAAGCAATATATATATAAAAAATTTAATGCTTTACGATCCGGAAAAGTGAAATCAAATATGTTGCTTCAAAGTACATTGGAACTAGCCACTACTCCGCTTAAAGAAATAGCCACGAGAAAGTTAAATGGTGACAAGAAGAAACATCCTATTAAAGTGGAAACAAAAGAAGAAGAGACGCAAGTATCGAATACGTTCACACCTAAAATCAAGAAGAAAAAATAGGAAAAAAAACTGTTGACTACTATACTCTACCAACAAAGGAGGAAGATACTTCAATACAAGACATTCAAGACAAGAAGATGTTTTTGAATCGTATCCAGAAAAAGAACAAAATATATTTGAAACACCAAAATTTCTTGGATCAGCGCAAAGTGTTGCTCGAAAATTGATGCCAGCAGCTGAAGATTTGCCAAAAGAATTTGGACCAGTAGCAAGAAAATACTTACAACTATACTTTCAACCCAATAGCGGAATTGATTTGTTATACGGACCGTACAAAAAAGATGATGAATGGATGATTGGAAATCAATCGTTTCAAATAGCTGGTGATGATATAATAATTGGTGATATTGTGTATGAAGGAACACGGAGATTATATGAATTGATTTTCATGAACTCACGAAAAATTGGTTCATTTCATACTAAAGATTTAAATGCGTATAAACAAATTTTAAAGCAAACAGATGCGCACAGACGAAATTACAGTCCAAACCAGCAAATAAAAGGTAGCTCGAGTTATAAATACATAAAGCGTCGGCGGTACTCCAAGATCGGGACTTGGTTTGTGCAGTTTAATAATTTGAAAAAAGACTTTATATGTACTGGGAGAATGCGAATGAACTGGTCAGTAGACTACGATTACTAGTGGCGTCACAATAAGCTGGACACAGTGGTCATAATAACGAAATAATGTCCATCATTGAAGAGCTGAAAGAAGCAGATATCATTGAATGAAAATGGACAAATTCGGTCCTGTGCGTAACAGAAACATAACTATTGACAAATTCGGCCGGGTGCATGATAAAAGTATTAAGAAGCAGATTCTTAAAGACATTGGTTTGAAGATGACGCAATCGGGGAATTATGATTTTGGAAACAGACAACTAACCAATATAAAGGATCCGACTGATGATCAAGATGTGGTGAATCTGAAATTTTTAACGAGTTTCGCAACAGAGAAACTTTCTAAACTAACAGAAACAGTCGAAATCACCAAAACAAAGATTGAAAATGCTTCGGACCTGCTGACCCAGGCAATGCAGCTTTTTACGCATCATAAAATATGGATGAATCGATAAATTTCCGCATTTAATCTTCGAATATCGAAGACTGAAGAACGTCTTGATAAATTGCTGGAACCTGCAGAAAACACTGAGACGAAAAATGAGCAAAGCACAAGTGGTTTTTGAACTACATAAACCGTCGCGAAAAAATTTTCCACGCAGACGTGTGATTGTGAAAAGAATTGACGATCTCTAGCAATGTGATTTAATTGAGATGGGTGCCTACGCTTCAGTGAATAAAAAAATTAATTATTTGTTAACAACAATCGACGTGTTTTCGAAACATGCATGGGCGGTACCCGTTAAAAATAAAACTGGAAAAAAGTAACAGCCGCATTTGAGTCGAAACTTAAACAAGGATGGAGGCCGGATAACTTGCAAACCGACGGTGGCAAAATTTTATAATCAACTGTTTAAAACGCTCATGGATAGGTACAACATCAACCATTATTCAACATTTTCAACCAACAAAGCGTCAGTGGTGGAGAGATTTAATAGAACGCTGAAGACTGAAATGTGGATGATGTTTAGTTATAATGAATCATATCGATGGGTGGATATACTAGACGACTTAATGGACAGTTATAATTCACGGAAACATAAAACAATAAAAATGCCACCGCGTGATGTAACACCAAGCAAGGAGAAATTGCTCCTTTCAACTGTTTACAATCATATAAAAGTTATGGATCTACCGAAATATGATGTTGGTGATGCAGTTCGCATTAGCAAGCATAAGTCTCAATTCGATAAAGGATATTTACCATCATGGACAACAGAACTTTTTAAAATCAATAAGGTACGATTAACCAATCCGGTTAGGTATCTGTTAGAAGATTATCATGGTAATCCGATTAAAGGTGGATTTTACCAGGAAGAATTACAAAAAGTTAAATATCCAGACGTATATTTAGTGGAAAGGTCAAAAAAAAAAGAAAGATAAAGTATATGTGAAGTGGCTCGGCTTCCCCAGTAGTGATAATAGCTGGATTGATAGCAAAGACTTGACATGATATCCCCACCAACATGGAGCGACATATGCGTAGCGTGACGGTGGGCCGTAGCAGCTTCAGTATCCCCCACCAACATGGAGCAGCATATAATTATGATGATGACGATGAAAAAAACAGTTTCAGTTTCTTGGCGAAACAATATCGAGTGAAAACACAACAATGAACGGAAGTCTTCAACACTATAAAATAGTGGAGAAAAACATGGCTAGAACTCGATTGTTGAATAAGATGTTGGATAAAGCCATTCGATTATCTGATTTGGAGATGATCCGATCCATAGCATCAAGAGATCGTGATATTTTTTATCCTGAAAAAATAACATCAGCTATTGAATGGGGTTCGTCTGTGGAAACTTTGGATCTTCTCTTCACACTTACCTTTGACAAATCTGATATTGAAGAAGACCACCTAGATGGATTCGACACCCTAACATACATTCTTACGTTGTGGATGCGGAAAACGATAACATATGCTCGTCCGAAACTGCTGGATCGTATATTGAAACTTGTGGAAGAACATGGTATTTCTCGATTGTATTTCAACCCAAAGAGCGTGGAAGAAGACGGTGAATTGTTGAAATGGAAAAGGAACAACCAATCAATCAGCACTCCTGGGCTAGGAAAGTGGTCCGATTACGGGGGCGTGGCCGTCGACGAACTTACAAGACTACTTAGATATATACAAAATTTTAAATACGAATTTCAATCTTTAAATATTATCAACATTTTTTTCATGATGTATTTTCTTTTTTTAATTTTTTTAATCATGTATTTTTTTAATTTTTTAATTTTTTTATTTTTTTTAATTTTTTTGTTTTTTTTTTTTTTTTGTTTTTTTAAAATTTTTATTGTATTTTTTAAAATTTTTTAACATGTATTTTCGAAATTTCAATATTTTGACTGGTATGTTTTTTATTTTTAATAAAATAAAATTTTGAATTAATAATGGCCATTATTATTTTTTCCCTACAAACTAATTACTTAATAAGTGCGACTTGTAAAACAAACCATGGTTTTAAGAATATTTACAAAATTAACAAAAAAAATGTATACAAAATTACCAGAAAATATATACAAAATTAGGAAAAATAAAAATCGTCTATTTTATAATGCCCCCACGGGAGAGTTTTAAGTTTATTGTTGGATGCTATGAACCGTTTGTCGTCATCGTTTGTTAGTGCGGCCTTATTTACTAAGTGTGTGTATAATCGATGTTTCAGGCTGCGGAAAGCACTCACTTGTTTATGTAGCACAGCACTCGAGTCTTTGCTCATTACACAATTTATGTAGTCTTTAACGTCTATTTCGTTTTTCACTACATCTTTCTTCACACCTTTGAGTTTTTTAATTGGGGGCTCAGCACTATCTTTGACTATACAGTAGAATTTAGCTTTAACACCGACAAATTGTTTAATTATTGCCCCAGAATACTCATCTTTAAATTTACCGAGCACTTTTTTGTTTAATTGAGGCACTCCATAGACGTTATCTGCGGCATAGTCACTAGTATCAAAATACTCGCTAATTTGTGGCTTAATATCGACGTAAAAATCGTCCGTCTGTATTTGGTATATAAACGAATCAGTGTCCATGTACAATAAATCCACTTTGTCATTATATTTCGGTTTTATATAACGGTAGTGGAAATCGTACATTAAGCTTGAGCACGCTAAATCCTACGTAAATCGGTTTGTCGTATTTCACTTTTAAACGGTCCATTTGTATGGCGACTAGGTTTTCCCGAAAACACTATTATTTTTTAATTTGAGATAATCTTTCTCAAAACTATTTGTCGCCTTAGAACGAAGCTCGGTATTTAAATCGATGTATTTCTTCAGCCACGGAGATTGATTAAACTAGAGCGCACGATGTATTTTCTTTAACTGTAGTCCATATTTTAAACACTGTTTTAAATTTCGATAATGAATAACATATTTCTTCTTATCATAAACATTGGCGAGTAATTTGATGTTTTTGGATGTAATGTATGGCGGCTTCATTTGCTCAGAATGGTAGATCTTGATAATAATCGCGCAGTGTTTTCGGGTACTCGAGGTCGACTTCCAAAATCTATCCAACATCAGCGTCATCCGGAACCACTGATATGTCGATGTTATCCAATTCGTGTTCTGGGACCCACCGGAAATGTATAATCGGCAAATGCTGCGACATGGCCCATCCGTACAAGTTGTTCGCATCCAGATATTCGATGTAGGTCGACGGCTTCGTGGGGTCATAGTTAGACATGTATTTATTGTTTGCTTCGCTAAAATGACCGCAACATTGAGTCAATCCACCACGCATACCCTCTTTAATGAAATGGATCATGCCTATATCCGTTAGTAGCTCCAGTTCTACTTTCGCAAATTTCAACATGGCGTCCCAGCTCAAGCCTGGTGCAGTGTAATACTGGCATGGATCCAATTTGTACGTATTCAAACACATGTTCCGGAAATTTTCGAATACATCTACCAGTAATAACACGTCCGTTTTCAGATATAATTCTGAATACTTGTCCAAAGTTCGGATGTTGAATTTATTCCAAACTCGCTGTGCACGCTGGTATTCTTCATCGCTGATACTTGATAATTTCAGACTGCTATGAAATGCCGCTTTTGGTGATAGAGCGCGTTCATTCAGTCGTTCAACACTGTTGACGTATTCGTATGGGAATATTCCTTTTTGTTTGATTAAATTGAAAAAGCGGTCTTTAGGAAATGCTCGACGAACTTCGGCGAATTGCTCCGGCTTTAAATTCTCGGCAAGTTTATCTAAATTGCTCGCCATAAATCGGAACGAATCCATAAAACGCAACTGGATTGTTTTAATTTTAAATTTGTTATCAGATTCTTCATCTTCTTCATCATCTTCGTCATCATCAATATCTTTCACATTTTGATTGGCGTCGACTGGTAAATACTTCGTGAAAGAAATATAGCGTTCTTTGTTGTTCGGTATGACATCGATTCGTTCCTTGGAGACTCCAAATTCCCGGACGATAAAGTGCGCATCATATTCATATAAATTATGGAAAACTATCGGGATGATTTTCGGTAGTCTGTAAAGCCGATTACATTGGTTATGCGCGGCACCTCGAAATTCACCCGTTAGATGATCATGATCCCGCACACGATCATTGCCCAATTTATTGCCGCATACGGAACATTCTTCGACTAATCCAAATTCTAAATAATCCAGGCTTCATCGTAATCCAGGCTTCATCGTAAAAAAATCCATTCATCGGGCATCTTCTTCTAATTTTTCATAAAAACTTCCGCACAGTTCGGCCCGCGGTATGTTTCGAATTTGCTTAATGATTCATCATACGAGCACTTGATGTAATATGCGAAGCTGAATGGTTCGTGGATATGCGTGGTGTTCGTAAACGATCCGTCAGGATTCGGTGCGCATGTGTCGCATGATTTTAATATTGATTCGAAGTCCGCATAGATCGTAAATGGGACGAGCATCTGCTTGGCATAATTTTGAAATTTCAAAATGTTTTTGCCAGAACTTGGTATTACAGTGCGGACTTTGTTGCAGTCTTCTTTAGCATGTTCGATAAGCCGCTCTTCCGATGTAAAATATTGTAAGCATCCATCGCATAACCATTTAGAACCATTGCACCTTGAAAGTTGTCGTCCAACAAGTCGACTCATATCCTTTATCCAGCAGTAGTGAGTGGTTTCACCTTTTTCAATGTACAGCAGGTTAACATGAGTGTTCCTTTTGTTTTTCGTATAGTGCAGCGGTCCAACAATGCTCTTCCCTTCCAATCCATAAACATTGACGCTGATGTTGATGAGAGATTCGAATAATTTTATATCTTTGATCTTCATTGGGAACTCAATATCGTCGAAATTTAAAATTGTCGAATAATGAGGATATGATGCGACTCGATTTGAACTTAGTTCTGCAGGATGTAAAAACGATGTTCTTGTCCATGCGAAGCAAGCCTGATCTTCATTTTGAATATTGATAACCACCTGTTTTCGTTTGATCCACGCCGGTAGGTCGATATACTATGAAGCCCGGAGTGGATTATATTTAGTTATGTTGACTTCTAAATATCGTACTTCTATCAGCGACCACCCGCTGTCTCGTTCCTGAAATTCTTCGCTCTTACGTACTACAGTCGACGCCATATTTTGGTAAATTTCTTCCATATTGGTGGATTCACATACAGTAACATTTCTGGTGTTGAACGACTTCAAATCCAGTAGCAAATTATCTTCTTTGTCGAATTTCGCATATAATCCAAATAAGTTTTAAATGACGTATGCTTCGCCAGTTCCATATGCAGCAGCTGTAGTACATTTTCCTTAATTTCATCCAAAAATTCTTCTATGGACTGGAAGTACTCGGAACTCTTCATCCGGTAGCTGATTATTCTGGTTTTGAACGCGCTGTTAATCGTTTCCACAATAACGTTTCCAGTACCGCAGCATAATTTGTTTTTGTGGGCTGCGCTTCGTAAATGCCCATTGAATGAAGAAAATGGTATATCCACGTCGCATACTTCGCAACGTCTTGTTCTCCGATCCGCCTTTGATTTTTTAGATGGACTGCCATTTTGTTCACCGGCTGCGCGCTTTCTCGAAATAGAACCGCTGTTATGAGCACGTTATTAGAACCGCTGAGAGCTGTTCATGAGCACGTCTGACGCTGGTTACGGGTTGCCCATGTTCATTGGCCATATGCCGCTCCAGACCATTTCTAATATATTTACCGCAGTAAGCACACAATGCCGCCGTTTCCAAAACTATCCATTCTTGTAAACATGACACCACACCGACCGCATTTAAAAGACGATTTGTTACCGCTGTGCTTAGTTTTAATATCTCTTGCCAAAGCATCCCGATGGCTGAATCCTGATGCGCATATTTCACACTTGAACAATGCCATTTTTTCTAAATTCACAAAAATATTGCTTAGTTTTCGCGAAATATTTATAATTTTGCTTCTAAGATTACATTTTATTATTATGAACGCTAAACTTGACCGAAAATATTTTATTTACGGAATTTTTCTGACACATTCTGTACATTTTAAAATGAATATTTTTCGACATTAAACAAAACTAAAAAAAGTGAAATTGTATTTTCTGGAATTTCTAAAACAAAATTAAATTTGAAAAATACTGACTGGTAAAAAATAACATGAAATTTTTTCTGTTTTAATATTTTTAAAATAACTGTAATTAGATTTTAAGTTGTTGCATACAAAAATTAGTAAAAATATTTCCAAAATAAAAAATAATATTAAAAGGGATTAAATGTCTTTTATTGAACTTACCCGGTTTTTCAGAATAAGACAAAACAGACAAAAAAATACACTAACTGATTTTCAGTATACTAGTTTTAAATAACTAAATAAAATTAACTATTCGATAACTTAAAACAAACAATTAAACTTTAGAAATTATTACAACAATTACTTTTAAGATGAAATTCACAAATTCACTTTCGTAGCGTTTAAAACACTGTACTCCGAAAAAGTCGCAAAATATAATCACTATATGCAACATTAGGCTAGCGTATTTATAGTTTTAATTGATGACGTCATATAAATCTGTAAGATATAACAAGCTGCAACAAATTATGATTGCACAATATGACGCAATAATTTTTATAATTCAATTTAGTTCAAGTTTTCACTTGTTTTAAATAATAGGTTTTATTACTTTAAACAAATTTAGTGAACACTGTGATCGATATTGATGTAATACTATTGTTGGGAATGAATTTTCCATTGTTGGAAATAAATTGTTGAGAAGAATTTTTATCCAAAATAACATGGTAAGTTGCCTTAAAAAATCGAGATAAGTTTTACTGCATTTACAGCACACACTAATTTTAAATAGAATTGTTGTAGCCTGGAAGCATTTCCACCCTTAGTTGGAATATCATTGGGTCGTCTAATATGAAATGTCGTTTTCCGTCCACTTGGTCTATCGTGTAATTCAGATAAATATAAACACTTTTAAAGCATTAAAGAAATGTTTGGAAGCAATTATTCTTTAATTTTAAATCGAAATCACAAAAAAAGTTATCACAAAAAAAGTTAGTTAATTTTCCAACAAATGTTATTAGCCAATAGTAGAACTGATTTTTACTAAAGTTCACATAGAATTTGTCTAGTTTACGCGAAATATTTATAATTTTCTTTTTAAAATATGACTAAATAAAATTATAAATGCTAAAAATTTACCGAAAAATAATTTAAATTTTTTACGGATTTTTTTTCTGGCACATCCTGTACATTTTAAAAAATTATAAAAATTTTACTTCTAATATCACTTTAAAAAGAAAAATTATATTTTAAAAGTTATGAATATGAAATTACGTCTTTTAAAATTCAAGAAAAACTATTAAAAAGAAGAATTTTTTAGTTAATATTGTTTAAAAACAATTTTATGAACAAAATGAAAATTATATTTTTCAAAGTTGCTGAGCCAAAATTATTTAAACGAGCGAGATTAAAGAAAATTTTTTGTTTTAATATGTAAAATAACTAATTAATTTTTTAGAAAAACCCTGCACATTATTGTTATAGTACAAAATGGGTTATATCAACCATGTGAACCCAAGCGATGTTAGAACCTTAAGCATAAAATAGCACATGTATTGAGTATATGTATCAAGTATATGATTAACGCACTATAGATATCTATAGCATATTTAAAACGTTAAAAAAACACGAAATTTTTCTTTTTAATATTCATAGAATAATTGTAATTAATTTCAACTTACCGAATATTTCCAAAAATCACAAAAAATACACAAACTAATTTCAATGCACTATAGTTTTCAATAACTACTCGATTAACTGAAAAAAACGAACAACTAAAATAGAAAAATAACTTAAAATTATGTACTTTTAAGATGAAATTCACTTGTACCGTTTGAAGTACACTACTCGCAAAGTCGCAAAAACGTAATAACAATACAACAATAACAAATTTCATTTATAAAAATTACAAGTCGATTCTTGCATGTATATACGAGTATGTGATATTTCACATACGAAAATGCATTTATCAGCGAATTCCTCGTATGTTTTATAACTTTATGTCGTTAAAAATACATTTAATTAGATATACCTATCTAGTTAAGAAATTACTTTTTATAAAATATAAATTAGATTTAGGGAATTATTATGAAAAAATTTAACTTTTTTTTTATTTTTGGTAGATACTAACCACTAATCAATGACTGATTTTGAGATGGGGATTGAATAAAAAATCGATTTTCTTTTATAATTAGTTCCCAACAAGATGATAGATCTGAAAGATTGTTCATCAGTTTTATCGATTTATACTTAGTTCAAAAATTGATTTAGGAGTGGGACGTGAATAAAAAGAATCGATTTTTTATAATTAATACTCAGTGGTATGATAGATACCAAAGATTGTTCATCAGTTTTGTCGATTTATGCTTTTCTTTTAAAATTTCTAAAAACGATTTTCTTTTATAATTAATACTCAACAGTATGACACATACCAAAGATTGCTAACAAGTTTTATCGCTTTATGATCAGTTCAAAAATTGATTTAGAGATGGGCATGAATAAAAATACCCCTGTCGCAGCATCCTGCATAACATAGCGAATTTCCGTTTATAAAAGTTAGTTTTTCTTGGAAACTAGTTGACATAGTATAATAGTTTGAAGACCTTTTTTATGTGATTTTTTCTCCTCTTTCCAATAGTGTAAAAAAATTTTACAAAAATTTTTGAATAAGAGGAAATTTTGGCAAAAAGTTAATTTTTTTCACGAAAATTGCTAAAAAAGACATGTTCCAGGCATCGGTTGTGTCTGGTTAACGAACTCGTCCAACGGTTTGGGACTTCCAATATTTTCACCAAATTTCATAAACGTAAGACATTTCGTTCGAGAATTATCGCGCGGACACACACACGCACACACACACACACATGTATATATATAAATTTTATATATATAAATGTATATATATATAAATTTTAGTGACTATTTTTTTCGGTTTCTAGGGACCTCCAAACAAATTTCTGCCATAGTCCCGGGCTCAAGTCGCGTCATGACAGTGGCTGTAATAGCGAATTCCATTCGCTAAAACTGTCAACAGTGATGTACTTATTTGAAAAATATGTATATTAGAGGTACAAATCCATTCACACACATAGATATACGTATACTATTGCAGTTATAGTGAGTTATATACATACATACACATTATATGATTATACACATACAACAGTTGTAAACACACTAAAATTATAGAAAATAAATTGACTTTTTTTTTTCTTATTTTCTCAAAAACTAGCTAACCTAGAATAATAGTTCCAAAACCTTTTTTATGTCATTTTTTCCCGTCTTTGCAATGGTGTAAAAAAATTTGACAAAAACTTTTAAATTATAGCAAATTTTGGCCAAAAACTCATTTTCACGAAAAATGCTCAAAAAACCATGTTCCTGAGCGCCGACGTTTTTGGCTGAAGAACTCATCCAAGATTTTTGGACTTCCAACGTTGTCACCAAATTTCGTAAAACTAGCAGTTTTTCCTGAAGCGCTATCGTGCTGATACATAAATACATAAATACATATATACATATATATATATATATATAAATTTTAGTGAATGTTATTTTTGGGCTCTAGGGACCTCAAAACAAATTTCTGCCATATTTTCGGGCTGAACTTCGACTATGGCTAACACCATAATAGCTGAATTTCCAGAATTCTTTCTGGAAATTCGCTAAAATCGATTTTTAAATTCTGATATAATCATACTAGAATATAAATAAATGTTTTAAAGATGGGCATAAATCAAAAAAATCGAATTTTTGTTTTATATTTTTTATTAAATATATGTAAAAACTGGTACAATATTGAAATTTTTAGAATACATAGTACAATTAAATAATACATTTTAAAGAGAATAAATTACAAAATTCGCCATTCAGCATCCCCAACGATTTCAAGAAAGTCCAACGTCTTGAATTCCAGTTTATAAGTCAGTCCAAAGAGTCCATTATTCATAATACCCAGTTTTGGATTGGTCTGCAGCCATGCCAGCATCTGCTCATTTAAACTGTCGAATCTCGCCGGTAACGAAATGTATCCAATTTCTAATTTCAATATTGTCTTCATTTTCGATGAATCGAATTTTGATGGTAGTTGACTTGCTCCCATTATTTTATATATTTTTAGAATTTCCATATCAGAAAGTTTAATCCATCGTTTAACAGCGCCAAGATGGTTCAATTCGGGCATAAAATTTTCCGCCATTTTTGAATTAAGTCTCTGTTTCCAGCAGTAGTGGATTCCATTGTTTACAATAATTAGTTCTTAACACAACAATTGAAAATAATTTTTTACAACTATAAGATTTAATGTTTTTCACTAAAGTTTCGAACAAAATTGTAATTGAAAAGTTATGCTATGGTCTTTTATAGTAGAAAAATAGCACGATGACGTCAGTTATCAGACTTTATATAGCCATGCAGATTAAAACATGTTGCTTCATTTTTTTGCATATTAGACAGAAATCTCCGTTATTAATATCAGTATACCTTCTAATCACGTCAGCTGACAATTTAGACAAGTTTAAACCTGTTTTCAGATAAAAATATAGTCTTATGATAAAATTCATTTTTGCATATTAGGCAGCAATCTCCGTTATTAATATCAGTATACCTTTTAATGACGTCAGCTGACAACTTATACGAGTTTAAACCTGTTTTCAGATAAAAATATGAGAAAATTATGAATCAAGGTACAGAGTTCGCGGTGGTTCAGACTAGCAGCGCCATCTTCTAACTATCAAAAAGGATTTTCGGTGCCATCTGTCGACAGTTTATCAAACTTACGCATATGGATCGCTAGTATTCAGACTAACAACGACATCTAGTAGTAATTCACAGGGCTCGAAGATAGCTGCGCAATCTGTCGACAATTTTTCAAACTTACGCACAGGGATGGCTATTATCTAGACTACGAGCGCCATCTAGTAGTGAATTTACAGGGCTCGGAGGTGACTGCACCATTTGTTACGGAATTTTTGAATTCTTAGGTTCGGTTAGGTTAGAAAAAATTTTGTTAGGTTCGGTTAGGTTAGAAAAAAATTTGTTAGGTTAGGTTAGGCTAGGTTAGATCAAGTTCCGTTGGATTCCGCTAGGTTAGGCGAAATTTCCTTAGGTTCGGTTGGATTTGAGACCAAAACATTACTCCACCCACCGCCGGAGGCTTCTAGAACCGCCCCGATCGAGCTGCCTCCTTCCAAGGTCGCTCAAAAAAGTCTGATGGTGGGATGGTGGCTCCCGTTCTCTTATATTTCTACTACTATATTGTGATAATTTTTACTGGAAATGTTGTCGATCTTGAGATGGTGAAGCGTCTAAGGAATAAATTTATAAAGTTTCACTAAAATCTGTCCCGTGGTTTTTGTGTCAGCGGTGCCCGTAGAAAACCAAACTGATCATTTTATTATATAAATTCTATGTAACTTCCAAATATCAGTTTTATGTACAAAAATATCTTATAGTAATAGATAGACTTTACATTTTTCTACACAATTATGATAAGAAATATACGTGAATTTGAAAGAAAAAAAATATTTGCACAATAAACAAAAATATTTAAAAAAATGCTTTATGTGACCACCCTGTATCAAGTCAAAGAACTGAAATGTCATTGTCACATAGAATATTTGTAACAATTTCCAGCGAATTCAAATTTGCTGTCAAGAATACTTCAAATAACAAATTTGGTATCAGCTTCCGGTATAACCGGAAATGGCACCAAGTTAAAAATATATTAATCAAAATCTACTTTATTTAGGAGGCCAAAAACTTTTAATGAATATTCTATTTGAATCATCCTATACATAACTATTTGGTAGATCACATTAAAATGTGGCTAAGATTGATCGGGAGGTTAATATCTATAGTCCCTGTAAATTTCAACTCAATAACTTTAATAGTTTTTGAGTTAAATCGGTTCGTACAAACATAGAGACAGCCAGACAAATTTTTTTTTAAGTTATACATATTTGGTATATATGTCGAATTTGCTAACTGAAAAACATACTAATACTTAAAAATTCGAAAATCACAGACATTTCTATTTTATTTATAGGTATTGATGATAATACCTACTGCTAATAATTTATTGTTATTGAAAAAAAGATAACCCTTAGACTTTATTCAGCAAATATCACTGTCCATTTTTGGTAAACGTAAACAGACCAAGATAACTATACGATTTTTTGAAATCGAAAAGATGGTTTAATTCAGGAATAAAATTTATACATTAAGAAAAATATTTCATTCACTTTTATATCCTGTAATAACAAATTCATAAAACCAACTCATTGTACGGAACACTGTTAGCGCAAGTACAACTTGCACTTGACGATTTGTTCTAATATATTTACAAAAACAGTGTACAACAGTTGAGTACATGTATGCATTTAAGTAAGTGTATATGCGTGTGTATATAAATAATGAAATGTGTATGTGCTCGCATATTATGTTTCTGTACTCCCTTCTGTAAAATTTTACTGATGGTCCTAGTGATACGATATAACGTACTTTCCCTTATTTTGTAGCAGCCACTATGTTATATACTTATATTGGAGCTCCTATGTATAGTGCTTCACTTCGCTCGTTCAACGACTCAGTCTTTTTCATAACAAGGAAGATATTATTGAAATAGTCTCATTACTTTTTAAGCAAACCTTAACGTAATAAGAAAACACAAGAAAATCATGCATATTTTCATTTATTCAATACATGGCAACATAAATACATACATATTTAAGAATTATTTCGAACAACAACCATGCACCTGGAATAAAAAATTTAGTTTTTTAAAAAAAAATTCCACTGCAACACTCAATAAAGAAAATTAAGCCAATTATTTTCAAAACCACTCCATGCCACATTAAAATGAAAATAGATTCGTTCAAAGCTACATCGTAAGGAAAAAGAAACTAACAATAATCAAAACAAATACCACCATGTTAGGTACCTCGTAAAATAAATTTATTTGAGGCCTATGTGAAAGGTCCCCTTTTATCTGTCGAATGTATCGAAGTAATATAAATAAATAATATACGTACCACTTAAATGAAAATTATTGAACCCAAAATAAGAATATTGTTGGCGTACATTCCGTCCCGGTGTGAACGTGAACGGGAATTGACATGTTAGGTTATTTATTTCAATTTTATACAGTTGGTGACAATTTTACTTTCTTTTTGTCACTGTTGTGCATTTGTGTTTTATATGTTGGCATAAATGGTAAATAGCTTGCCCATTTCCATCTAGAAAAGAAAAAAGTGATTGTAGCAATAATAAAAACTGAATAAGTCTTTAAACATGTCGTTTTGGGCAAGGTTTGATAAGAACCCAAACTCAGTATAACTTTTATACTTTAAAAAACATGACTTTTGGAACATATGTGTTTATTTATCTATGTTTAAAAAAAATAAAATTAGATAAGTTTATTTTTACTAATAACGTCAATATTTCTTAGCATGCAAGTAAATAAATCCAATCTTTCTTATTTGTATGCGAATTAGTGCGAAAGATTTTAACAGGTGATTGCTGAAGTTCTTTTATGTAAAAAAGTTCATATAAACCCAGGTCCGAAAACGCTTAGTTTCCAAGATAGAGAGAAGATGGGCTATTAGATAGCCCATACCGGTTTTGTGGTAGGAACAGTAACTTTCTTATTTGTATCCGAATCTTTCTTATTTGTATCCGAATTTGTAAAATTGCTTAACATAACGTGATAACGAAATAATTTGAAAGAATATTTTAAAGTGTGAATTTTGATCACGAGTATGAATTTGTTCCCAAAAGGCCACACACACTCTAGTCCCGTGGTGTATATATTATTATGTTTTGCAATTTCAAATAGTTTAAAATTATAAAGGCCGATTCTCTGACAAGTGGTCAATAAAAATGAAATTTTCGAAATGGAGTAATTTGATTGGAATCTGGCTTTTGTTGTAAAAAAATATATAAAATTTAACAAACAAGTAAAATTTTTGAAAAAATATAATTGGTTTTTACGGTACAACACCGAAATTTTTCCCATTGTAACTTGTCACCAATATCTAATTTGAGAACAAATTTCAGTATTGTTTTTTTAAGTGATATAATTAAACAAACTCAAATCATATGAAAGGGTAAGTATAGGTTTACACAGCAATACGATTTTTTAAGCTGCAGTGTTTTTCTAATAAAAAACAATTGTTTTCACAAGTGTGAGTAGATAGGCTATGACAGAGCGGGTGCACCGTAGAACCCCGATTTTCCGGACTACTTTTTGACGGTGTTTAGAACCGTGTAGTTTGGGGTCCTACTGTACCTCGTGTATAGATTGATCTTTGACCCCGTACGTACCGAGTACATGTATTTAAAATTTGTTGTTGACATTTGACCCCCACACTCGCTCATACTGTTGGCCTTGAAATTCCTAAGACATGAGTCATCACCTCAACAACCACACAGGTAGTTAACCCATTATGAGTCATCACAATTTAGTTATCACAATTTGGATTTGTGTTAACCCATTACCCGCCATAGTTTTTGAATGGAAACCTAACGCATGCGCAGACAGAACACTACCGCGTCAAAAATGTGGGGAATACCCTAACTCAGGGATGCCCCAAACTTTTGACACCGTACTGTACTTAAATTTTTGGTACACTGCCATGTCAGAAGTGTGGACCCCCTGATCAAAAAGGTATCCGATCACTTTTTGAAGCGTACTGTACTTATTACATGCAAACCTTCGCCTTTAACCTAAATTAATTGCGTTATTTTAAACGAAAGGTACACTACCGCGTCAAATTTGCGGGGTTACCCTAACCGAAGGGGTGGCCCCAAACTTTTAACACCGTACTGTACTTAAATTTTTGGTACACTATCGTGTGAAAAGTGTGGACCCCCTAACCAAAAAGGTGTCGGATTACTTTTTGAAGTGTACTGTGCTTATTACGTGCAAACTTTGAACCTCACTTAATTGCGTCATCTTAAACGAAACTCGGGAGGCCACTAAATTTTGTGGGGGCACTGTACAGACTTAAGATTTCCGACCGCTACTGTACTGCCGGAAATTTGGGTGTCAACTGTAACTCGGGATTTTTTGTATATGTGTCAGCACTTTATAAGATGTTTATTTAGTAAAAAACTCGTGACTTTTTATATGGTTTGAGTTTGTTTATTTAAGATTTTTTAGCTGACTCCACCGCAACCGCTGACCCATATCGAGTTTTCATGCGTCGGACGTCGAGAATTTTCGACATTTCATACGCTTTGAGCGTAGATAGTGATTTGAATGGTTTACCAGCACCAAGTTTATTCAACTTCTCCAAAACCGGATCCATTGTTTCATCAGTGGCAGTAAAAGTGGTCCACAGATCACTTATACTTAACTCTACACCGTATTGTTCAGACATTTTGCCAATACACTGCCAATTTCTGTTTCAGCACGTTGCTTAAATATTTTATGAGTTGCCACCACAAAAAACCACAATTGCATTTCGAACTATATTAATTTACAATTCAGAGCAGTTCACCGCTAGCCAACATAGCAAAGGGTTTTCGAAACCTGAGATCATTAAACGTAAAACATTTAAGCAACAACACATTTCACCCGAAAATTTAGCATTCCTTAAATCACTAGGTCTTAAAGTGAAAAGAACTTGGTACTCACCAATGTGCTAAATATTATTAACAGTTTGTAATTTGATTGTAAACTAGCAATAGCTATTAGTAGCCATTTTCGAATACATTCTACAAATTAACTAACTATCCCCACCACTTTTAATTATTCTATATAAAGTTGTGGATTATGTGAATAAATTCAGTTCTACGGCGGTGGTAAAAAATGGCGTTTCTTGACATACAAGGCTATCAAGGAGCTAACAACGAATTTTATTTTAAAGAAGTTGGTATTGCTGCGGAAAATTCGGATGACATATTACATCTCATATTCGAAGCACCGTTTGATTTCAACGAGTTGCCGAAGAAATTTCAACGAGTTGCCCGTTGGCTTTACCGAAATTGGCATGGGATACCTTGGTCGTATGGATTTATTCCATACAACAAACTTCGTATCATATTGAGACCTGTATTAAAGAAGTATGATGTCATATACGTCAAGGGCAGTGAAAAGAAGAAATGGATTTCAAATTTGTTTGATGACACCGAAAACCAGCCGTGGATTTTGAATTTGGAAGAAATATTTGATGTACCCAAGATTTCCAATCTGCGAGATGAATATTATTCAAGACGTTGTATGCTTCATTCAGATAAAATTTGTTCATTAGAAAATTGTATTCTTTTAAAAAATTTTTATATGGAAAATAAATAGATTTTATGTAATATATAGATTTAAGCAATTTAATTTTTTTGTATACATATTCTATAAATAAAATTTAAAAAAAAGAAAATTATGTTCGTTTTATTTAATTGTTACCCTGAATTCCCCTATTTTTTACAGCAAGAAGTTTCTTTCGTTAACTTATAAAAGTATTGAAAAAAAAATCTAATGATATTTACAATGATACACCCTGTATATGAAAACATTCATTAAAACATTAAATATACACCCGTTATATATGCATATGTATATTACATATGTGTGTTAATACTACGGTAGCTATTTATATATTCAAAATTTTTGATTTTTCATGTGAATTTTCTAATATAGACACTAATCTATAAAAATTTAGCAACTTAATGAGCTGTTGTAATTTTTATATTAAGCAACGTGTTTATAGTAATTTAAAACCAAAAAATTTTGAATTTTTATACTGGTTAAAATACATAATTTGTATACTCTTATATATATCAGTATTAAAATGTTATACAAACATTTAATTTTTTGCAAACTAAGCAAAGTTTGTTTCAATACTGATAGATTATTTTATATTTAGATTTAATACTTATTCATAAATGGCTATACAATTCGTTTACTAGTATTCATAAAAATTAAAATTATATACAAATTTTCTTTCTTATTCTCAATATACAGAGTGTATACATAAAATATTTTTAATATACAGAGTCTATACATATGTACATACTGAATTATTTCAGATAATTTTCGTTTGATATAGAAACAGTTTTGTGCTACAGTCAAATTCAAAAATGTTGTGCACCATAAGAAGTAATATTTTTTGTAACTTGTTGAAATTTCAAGAACTTTTGTTAGTTAACTAAAAAATTGGTCACTGTAGGTTAAATGTTAAAGTATTAAAACTGATAAAAATAATTTCTTGCTTGAGGCCTACAATGGGTGATATTTTTTACTAAACAATTTTTTAGCTCATTAATATTCCATGACGTCATCCTTCTTATACCAAAAAAAACTTCTTATATGAGTCATATGATAATAATTCAGCTAAAAAAAACAAACTTATACTGATAACAATTCTTGGAATAAGAACTAACAAGTTTAAACAAGTTAAAAATTCCAAGGTTAATTCTATTTAGCACGTGCGAGCTCAAAATGTCAAGGTTTATATTTCAACAATTTTTTTATATAATACGACGCAATTAATTTATACAACGCAAAAAAAAAATTTTAAATAAACAATTTATAATCAGATCGCCTACTAAAAATAAAATTAAATTTATTGCGTTGTTAAGAAAAAAGTGCTGACTTTGCTGAAAACAGGCTAAAACTTGTTGAAAAGTACAGTAGACACTCGATTTACAGTACAGTAGCGGTCAGAAATCTGGACCCCGGAGTCGGATTTTAAAATCTAGCGCTTGGTACAGTGCGCCCCCGACAAAATTTATCGTTAGTGACCGCACTCAATTTAAGATGACGCAATTAAGTGAGATTAAAGGCGAAGGTTTGCAAGTACACATAAAAAACAAGACACGGCAGTGTACCAAAAATTTAAGTACAGTACGGCGTCAAAAGTTTGGGGCCACACCTTGGGTTAGGGTAATCCCACATTTTTGACGTGATAGTGTACCTTTCGTTTAAGATGACTCAATTAAGTGAGATTAAAGGCTAAGGCTTGCATGTACACACAAAAAATAAGTACAGTGCGCTTCAAAAAGTGATCGGATACCTTTTTCAGTTAGGGGGTCCACACTTTTGACATGGCAGTGTACCAAAAATTTAAGTACAGTACGGTGTCAAAAATTTGGGGCCACCCCCGAGTTAGGGTATCCCCACATTTTTGACGCGGTAGTGTACCCCATCTATCAAATTGTGGACTAAAATTCAGTCTGCGCATGCGTCGTATACTTAAATTCAATCTGCGCATGCGTCGTGTACTAAAATTCAGTCCGCGCATGCGTTAGGTTTGCATTCAAAAACTATGTTAGTGCTGGTGAGTAATGGGTTAATACAAATCAAAATCGTGTTGAATAAATTGTGATGATGCATAATGGGTTAACTTGAATTTATTTTGTCGAAGTGATGATGATGACTCATGACTTTCAAGGCCAATAATATGAGCGAGTGTGGGGGTCAAATGTCAGCAACAAATTTTGATACATGTACTCGGTACGTGCCGGGTCAAAGGTCAATCCATACACGAGGTACATGTTGCGTCAAGATGTACCCAAACTTTTGAGACACTAGGTGTGGTCGTGCTGTCACAGCCCATCTACTTATAATTTTTATTGTTTTGGATCTTTTTATGGTTTGTGTTGAATGAATGAATTGAGAATGAACGTAGAATACTTGTTCTTACCCAGAAAAAGGTTTTCTCAAGCTTTTGGGGTATTAATATGATTTCTTAAACATGATTATTCCTGTTTATAAAAATGTTACTACGCTGTAAACAAGGCCGGATTACTCACCCGCCCTACCTGGGCCATGGCAAGTTTTTAGGGGCGGTAGATTTAGAAAACAGGACGGAAAAAGTTGTAATTGACTTTTTTTTTTGTTCGTCAGTTATTTTTTTAAGGGAAAGTTTGAAAAAAGTAGATTAAGAATTTCACAGTGGCTAAGGACAACAGTTAGCGTTAAGCTGACCCTGGCTGTAAATATTTGATCCTAACATTATGATTACATTTACTATATTATAACAATTCTTTAAACAATGCGTTAGTACTTATTTTTACGTTACTACATATTTCTTCCTTTATGTAACCTATTATTAATTTGCAACACTAAAATAACAAACAGTAACAAACATTAGCTAATTGAAAATTGATTGTTGTGCTCTCCTATTAGTTAATTTAAAATTAAGTTCTGAGCTCTCCTATTGGTTAATTTAAAATTGATTGTCGAGGGTAAATTGGTCGTTAATGTTTTATCGTTGATATTTTATTCGTCGATGTGCAATTGTGCTCTTTCGTTGTTAAAGAGAACCCATTATTTTTTCTTTTTTTTGTGAGTTTGTTAAAATATACAATAATACAAAAATGGGTAGAGGTCGCCCTATAAATGTTTCTCCGTTTTCTAAACCTATCTCTCCTAAAAACTTGCCATGGCCTAGGTAGGCCGGGTGGGTAATCCGGCGCTATTGACAGAATAGTAACTTTTTTAAACAGGAATAACCATGTTTATTGCTTATTTCAATGCGTTCAATCAAAATTTAGAGTTTCTTTAGCTTGATGACTCACAAATTTTCCAAAATCGTCAAAAACTGACAAAAATGGAGATAGATCATATTAATACGCTAGAAACTTGAGAACACCTTTTTCTAGATAAGAACAAGTATTCTACGTGTACACAATTTATTCATTCAAACATCCAAAACAATCAAAATTATACGGACCAAAAAATTAAACACAAACATGGATATGAATTACATTAGAATGAATTCTACAGATTCAAGTCACGTTTCAAAAATATAGTTAATCCGCCATCTTGTGGTGTCCGATCTCATAACGAGCAACTGAAATGAATTTTTTTCGGTCATGGAGGGGGAATGTTTACAATAGAAATATAAATCGACGGCCTCATAACGCGATTCGACTGTATATAAATTTTGATTATATCGAGAAATAATAAGTCATTTCTCTTTGATGTTTCTGATTACGTGATTATTAACGTAAATTTTGTAATTTTATTTTATTAAAATTTTTATAATTTTGTGTAAAAAGGGTGATATTCACACAAGCTTAAATCAAAATAGGCTTTTTTAGAACTACTGTCAAATACCCAATAAATTATTTATATTTATCTCGCAGACTAAAGAACATATTATATATACACGGTGTTAGTGAATAAGTGTGAAAGATTTTAACAGATAACTGCTGAGGTTCTTTTATATAAGCCCAGGTCCGAAAACGCTTACAAGGAACGGTATCCAACTGTATCTATCAAAAATTTTTGAAACTTTGATGGATTGTAGATCTTACTAAAACTAATACAAAGCCATATTTCGTTCGTGCCCATAAGCGGTTTAAGAGGGTGAAACTCACCCCTGAAAATTAGAGTTTTTTTCAATTTTCTTAAATATCTTGGAAATGGTAAGAGCTTTGGTAGGGAAACTATATATATTTGTAAATGGCACGTTAAGATCTTTATTATAATACCAAAATTAAAGTTATAAAATTATTGGGGTTTCATCCCTCACTCCCAACCCCTAATTTTATCAAGTAATTTTTGGCAATAGAGAAGGCTGTTATATGTAAATAAAATAATTTTTAATTAATATATTTGACATCGCACCAGTTTATTTCTTGTTGCATAAATACACCCTTTGTTAATATTAACTTGGGAAAATTTTTAACTTTTTGATTTAATAATGAGCAAAAATATGGTCAAAGAATCTCGTATTGTAGTAATGAATTGTTACAAATTTACGGTATGCTTAAAAATACATAATTTAGAAAGAAAAATACACTGCACCCCCCCCCCCTCCCCTTACTTGACAAATCCATCTTATAATTAAATCTATATCTATATATCTATACAAATCTTATTTACTTATTTATTTATTTATTTCTATTTATCTATACAACTGTTAATATTTTTTAACCTCTGGATGTTTATGAATATCGACTCTGGAAGCAATTCATCAGATTATTTTCGGATAATGTAATTCTAAAAGAGTATATAATATTGATTTTTATCGCCGTAACAATATTCTAAAACTTCAGTCTCTAGCTCACAATCAATTTTCGTCGCCTCGTTTTCAAAATTTGTTCAAGTATGTATGGTATAAAAATTGATATATAGACCAACGACCAGAGTTTTGAAAATTCTGTAACATGTTGCTTTTCCAAAGAAGAAGGAAGAGCACCAAAGTATAGTGTATGTAGTAAACCGGTTTTTATAAGATGTGCTTGGTGTGGACGATATTTTTGTTTTGAACATTTTTATGAACAATATCATTATTGTGTAGATTATAAACCTTAAAATATTTACAACTGTATAGATAAATAAAAACGCCGTGAGCAGCGGAACCCCATTACGGAAGTCCAATTTTTCCTTTCATCTTCGGTATTGAATGTCTACAAGCGAAATGTAATTGAAAGTCCACAAGCGATTTCTCATTTTGATGGTTTCAAAACTGATGATGAGGTTTTGAGTTTTTAAGGGCTGAATCTCAGTAAATTTCAATTTTGTGCCGATAGCAGTTAGCAGGGAAAAAGCTAACACAATTCGTACGAAGGCATTCCTACCCATGCTTATCCGCCAATTGCCTTTGTGTTTTATTTTTAAATATTAAAAAAAGGAACTTAAATAGTAAACTGGAAGGCTTTTATGAAGATATTTTTTCTTTCCAAAAAAAATCCAAAATTTCTATTTTATAAATAATAAAAAAAAATTCCTAATTTATAAATAAACAGTGACTTTAATAACATTTTTAAATTACTTAATATGTAAGTATTTCCTTTGTCATAAAAGCAAGTTCACTTTTCTTAAATTTTTAAAATTACTATTCGCCTACTTGTATTTAGAATCAAAATGATGCATTTAAAACACATTTAACAATAGCATTCAATTCCGATGTAAAAATGGGAGAAGTGGGGGGAAAAGTAATGTGGACTCCCTAAAAGGTACTAGCTGGATACTAACTGAATACACGTACAAAATTTCAGCCCTCTAGGTTTCCTCAGAGAGTCTCTAGACCTGTTGGAAAACAAGCAAAAAAATTAAGGAAATATTGGCGGAAAAATCATGGGGGTAAGGGTTAAAAGTTGAAACCTCCAAAAAGCAGTGTCTGGCTATTAGCTTAACCTGTACACAAAATTTCAGCCCTCTAGGTTTATTTGAGGAGATTTTGACCCGAACGAAACTGTTAAAAAACAAGAAAAATCATGTTTTTTTTGGTATAAAAAAGGTGGGGGTAGGGGTTAATAGTCGAGACCCCCAAAAGGCACCACCTTGATACTAACTCAATCCGAATACAAAATTTCAGCCCTCTAGGTTTATTTGGGTGACCTGTGCGAGTGGTAAAAACTACGAAAACGTCGAAAAAGCATAAAATTGTAGCTTAAAAATGAGGAGGTGGGGGTAAAATATTAAAACCTCCAAAAATCACAACCTAGGTACGAACTTTATCACCACACCAAATTTCAACTCTCTACGTTAATTCTGGGGGGCTGTGGGCGTGTTAGATCGAGCCCAAATTCTTTTTTCCCCCTCTACTCCCTCCAAGTCATCCTTGGAAGCTGAATTTTGGATATGTTGTAGATAATTGACCGAAACATTATTTCCGACCGGTTTGGAAAAGTTTTATGGTTTGGCCGCCGGCCCCCCACTACACCCTTAAAAGTTGGGTCAGATAAAAAATTTCCCCAAAATTTGATCCCATTTTGATAGTATTGTTGTGCATCAGAATGAGCTCCATTTACCAAATTTGAGCTCTGAACTTCCATAGGGGGGCCCTACACATATTAAAAGGTAGCGGGAAAATATATATATATATATATATATATATATATATATATATATATATATATATATATACAAGGTGGTCCAGAATTATGTACCGTAATTGGTAGAGCTCGTAGTACGTTCAAAATTAATGGTACCTTTTCATGTACACTTTTTTCAAAACTCAATAATAAGGGAGATACAACTCTGTAAAGGGGTGAAACGAAAACCGTTATTTCTTAAATATTTTCCAAACGCTTTTGAATAACGGATTGATATTTTAGGGGTACTTATTTTGCGTTAGAAGGATTAAATTTATGTCAACACTTATTCCACCAGTCTGACTAAGGGGTGGCTTTGGATGGTAGGTGTGAGTTATCACGTCTTTTCTTTTTTAACTTGCAATTATTTAAACAAAATCCTTGGTAATATGATTCCTCAGACAATTTCACGCAAAAAAAGGTATACTTGTTACATTTCGATAAATATTACCGTTTTCGAGTAATTTAAAGTAGAAGTATCTATTTCCAAATTATCCCCTAATCATAAGTGATCGAATAATTGATACTATAAATTTAATTATCTTAATGTTCATACGCGCCCCTAGACCCCTCTAGATTTTACCCCTCTGCCTTATCTCCCTTATTACTGAGTTTTCGAAAAAAGTGTAGATGAAAAGGTACCATTATTTTTTTGAACATACTATCAGCTCCAGCAATTACGGTACATAATTCTGGACCACCCTGTATATATATATATATATATATATATATATATATATATATATATATATGTATATATATATATATATATATATATATATATATATATATATATATATGTATATAATATATATATGTATATATATATATATATATATATATATATATATATATATATATATATATATATCAGATATTTTTTTCTACATATTCGTGTTCTACGGGTCCAAAAACGGATAGCGCCCCTACTCTCGCCTCTCGCCGTTCTTGTCGTATAAACTGTATAAGTCTAATTTTTTCAAGAAAAAATTGGACTAAAAAGAAATAAATAAGTAAATACGATTTGTATAGATATCAGTCAAGTATGGGGGGGGGGCTGCATAGTATGTGTTCTTTCTAAATTATGTATTTTAAAGTATATCGTAAGTTTGTAACAATTCATTACTAAAATACGAGATTCTTTGACCATATTTTTGCTCATTATTAAATCAAAAAGTTAAAAATTTTCCCAAGTTAATATTAACAAAGGGTGTATTTATGCAACAAGAAATAAACTGGCGTGATGTAAAATATATTATTTAAAAATTATTTTATTTACACATAACAATCTCTTCTTTTACCAAAAAATACCTGATAAAATTAGGGGTTGGGGGGATGAAACCCCAATGATTTTATAACTTTAATTTTGGTATCATAATAAAGATCTTAAAGTGCCATTTACAAATATATATAGTTTCCCTACCAAAGCTCTTACCATTTCCAAAATATTTAGGAAAATTGAAAAAGAACTCTAATTTTCAGGGGTGAGTTTCACCTCCTTAAACCGCTTTGAGCACGAACGAAATATGGCTTTGGGTTAGATTTAATAAGATCTACAATGCATCAAAGTTTCAAAAATTTCTGAGAGATACAGTTGGATACCTTTCCTTGTTAGTTTTCAAGATACAGGGTGTTCAGTTTCTCGTCTTTTTTAACATCTTTCTGAATATTTCAAAACCGTTTTGAGATATTAACACAAAATTTGGGACACGCTATGACAGGATAAATACCCATATTATGAAGTAGACAGAATGTTTTCACTTAAACCAGTGGCGTCCATACAGCCATGTGATGACACATTTTTAAGAATGATTTTTTCCAGTTTGAAAATGTTTTTCAAAGGTCCCATAAGTGGTTGACAAAAATAATCTCTTAGTATTTTGTTGCTTATGTAAGCATTTTCAAGATAAAAAATAATTTCCAGTTACTGTTCCTACCACAAAACCGGTATGGGCTATCTAATAGCCCATATTCTCTCTATCTTGGAAACTAAGCGTTTTCGGACTTGAGTTTATATGAACTTTTTTACATAAAAGAACTTCAGCAATCACCTGTTAAAATCTTTCACACTTATTCACTAACACCCTGTATATCGTATAGACTCACTGTATCAATTTATAAATTAGGCACCCGGATACGACCAGTATACAACCTAATAGTATTCTCTAATATACTAATAATCAATGCAATAAGCGGTGATATCCGTAGCAACGTTTTCAAATAATTATTGTAAAAGTATAATATTGATAATAGCATTTTACTTTTTTGAGAAGAAACTGCAAAATTTAGAAAAAAAAGAAAGTGGTATTCGCTGTATTTTCAAAATACGTATGTATACAAATTATGTCCTGCAGTAATTATAGTCGCATTAAATCAAAAATTAACATTATATTATATTCCTTAAATCTCACCCGTCTCATCCGGTTTTCTGCTTCAAGAAAAATGCCTACAAACTGGCTTACGCTTTGTCTAGTAGTACCTATAATATAATAGTGTTAATTGGTCTGTAATTTATCTGCAATTTTAAATTTGTTTAATATTTCATTTAAGTAATTTAGTGCTTAGCAATGCTATTTAAGTTAAATTTCTGATTCGCTGTGAGCTTTTGCCTGGAGTCGATACAAAAATCGCCTACAGCGCTCAAGGTGGACAAATATAGCAGTTTATCAGGGCGGCATTTGTACATAATTTGACTATTTTCTTTAAGAAAAAGTATTTTTTTTTTTAAATACATGTTTGATTTTTTCAAAGCGACTACTTATTACGATGTCTGTTTACTATATTCTACAAAATAATAAAAAAAAATTATTTGTAACCCTTCTATGAAACGTTATTTTATTTTGAAATTTTAAAAAATATATTATAAAATTACCTTTTATGCTTTTTCTTGGTTAGTTAATGAAAACTATTCTGTTTTCAGACATTTTTGAGATAAAGTGAGCAGATGTATGACTTTTATTAATATGTATAACAAATTTCAGTCCTTTAATATATTTTCCATTCATTTATAATAGTAAAATGGGCTAATTCCCAAATTGTGTGCCAACCTGTAAATAAAGCTGTCAGATTTATCATTTTTATTTTTGTTAGCCGAATTTTTCAACTAAAAAAATTAGACTTATACAGCCTGTACGATAAGAACGGTGAGAGGCAAGAGTAGGGGCGCTATCCGTTTTCGGACCCGTAGAACACGATTCTGTAGAAAAAAATGTCTGATATATATATATATATATATATATATATATATATATATATATATATATATATATATATATATATATATATATATATATATTGACAGAAGAAAAAATTGACAGAGCCATTTCGTAGATTTTATGCTACTAGAATGTATGAAAATTATCATAGATTCGGTATCTGCAGATAAGCAGCTCGGTTTCATATTAAAACCAATATTTTTTTGCGGATTACTGAATCCAGACAGAAGAAAATGTTTAAATTAAATTTAAATAATAAAATTAAAATTATTATTTAAATAATATTTATATTATGTTCTCCTAATACCAATTAAAAAATTTTTTTAAAAAGTTGGTCTTTGTCTGATTTGCGAAAAATTGAAGTGTTTTTTTTTTTTTGTGTTTTATGATATAAAAAAATTTGTTAGGGTTGACCAAATTAATCAAATTAACTAAAAAATTTAGTTGATATAGGTACAAACAAACACTGATATAATAAATATATACTTATTTTATTATCGTATCCTTCGCCACTTTCATGTTTCCCATCGTCACATTCTACCGTGACGAAGGATACATCCGTGACGAAGGAGATAATTTTCCAACAAAATCGTAATTAATCGTGAACAGCGATCATTTAGTTCGAAAACTTGAGTTTATCGTAAAGCTTACATTATTACAAATAATATTTACGTAAAAACGTTTTGAAATTCGTTAAATACATACCAGAAAAAGCCGTGACGAAGGATACACTCAATAAACACACGCAGCCGGTTTTCTTGCTTGATCTAAAAAAATAACAAGCTTTCTATGTCAATCAGTTGATTTGACTTTCGCTGTATGTTCTATGGTCTTTGGCGTTCCATTTTACGGAAAAACATGACCCTTTGACCTATTTTTTTTAAACTTATAGCAATATTTGGCAGTCGTGACGAAGGATACTCGAATTTTCGCGACAATTTTTCGTCCCGCCAAAAAAAAAAAATAATTCTGCAGATAAATAAAATTTAACTTTCTAATTACCATGCGTAACAATTTAACTCTCTTTTTTATTTATAAAATTGTGTGGTTTCAGTAAAATTATTTTTAAAAAACGTTATAGTTCCAAGCAATATGTGATAGGGACCACATGCGTTTTAGAACTGCAATAAAAGTTTGACACCATTTTTATAAAAAAAATTAAATCAAAAATTAAAGTAAATATAGGTAGGTCATCTAAATAGGAGTTATTATAGTTGGAAAAATATTCCCAGACACTTTTGTAGGTTTCCTTCTTTTTTGTCCTTGTCGTACACTTTTTAACACTACACCAGTGTCCTTAATCAGTGGTTTCTATTTAGTTTTTTAAATATTTGACATAATAATATTTCATCTTCACAAAGTTAAAAAAATGATGCAGTACTGTAAAGAAAAGTGAAATATGTATTTTCAATTAGAACAAACTATTTTCGTTTGATTTTAACTGATTTGAAAATTCTAAGCAGTACATATTGACATCCACTGATTTTTGTTTTCAATTTTATATTTTAATAGTATTAAATATTTTGCAATGAATCCAGTCATTCAGTTATTTTATGTATATGTTTACAGTTAAGTTATAATATATCATTAATATCATTTGTTTTCGGTTTCTTTAAGAAATATTCTTCTGTAATCAAATTATTATTGAATAAACAGAATTTACGTAAAAATATAAAATAGTGTTATTAACTTATTATTTATTATTATTTCGTAACCTAATGTTCAATTAGTACCCTATGCACTATTTATTTGTTTGACTGGAATTAGAAAAAGACAATCATACGTTGACAAAGAAACTATCAAAAGTGTCTGGGAATATTTTTCAACTATAATTTTATTTACAAAATAATAAATGACAGTATCTTCATTCTGTATATAGTTTTAACCTTCCTTATTGTGGAGACAACTTTAATTTTTTGAAGGACCTAAAAATTAGAATTACCCATATATATATATATATATATATATATATATATATATATATATATATATATATATATAATTATATATATATATATATATATATATATATATATATATATATATATATATATATATATATATATATATTACAGTATATATATACACAGTGTCTTTCATTTTGTGTTCTCAGTTCGCACTAGAGATGTCGATTCTCCCAAAAAAAGATCGATTTAAATCGAAATTGAAAAAATCGATTCACAAAAAAATCGACTAAAAAAAATCGATTCTGTAAGATCGATCTAAAAAATCGAAATTTTGAAAAGTTTAATAAAATTAGCTGATAGTTTGTTAAATGATTTAATTGATAGTACATGGGGAGTATCGTGTAAGAACACCTTACGCCAAGGCGATGAGTTAAATTATAATTATAGCAAATAAACAAATAACACAATAATTGAATATGTAGGACGAATACCATGAAATGGAATGAACCAAGTTTATGCAAAAATTTCAAACAAACTGACAAAAAAATATTTTCTAAGTAAGTTGCTTTTGTGCGAAAGGGACCGTTTGCCAGATGAGTGGTCTTCCTTTCTTTTGTATTAATAGTCTTCGTAGTAGCACTTTATATGTCTACATATTGGCTACTACCGCTATTGGAGACTGTTGGGGCTACTGGACAAGGTAGTGCGTATATATAATATGTAGTTATATCGAGCCACATAGGGAGTTCTTTGATAACAACGAGTAAAAAGTGACAATGGTGACAATAAACAATAACGTTTTTGGTGTTTCATTTTAACATATGTTTCTTTGTAAAAATACAATTTATTAAAATGAAATTATTTTTGGAAAAGTCAGTTGCCGATCTATTACTTTTATTAATCGATTCATGAATCGATTCAAATGAAAAAAATCGAGCAAAGAATCGATTTTTTAAGCTTCGATTAATCGATTTTCGATTAATCGATTTAAAATCGACATCTCTAGTTCGCACCATATGGGATACTTTTTTACTATTAATATTTTGAAAGATATTTTAGTGGGGTTAGTTGGTGCATCGGTTGGAATGAAAAAGTAGCTACACACGTTTCACTCCCCACTTGTTATTTGGCGGGAAACCGGAAATTTTAAGTTTGTTAATTACGAAAAATGGTAATAATTACAAAGTTATTGATTACTTCCACATGAAATTTTGGCATCGTATCAAAACTGGGTCTAGTGAACATATTCCGGCAGTTAAGTACCATAATCTTCAAAAATAACGCTCAAAATTCAGCTTTTCCTAATTGCGAATTTAAGTGACCCTAACTTGAAAATAATTTTACGAATTCTAGCAAAATAAAAATTATACCATTCTTTGACATCCACTTATTCACAAAATCACAATTATTATGAAATATTGTCGTAGATATTGGTCTTTCAATTGAAAAATTTTATTTTGTACTAAAAAAACACTTCTCTGTAACAATGGAGTTTTAATAACCATGAACAATTATTATTACTGTATTTTCTTTATAGTTAGTTGCAAAGATATACTTATGCTAATTTCATAAAAAAATTCATAGGAATAATTCAAATAAATGATATTCCAATCCTTTAAAATTACTAGAATTTTTGGTAATATTTGATTTTTAGTCGATTTTTCAACTAAAAAAATTTGACTTATACAGCCTATACGATAAGAACGGCGAAAGGAGAGAGTAGGGGCGCTATCCGTTTTCGGACCCGTAGAACATGATTATGTAGAAAAAAATGTCTTATATATATATTCCCGCTACCTTTTAGTATGTGTAGGGCCCCCTATAGAAGTTAAGAGCTGAAATTTGGTAAGTGTGGCTCATTCCGATGCACAACAATACTACCAAAATGGGGTCAGATTTTGGGCAAATTTTGGATCGGACCCAAATTTTAAGGGGATGGTGGGGGGCAATCAAATAATAAAACTTTCCCAAATCGTTTGGAAATAATGTCTCGCTCAATTATCTAGAACATATCCAAAATTCAGCTTCCTAGGATGATTTGGAGGGAGTAGAGGGGGACAAAACGATTTTGGCTGGATCTAATACGCCTCCAGCCCTCCAGAATTAACGTAGAGGTATTATGAAAATTAAAACAAGGAGTCGACAGCCTGCAAGGTTATTAAAAATAACTTATAAAAAGTTCCTTTTTACTCGACGCGTTTCGATCAATTTATGATCATTTTCAAGAGATATATCTTTTTTGGACAACCATTGTCGAATAAATTAAATAAAATAAAAATTAGTCAACTTAGAAAAAGTAATAATGTAAGTTGTATTGTAACAACAAAAACTCGTCAGAAAGTAAAATTTTAATTTTCCAAAAAAGGTTAATTTTACTTTCTGACGAGTTTTTGTTGTTACAATACAACTTACATTATTACTTTTTCTAAGTTGACTAATTTTTATTTTATTTAATTTATTCGACAATGGTTGTCCAAAAAAGATATATCTCTTGAAAATGATCATAAATTGATCGAAACGCGTCGAGTAAAAAGGAACTTTTTATAAGTTATTTTTAATAACCTTGCAGGCTGTCGACTCCTTGTTTTAATTTTCATAATACCTCCACCTGCAGTTGGACTGATTTATATATATTAACGTAGAGGGTTGAAATTTGGTGTGTTCTTAGAGTTCATACCTAGGTTGTGCTTTTTGGAGGTTTTAAGATTTTACCCCCACCCCCCCCCCCTCATTTTTAAGCTACAATTTCATGCGTTTTCGACGTTTTCGAAGTTTGTACCACTCGCACAGGTCACCCAAATAAACCTAGAGGGCTGAAATTTTGTATTCGGATTGAGTTATTATCAGGGGGGGTACCTTTTGGGGGTCTCAACTCTTAACCCTTAGCCCCACCATTTTTGTACCAAAATAATATGATTTTTCTTGTTTTTTAACTGTTTCGTTCGGGTGAAAATCTCCCCAAACAAACCTAGAGGGCTGAAATTTTGTGTACAGGTTAAGCTAACAGCCAGCCACTGCTTTTTGAAGGTTTCAACTTTTAACCATTACCCCCACGATTGTTATGCCAACATTTCCTTGATTTTTTGCTTATTTTCTAACACACCTAGAGACTCTCTGAGTAAACCTAGAAGGCTGAAATTTTGTATCTGTATTCAGTTAATATCGAGGATGTGCCCTTTAGGGACTCCACATTACCTTGCCCTCCCCCCACCTTTCCCATTTATACATCGGAATTCAATAGCGTTGTTATATATAGTTAAATGTAATTTATATTGATAACAATACAGTAGGCAGACTAAATTTAAAGAAACAAGTGAAGTACATATCATTTATTTCAAATGCAATACATAAATTTAATATGTAAGTAATTTAAAAAATGTTATTGATGTAATTTTTAGTCGAATTTTTCCTTCAAAAATTAGACTTATACAGTCTATACGACAAGAACGGCGAGAGGCGAGAATAGGGGCGCTATCCGTTTTCGGACCCGTAGAACACGAATATGTAGAAAAAAATGTCTGATATATATATATATATATATATATATATATATATATATATATATATATATATATATATATTCCCGCTACCTTCTAATATGTGTAGGGCCCCCCTATGGAAGCTAAGAGCTCCAATTTGGTAAATGGGGCTCATTCCGATGCACAACAATACTATTAAAGTGGGATCAAATTTTGGATCAGACCCAACCTTTAAGGGGGTAGTGGGGGTGGAAAAGCAATAAAACTTTCCCAAACCGGTTTCAAATAATGTTTCGGTCAATTATCTACAACATATCCAAAATTCAGCTTCCTAGGATGATTTGCTGGGAGTAGAAGGGGGAAAAACAATTTCCGTTGGATCTAACACGCCCCCAGCCCCCCAGAATTAACGTAGAGGGTTGAAATTTGATGTGTTGATAAAGTTCGTACCTAGGTTGTGCTTTTTGGAGGTTTTAATATTTTGCCCCCATCCCCCTCATTTTTAAGCTACAATTTCATGCATTTTCGACGTTTTCGAAGTTTGTACCACTCGTACAGGTCACCCAAATAGGCCTAGAGGGCTGAAATTTTGTATTCGGATTGAGTTAGTATCAAGGGGGTGCCTTTTGGGGGTCTCGACTTTTAACCCCTACCGCTACCATTTTTATACCCAAAAGAACATGATTTTTCTTGTTTTTTAACAGTTTCGTTCGGGTCAAAATCTCCCCAAATAAACCTAGAGGGCTGAAATTTTGTGTACAGGTTAAGCTAGTAGCCAGACACTGTTTTTGGGGGGTTTCAACTTTTAACCCTTACCCCCACGATTTTTACGCCAATATTTTCTTAATTTTTTTGCTTGTTTTCTAACACGTCTAGAGACTCTCTAAGGAAACCTAGAGGGCTGAAATTTTGTACGTGTATTCAGTTAGTATCCAGCTAGTACCTTTTAGGGAGCCCACATTTTTTTTCCCCCACTTCTCCCATTTTTACATCGGAATTGAATGCTATTGTTAAATGTGTTTCAAATGCATTATTTTTATTCTAAATACAAGTAGGCGAATAGTAATTTTAAAAAATTTAAAAAAAAAGTGAATATAATTTATTAACATATGAAATACATACATATTAAGTAATTTAAAAATGTTATTAAAGTCACTGTTTATTTATAAATTAGGAATTTTGGATTTTTATTATTTATAAAATAGAAATTTGGATTTTTTTGGAAAGAAAAATATCTTCATAAAAGCCTTCCACTTTCTATTTAATTTCCTTTTTTAATATTTAAAAATAAAACACAAAGGCAATTGGCGGATAAGCATGCGTAGAAATTCCCTCGTACGAATTGTGTTGGCTTTTTCCCTGTTAACTGCTATCGGCACAAAATTGAAATTTACTGAGATTCAGCCCTTAAAAACTTAAAACCTTTTTTTAAAGCCCCGATCAACCGGACCCTCATCATCAGTTTTGAAACTACCAAAATAGCAAATCGCTTGTGGACTTTCAATTATATTTCGCTTGTAGACATTCATTACCGAAGATGAAAGGAAAAATTCGACTTCCGTGATGGGGCTCCGCTGCTCACAGCGTTTTTATTTTATTTATAAAATAGAAATTTTGGATTTTTTTGGAAATAAAAAATATCTTCACAAAGGCCTGCCAGTTTACTATTTAAGGTCCTTTTTTATTTTAATATTTAAAAAGGGTCATTTTTATAACAAAAAAAACATGATTTTTCTTGTTTTTTAACAGTTTCGTTCGGGTCAAAATCTCCCTAAATAAACCTAGAGGGCTGAAATTTTGTGTACAGGTTAAGTTAGTAGCCAGCCACTAACTTAAACTCTTCAACTTTTAACCGTTACCCCCACGATTTTTACGCCAATATTTCCTTGATTTTTTTGCTTTTTTACTAACACGGCTAGAGACTCTATAAGGAAACCTAGAGGGCTGAAATTTTGTACGTGTATTGAGTTAGTATCCAGCTAGTGCTAAAAATTTGGGATTTTTTTGGAAAGAAAAAATATCTTCATAAAAGCCTTCCAATTTACTATTTAAGGTCCTTTTTTAATATTTAAAAATAAAAGACAAAAGCAATTGGCGGATAAGCATTGGTAGGACTGTCCTCGTACGAATTGTATTGGCTTTTTCCCTTCTAACTGCTATCGGCATAAAATTGAAATTTACTGAGATTCAGTCCTTAAAAGTTTAAAACCTTTTTTTAAAACCCCGATCAGCCGGACACTCATCATCAGTTTTGAAACCACCAAAATGACAAATCGCTTGTAGACTTTCAATCGCATTTCGCTTGTAGACATTCAATACCGAAGATGAAGGGAAAAATTCGACTTCCGTGATGGGGCCCTGCTGCTCGCGGCGTTTTTTATTAGTAAATTTTATTATCAATATAGCCATGATACACAAAAATCACGACAATATTGATAATATTAATAATAACTAGTTAAATATTAAGAAAATTGCTAACAGATTAAAAAACTGGGGTCATTTATTTGAATTATTCATAATAGATATTTATATGGAATTAGCGTACTGCATATCTTTACTACAAATTACAAAGTAAATAATGTGATGATAATTGTTCGTGCTTATTAGAACTGCAATGTTCCAGAGACGTGTTTTTTTATGACGAAATTAAATTTTTTATTGAAAGACCAATATCTACGGCAATATTTTGATAGTAACTGTGATTTTATAAATAAGCAGACTTCAAAGATTGGTATAATTTTTATTTTGCTAGAATCAATAAAACAGTTTTAAATTTAGGGCTACTTAAAGTCGAATTTTCGAAAAGCGAATTTTTGGGCTTTATTTTTCAATACTGTGGTACTTAGTTTACGGGATATGTTAATTAGACCTAATTGTGATATGATACTAAAATTTCATGACGAAGTGATCAGTATTTTTCAAATAATTACCATTTTTCATAATTCTCAATTTTGAAATTTTTAGATTCCCGCCAAACAGCAAGAAGGGAGTAAGATGTGTTAAGCTACTTTTTCATTCCAAGTGATGCACCAACTAGCCCCACTAAAATATTTTTCGAAAAATCAATAGTAAAAAAGTTTCCCATATGGTGCGAACTTTATGAAAGACTATATATATATATATATATATATATATATATATATATATATATATATATATATATATATATAATATATATATATATATATATATAGATATATATATATAGATATATATATATATATATATATATATATATATATATATATATATATATATATATTCCCACCACCTTTTAATATGTGTAGGGCCCCTATGGAAGTTAAGAGCTAAAATTTTGTAAGTGGAGCTCATTTCCGATGCACCTCATACTACCAAAGTGGAGATTTTGGATCCGACCCAACTTTTAGGGGGTGGTGGGGGGCAACAAAACAATAAAACTTTTCCTTACCGATTGGAGATAATGTTTCGGTCAATTACCTACAACATATCCGAAATTCAGCTTCCTAGGATGATTTGGAGGGAGTAGAGGGGAAAAAAATTATTTTTGCTGAATCTAACACGCCCACAGCCCCCCAGAATTAACGCAGAGGGTTAATTCTTGGGGATTTTTAATATTAAAAAATAAAACCCAAAGGAAATTGGCGGATAAGCAGGGGTAGGAATGCCCTCGTACGAATTGTGTAGGCTTTTTTCCTGCTAACTGCTATCGGCACAAAATTGAAATTTACTGAGATTCAACCCTTAAAAACTTAGAGCCTTTTTTTAAAGCCCCGATCAACCGGACACTCATCATCAGTTTTTAAACCACCAAAATGACAAATCGCTTGGGGACTTTCAATTACATTTCGCTTGTAGACATTCAATACCGAAGATGAAAGGAAAAATTCGACTTCCGTGATGGGGCTCCGCTGCTCACGGCGTTTTCTTTTTTTTTTGACGATTTTCTTTTTAAAACAAATAAAAATGACGATAAAAGTTTATGCACATATTTAATTTTCATTAAAAAATATTAAAAACCTAATTTTTTATTTATAGGAAAGCGCTTTATGTGACGGCAGTTTTTACTATTCCTCTTAGAAATTATATAATTTAGTAATAAATAAATATGATAATTAAATTAAAATTTTTGTTTTTCTTTCTAGTATTTCCCTTCGTCCAAATTAAAAAAAAAAGAAAGGAAAATGGGTTATTCAGTTACTAAACGCAATGCTTAATATACGTATTAAATTTTAATATTTTTTAACGAAAATTAAACGTGTATGATAATTCTTATCTACTTTTTTACCTGTTTTACTTGCAATTCAATCAAGAAAAAGAGAAAACTTTACGGAATTTCGTTGGCCCAAAGTTTGGGAAATTGCCGTAAAATCTCCTGGTAAATTGTTAAATAATCATTTGATATAGGTGGCTGTACTTTCGGCTCGGAGCGAATTGGTAACGCTCTATAAATCCTGCTTGCTGATTGGCATAAAAGCCGGAGCAAAAGTATATTTAGTCCCTTAGGTGCTCCCTGTTATAAGGTATTAAAGTATATATTTTAGTTCCGGAATTAAAATTTTGCTTCTTTATATAATTGTATTATCAGACCTTGTACGTGTATGTACTCGTTTTCAATAATAAAATTATTAATAACAGTGATGATAATATTTAGAACATTATAGATTATTACATACTTTCTAATCTTATACAAAAAACAAAGACAGAACCATCAACTCTATTGCCATTTAATACCATTATCCATACTTATACCTCGCTACTAATTTCAGGTCACAGAAGAAATGAAACATAGGGACTTCTATTCCCACTCACATGTTTCTGCAGTTTTAATTAAAGATTCTTTAATAACCAACAATTAATCAACTGATTATATAATTAAAAGAACACTAATAACATTAAAAAAAATGAACCGAATGAGACGCTAATAATAATAAATTAATAAGTTATAGATAAGTAATGAGCTCTTGGAAGTTTTTTATCGATTCTAGTAGGTACGTAACTTGTTGAACATACCTATTAAAATTAAACAAAATGTAATTAGGCATTACGTGTTTGCAAGACTTTCGTGCTCACAGTTCGTGAGATTAAATTACATAATTAATATCACAGAAAGAAATGTTGAAAAAATCCAGTAGTTCTCCATTTTTTTTTACTCGACTATTAAACACATAGTCCTACACAAATTAATATACAATCATACCCTCAAATACTCATTTTATTATTTTCAAAATTCAAGCCTCCAAATGCTTTTTATGTAAATAGTACAGGGAAAATAAACTAAAAATGGTCTGACGTTATTAATAAATAACAGGGCCGACGCAAGGCTATTCGGAACATTAAAAGACGGCATATTTACTGTAAGTATAATTTTGACACAATAATGGCTTTTAAAAACACAAAACGACTAATTTCAAAAATTACTCAAATCTGTTTTTCGAAAAACAGCGTGAGTTTGATCGTGTTGATCTGGCATATATCGAAAGCCTTGAGTAACATTATTTCTAGGAAATCTCTCTCTCTCTTTCTCTAATCTTTATTCTTAGGAGCAAAAACTGCTGTTCAACATACCAAATGTTTACAAATATAGCTCCACTCCTCTACTTTAAGGTAGAATTACTAAAGTATCTTCTTATTTACTGGCCTATACATACTACTAGGTTTTTAAATAATATGACATTGCCAAAAATATTCCAGTAATTTCTTAATAGAATATGCAGACTGAACAGATTACGCGGCACCTATAAATATATAATTTTTGTACTTTACAATAGATTTCGAACATTTCATACTGAAACTACTAACTTTAACGAATGCTGATCTAGAATAGGGAACTAGGATACTAGTATCTTACGACGCAACTATTGGGAAACACTGGTTTGAGTTTGTGGCTCTACCTACTGAACAAAACTTGTTCATTATTCAATACTCATCGTGAACAAATAATTTCACTAATGCAAAAGTTATTGTTATTATTTGTTAGTGTTATATTTTCACTGCGTCGACTAAACATTTATATTATGTAGGTATAGTGTCCTCAAAAATAGGAATTAAACTAGGTCAACGAATCACTCGTTTCGTACATGTTTTTGAAAGTGACAACTGTACCTTGTATACTCGAGTGCGTACTACGGAAAAAAATATTTATTTTTGAATTGCATTATGTATGCTATTGTGTAATTATATGAATACTATTAAATGCAATTAATTTTCATTTATATATTTTTGATTTTATTAGTGAACGTTTATATAGTTTAGAATTTATTTATTTTATAATTTATAAAATTTACAAAAATATACAACAGTGGTGGAATTATATAATTTATAAAAGTTACAAAAATATACAAAAGTGGTGAAATGATATAATTTATAAAAATTACAAAAATATGTACACTAATTTCAATTTTTTTATACAAATTTATTCACTGTCTGAAATTTCTTCTGAAGAAGTGTCATCTACCGAAATAATGAAACGGTCTGTTACATTGTCCACTTTTTCATCTAAACTCCACATTTTTTCTTCTTCTTTAAGTACATGGCTAATGCATTTTCGCCAATTTTCGGCCGTAACTTGCGCAATAGCTTCATGCATTAAATTTTTGATCAAATTCGATTAATAATTCGATAAACTGTTTGGGCTGTAACGCCTACAATTTCTGTTATATAATTCACAAACGATTTTATAGACAACGGTTTTACATCATATTCTGACATTTTTTTTTTTATATAAATTAACTATTACTACTTTTTCAGCTTCTGTTACTGGCGTTCTCTTTGGTCTTGCAAGCATTGTTAAAAAAATTTACAAAAAGAAAAATTATACATACACTACAACTTGCAAACTTTTATAAATATTGATATAAACAGAAAAATTATAAAGTACTAATAATACTATATTAAAATATGTACAGAAATTAAACATTATATACAAAAGATAAGAATAATATACAAAAGATAAGAATACTAAAATTTAAAACTGATTAATAAAAAATAATTTAAAAATTTAAAATCTAAGACAATTATAATTATAAATATTAAAATATGTGCAAGAAATTAAAAATTATATACAAAAGATAAAAAATAATACTAATATTAAAATTTAAAAATGATTAATAAAAATAAAATTTAAAAATTTAAAACTGAAGAGAATTATAAATAATATTAAAATTGAAAAAAATTATTAAAAATTACACAGAAAAAATATATCAGAATTTGATAGCAAAACTTACGCGTCAGAAAATAAACTAAAATTTAAATATTATTGAATATTTTGTAGCTAATATCGCACCCCAGTGGACTAGGTCATAAAATTTATTGGCACACGTTTTCATAAGAAATATGCATTAACAACTTAAAAAAGGAGATGGAGTATGCATTATTAGTTCAGGTATTGTTTTCAAAAAACGTGCTTTATTTTTTTATTATACTTTATTTTAAGGGGTTGTTCACGTGATTTTTTTTCAGAAAGAGGTTGACCTAGTTTAATTTCTATTTTTGAGGAATCTATAGAACACAATTTCATACTCCATTGCTCTGGTAAGATCAGTACTCGTGTATTGTAATAAACTTACATTTATTATTCCACATTAATTTACTATTTACCTAATTATTGTATTATGAGTTTTATAATGAGTTTGGACTTCATTATCTTAATGGTATGAATATAAAATTTGTGAGAATTTTATATTTCGATTACTTTGTTGTTAAATATAAACAAAATCAGCCAATAGTAATTATTTGCGTAATAAATCGGGAAGTGATGCTTTACTGAACTCGTAAACTTCTAGCACAATTTTCGGATTTGTAACATACAATAAATTTTTAATTGTTAACTGTTAAAAAAAGTTACGAGATTCATATTAAAGATTTTCTGTAGTAACCTTCGACTTTATTCGAAAATATTACTGTCATAGCTAACTTAACAGATAGTTCACCCCAGTTGAATATTAATAATGCTATTATGTGGTATTAATTTTTTATTCGACTGTATACAAATGATTAACAATTTTCGGGACTAATCTGATTCAAAAATTTAATAAATTATTCCAAAGTAGACTGTTTGATTGAATATTTAAAAAAAATGTTACTGTTTTCCGATAATGATTAGAGAATATCGAAGTTAATTTCGGATCGATTAGAAAAACAAAATAAACAAAAAATTCCTTGATCAAGATACCAAAAAATAATCAAAACGAACTTTAGAGCGTTAAACGTCAATATAACATATATTGAAAACTTCTATAACCAGAAAGTGGATATAGATGCCAAATTAAGATTAGACATATTATGTGTTTTTATTAAATCATATTATATTATGTATAAAGACATGTAAAATCGTCAAAAGGTTTAGAACCATATCGCATAGTACTACATATATTTTTTATCCTAAACTTTTTCAAGATTTTACATGCCTTTATAAAAATAGTGTTTTATGTTTAAGTTCCTGCAAATTCGGCAAAAAAAGGAAAAGGCATTGATTTAAAAACAGAATTAAAGCTTAGAATTTCTACTTTCAGAATTTTTCCGTAAAGTTGTTTTATGTTTTACTGTAGCAACGTATTTTAAATGTATTCAGTATTTTGCATAAAGAGTTTCAATATAATTTTATTAAAATTGTTTCAGAACATTTTAAATACATTCGCATTCCAGTCCTGTTCTATTTATGAGTAACATGGTACATATGTATAATTCAAAATATACTTAATAATTAAATAACGATACATATGTGTTATGTAACGCATCAATAATAAACATTATTCATATTTCTAGACAATTCTATGACGTAGTGTGCATGGCGATCCTTAACAATGAATGCAAACATATTTAAGTTAGCTAATAAGAGAAATGAGCACACACAGTCATCAACCAGCAGGCAGTCAGTTTCACTCATACCTGCGGGTAATTAGTTTGCAAGTGTCCTTCTGATGCTTGGTATTAAATTAACTAAGTGGACTATGGGACGGTGAAAAAGACGTTTCATTACCATTCGGTCACTTGATCCTTCAAGGTTTGTGACCATGATTGTTACTCGATTTATTCAATCTTTAATTAGTTAAACTATGTCATAATAATACGTTCGAGTAACGATGGGAGAAACTTAGTGTAAATAGGGCTTAACGCTTTATATTTCTATATTTTTGACGCCAATAATATTTAGTGATATTTGATTAAAAACGTAAGTTTTTTCTAATGAAATTAAATTTCATTTTATTTTACCAATTGTATGTATCGAAATTTATTTGCATACTTTTGTGATTATTTCAATTGTTTTCCTATTTTTAGTATTAGATTTATTACAATTAAGAATTCTCTTCTCCCAGGTTACTCCTACGTATGTAAACATTTTCTTCGTAACATGTAAATATCCAATATAGTATTGTATATAAAATTTCACAACTTTTCACCAGGTAATATTTTTCTGTTTAATTGTTAGCAAGCAGCTGTAAATGTTTTTGGAATTTATATTTGTCGATTGGTTAATTTAATTAATTATTCAATGTTGATTATTTAATAATTGATTATTTACCGATTTTGTTTTATTTAAAGATTCCATTCAGTAATTAAAATATACTCATTTGAAATTTGTTATGAATCAAGTTGTAAATATAATTTGTATTGTTTTCTATCAATATTCAATCATTCAATTCAATCGAAATTCAATCTTTATTTTCTATAACCTCTACAGACATCGTGGTCAATTGTAGGGTATAACGCAACAGTTTAGATAATGGTTGTTTTTCGCGTACTTTGCTGATATTTGTGAGTAGTAGAAAGTTGGGACTACGAAGCCCTCCTCCCTCCTTACCTGTACCAAGGCGGTTTTAGAAACCTCCGGCGGTGGGTGGAGTAATGTTTTGGTCTCAAACCTAACGGAAACCAACGAAATTTTGCCTAACCTAACGGAATCCAACGGAACTTGATCTAACCTAACCGAACCTAAGGAAATTTAATCTAACCTAACGGAACTTAAGCGAACTTAGCTTAACCTAAGAACCCAAAATTTCCCTACTAGATGGTGCAGCCACCTTCGAGCTCTATAAATTCCAAGTTTCCGCTAATAGATGGCGCTCGTAGTCTGGATAATAGCGATCCTTGTGCGTAAGCTTGAAAAATTGTTAGTACATGGCGCCGAAAATCCTTTTTGATAATTAAACTAACCATTAAGAAGATGGCGTTGCTAGTCTGAACCACCGCGATCTCGGTACCTAGATTCAAAATTTCATGAAAAGATGGCACTGCTAGTCTGAACCACCACGAACTCTGTACCATGATTCATAATTTTATCATATCATTGTATATTTTTATCTGAAAACAGGTTTATACAGGTTTTTTTCTGAATAAAAACCCCTAAGTGTGATAACTGACGTCATCATGCTATTTTTCTGCTATAAAAGACCGTAGCTTAGCTTTTTAGTCATAATTTGGTTCGAAATTTTAGTGGAAAACATTAAAATCTTATTGTTGTAAAAAAATTTTTTTCAATTGTTGTGTTAAAAATTAATTATTGCCAACAATGGAATCCATTGCTGCTGCAAACAGTTACTTAATTCGAAAAATGGTGGGAAATTTTATGGATGAACTGGACCATCTTGGTGCTGTTGAACGATGGATTAAACTTGCGGATATGGAGATTGGAAAAATATATAAAATTTTAAGGGCGAGACAATTGCCATCAAAATTTGATTCATCGAGAATGAAGACAATATTGGAATTAGAGATTGGACACATTTCGTTACCGGCGACATTTGACAATTAAATTAACAGATGCTGGCGTGGCTCCAAAACAATCCAAAACTGGGTATCATGAACAATTGACCCATTGGACTGACTTATAAACTGGAATTCAAAACGCTGGACTTTCTTGAAATAGTTAGGGATGCTGAATGGCGAATTTTGTAATTTATTCTCTTCAAAATGTATTATTTAATTGTACTATCTATTTGAAAAATTTCAATATTGTACCAATTTTTACATATATTTAATAAATATATATAAAACAAAAAATCGATTTTTTTAAATTCATACCCGTTTTTAAATCATTGATTTATATTCTAGTTTGATTATACCAGATTTATATATAAACTTTTTGATGTTCAATAAACATAAAAATAAAGGAGCAAAAAAATCGAATTTTTAATTCATACCCATCTCTAAGTCAATTTTTAAATTAAGTGTAAGTCGATCACATATTGACCGATAATATTTGTAAGCAATTTTTGATTCAATGATGAGTGTTAATATATGTAATATTTCCAAAAAATAAAAAAGTTAAATTTTCTTAATGATTTTGGGACACCACTATACAAATATAAATTTATAATTAATATTCATAAGTTATAATAATAAAAATTATTTCTACAATAATATCTATAAAAGATTTTTTAGAATATAAAGGATTAACCTTCACGTATTAAAATCGCTTAAATAGCATTCTGTAGCATTATGTACATATTATGAAATCATCGTCGCTTTGGAATGCGATGATAACATGTTCGGACAAGTTACCGAATTATACGTTTGTATGTTGTGCTTATGCAGTAATGTTATTTTCTTACAAGTCAATATTTTTCAAATTTAATTTTGTTTAGAAATTCCAGAAAATATAATTTCACGTTTTCAATTTTTTTTAATGTCAAAAAAAAATTTAGAATGTACAGAACGTGCCAGAAAAATTCCGCAAATAAAATGTAAAATATTTTTCATCCAGCATTACATTTTATAAGTTATTTAGTGATTTTTAAGAGCATATTATAAATATTTCGCGAAAACTAAACAATTTTTTTTGTGAAATTTAGCTGATAATATTTACTGGAAAATTACATAACTTTTGTATAATAACTTCAAACAGTTAATTTGTTTAAGTAATGTTATAAAAAAATTCGTTTTAGAATGTACAGAACGTGCCAGAAAAATTCCGTCAATAAAATGTAAAAGACTTTTCATCCAACATTACACTTTATAGTAAATTTAATCTTAGAAGCAAAATTATAAATATTGCGCGAAAACTAAACAATATTTTTTGTGAAATTTAGGAAAAAATGGCATTGTTCAAGTGCGAAATATGCGCATCAGGATTCAGCCGTCGAGACAACTTAACGCGGCATATGAAGACGAAACATGGCGACAATGGCTCATCTTTTAAATGCAGTCAGTGTGGGGATACTTTTTCGAGAATGGATAATTTACATCGTCATGTGAAAAAAATCCATTGATCGTGAATCGTCAACACGTGATCATGAACAGCCCGCAACTAGCAGCGGTGATATTTCGAGAAAGCGCACAGATGGTGAACAAAATGGCAGTCCATTCAAAAAATTAAAAATAGCTTGGGGAACAAGCGCAGCCCATAAAATAGTGCACTGGAGCTGGGAACGTAAATGTGGAAAATATCAACGGCGCGTTCAAAAACAGAATAATCAGCTACCAGGTGAGGAGTTCCGAGTACGTTCAATCCATTGAAGAATTTTTGAATGAAATTAAGGAAAATGTACTTCAGCTGCTGCATATGGAACTGGCGAAGCATACACTATTTAAAACAAATTTTGAATTGTTCGGCCTATATACAAAATTCGATAAAGATGATAATTTACTACTGGATTTGAAGTCGTTCAACACCAAAAATGTAATCAGTCGATAAATCAGTCGATATGGGGGAAATTTATCAAGGTATGGTGTCGACTATAGTGCGCAAGAGCGAAGAATTCCAAGAGAGAAACAGTGGCTGGTCGCTGCTAGAAGAGCTTCCGGAATGGATCAAACGAAAACAGGCGGTTATCAATATTCAAAATGAAGACCAGGCTTGCTTCGCGTGGGCAATAACATCGTCTTTACACTTAGTCGATTATCGTAATCACCTGCATCGAGTTGCATTGTACCCTCATTACTCATCAGTATTGAAGTTCGATGATATTGAGTTCCCAATGAAGATCAAAGATATAAAATTATTCGAATCTTTGAACAACATCAGCATCAATGTTTATGGACTGGAACGGACGAGCATTGTTGGACCGCTACACTACACCAAGGAAAAATGGAACACTCATGTTAACCTGCTGTATATTGAAAATGGTGAAACCAGGCACTACTGCTGGATAAAGAACTTAAGTCGGCTCGTTGGACGTCAGTTATCGTCCTGGCAAAGACAGCATTCTCAAATTTCAACATTATGCCAAGCAGATGCGCGTTCCATTTACAATCTATGCGGCCTTCGAATCCATATTAAAGCTATGCGGCACATGCGCACCAAATCCCGACGGATCGTTTACGAACATCACGCATATCCACGAACCATTCAGCTTCGCATATTACATCAAGTGTTCGTATGATGAGTCATTAAATAAATTCGAAACGTATCGCGGGCCGAAGTGTGGGAAAGTTTTTATGGAAAAGTTAGAAGAGGATGCCCAACGACTACATAAAATTTTACAAAAGGAAATTCCGATGAAGCCATTAACAGCGCTGGATTACGTAATATTTAGATTAGTCGAAGAATGTTCCATATGCGGCAATAAATGGGGCAATGATCATATGTGGGGTCATGACCATCTAACGGGTGACTTTCGAGGCGCCGCACATAACCAGTGCAATCGGCTTTACAGAGTACCGAAATTCATCCCGATAATTTTCCATAATTTATCCAGATATGATGCGCACTTTATCGTCCGTGAATTTGGAGTCTCCAAGGAATGAATCGATGTCATACCGAACAACAAAGAACGCTACATTTCTTTCACAAAATATCTACCAGTCGACACCAATCAAGAAGTGGAAGATATTGATGACGATGACGATGATGAAGAAGATGAAGAACTCGATAACAAGTTTAAAATTAGGACAATCCAGTTCCGTTTTATGGATTCGTTCCGATTTATGGCGAGCAGTTTAGATAAACTTGCTGAGAATTTAAAGCCGGAGCAGTTCGCCGAAGTTCGCCGAGCATTTCCTGAAGACCGCCTTTTCAATCTAATTAAACAAAAAGGAATATTCCCATACGAATACGTCAACAGTGTGGACCGACTGAATGAACGCGCTTTACTTCCAACGGCGGCATTCCAGAGCAACCTGAAATTATCAAGCATCAGCGATGAACAACGAGTATGAAATGAATTCAACATCCAAACTTTGGGGGAATATTCCGGTTTATATTTGAAAACGGACGTGTTATTATTGGCGGATGTATTTGAAAATTTCCGGAACCTGTGTTTGAATACATACAAATTGGATCCATACCATTACTACACCGCACCGGGCTTGAGCTGGGACGCCATGTTGAAATATACGAAAGTAGAACTGGAGCTAGTAACGGATATCGACATGATCCATTTCATTTAAAAGGGTGGGTCCCAGAACACGAATTGGATAACATCAACATACCAATGGTTCCGGATGGCGCTGATGTTGGATACATTTTGTAAGTCGACCTCGAGTACCCGAAAACACTGCACGACTATCATCAAGATCTACCATTCTGTCTGGAGCAGATGAAACCGCCATACATCACATCCGAGAACAGCAAATTACTCGTCAATGTTTGACAAGAAGAAATATGTGATCCATTATCGGACTTTAAAACAGTGCTTAAAATATGGACTAAAGTTAAAGAAAATACATCGTGCGCTCCAGTTTAGTCAATCTTCGCGACTGAATAAATACATCGATTTAAATACCGAGCTTTTTTCTAAGGCGACAAGTAGTTTTGAAAAATATTATTTCAAGTTAAAAAATAATAGTGTTTTCGGGAAAACGAAGGAAAATGTCGACAAACGTGTTGATGTGCGGTTAGTTACTCATTGGGAGAACATTCGTCAAAAGTTGGAAGCTAATAATTTAATAAGCAAACCAAACTTTCACAGTTGCTCTATCATTGACGAAAACCTAGTCGCTATACAAATGGACCGTTTAAAAGTGAAATACGACAAGCCAATTTACGTAGGATTTAGCGTGCTTGAGTTATCCAAAACTTTAATGTATGATTTTCATTACGGATATATAAAGCCAAAATACAGTGACAGAGTGAATTTGTTGTATATGGACACTGATTCGTTTATATATCAAATAGAAACGGACGATTTTTAGGTCGATATTAAGCCCTAAAGTGAGTATTTTGACACGAGTGAGTATTTTGACACGAGTGACTATGCCGCAGATAACGTTTATGGACTGCCGCGTTTAAATAAAAAAGTGCTCGGTTAATTTAAAGATGAGTGTTCTGGGACAATAATTAAACAATTTATGGGTGTTAAAGCTAAATCCTACTGTATAGTCAAAGATAGTGATGAGCTTCCAATTAAAAAACTCAAAGGTGTGAAGAAAGATGTAGTGAAAAACGAAATAAACGTTAAAGACTACATAAATTGTATAATGAGCAAAGACTCAAGTGCTGTGTTGTATAAACAAATGAGTGTTTTCCGCAGCTTAAAACATCAACTGTACACACACTTAGTGAATAAGGCTGCACTATCAAATGGCGATGATAAACGGTTCATAGCACCCAACAATAAACTTAAAACTCTCCCGTGGGGGCACTATAAAATAGACAATTTTTATTTTTGTTAATTTTGTATATATATTTTTTTGTTAATTTTGTACATATTTTTTGTAAATTTGTAAATATTCTTCAAACCATGGTTTTAGTTTTTATAAGTTATACTTATAAAGTAATTAGTTTGTAAGGAAAAAAAAATAATAATGGCCATTATTAATTCAAAATTTTATTTATTAAAATAAAATACAGTAGAACCTGTTTAAGTTGGACACCCGCGGTGCAATCAAAAACTGTCCAACATATGCAAAATACCAAAATCATCTACGCTTAGTAATTTTAAGGTTAACACTAATTTAGAATATAATGCAAAATTAATTATTTTTAAAGTAATACATATACACACATCTACGTATTTATTGAAATAAACTATCGAATAACAATCGTAATACATACATATTATAGATATTTAAACATTATCTTTCGTAAAAAAATCACTTATCTTAGTTTGTTTGGATACAATTTTTAGGAAAATTTTGCTTTCTAATTTGCTTTGAATTTTGAATAAATCTTCTAACAGTTCGCATGGGTTTTCAGTTAAATACTTAATGGCGGTATTTATACCGTTCAAAGCTTCTTCAGGGGTTGTTGGTTTCTCCGCTACTTTCTCGCACTCGTCACTAGATTCTTTGATTTCTTGTTCCTCGTCTAGTTGTAAAACATGTTGAAGAACGTCTTGATGTGTATTGAAGACATGATCGTGTACCTCCAAGTAGGCATCGGCGGTGATCATTTCTTCAGCAACTAAACACATAAGCAAACTTTTGCTGTAATAAGCTTTCATTGTTCGAATCACGCCTTGATCTAGTGGCTGAATTTCCGATGTTAGATTTGGCGGTAAATAAACAAGTTTAACATTATTATAACTGTCATAACATAACTAACACGTGTTTCGGTCACGTGTAAAATACATGAATGTCCAACGTAAACAGGTCAAAATATCAAAAATCATTTTTTAAAAACTGTCCAAATTAGACAGGTTTCCAACATATAGAGGTGTCCAACTTATAAGTATTAATATGCATTTAAAACAATGTAATTTCGCCAGGCCAATTGAAAAGTGTCCAACTTGAGCAGGTGTCCAGTATACAGAGGTGTCCAACTTGGCAGGTTTCACTGTACATAGATATCAAAATACTGTAATTTATGAAAAAAAACGTAATTTTGTACATATTTTTTGTAAATTTGTAAATATTCTTAAAACCATGGTTTTAGCCCATGATGGTGAATATCCTTTATCGAATTGAGACTTATGCTTGCTAATGCGAACTACATCACCAACTTTATATTTCGGTAGATCCACAACTTTTGTATGATTGTAAACAGTTGAAAGGAGCAATTTCTCCTTGCTTGGTGTTACATCACGCGGTCGCATTTTTATTGTTCTATGTTTCCGTGAATCTATGTCTTCCGTGAATATCCATTGTAACTAAACATCTTCCACATTTCAGTCTTCAGCGTTCTATTAAGTCTCTCCACCACTGACGCTTTTTTGGTTGAAAATGTTGAATAATGGTTGATGTTGTACCTATCCATGAGCGTTTTAAACAGCTGATTATAAAATCTTGTCATCATCGATTTGTAAGTTATCCGGCCCCCGTCCTTGTTTAAGTATCGACTCAAACACTTATGTTACTTCTTTTCCAGTTTTATTTTTAACGGGTACCGCCCATGCATGTTTCGAAAACACGTCAATTGCTGTTAACAGATAATTGAATTTTTTATTCACTGAAGTGTAGGCACCCATGTCAATTAAATGCCAGAGATCGCCAATTCCTTTCACAATCAGACGTCTGCGTGGAAAATTTTTTCGCGCCGATTTATGGAGTTCACGAACCACTTGTGCTTTGCTCATTTTTCGTCTCAATGTCCTCTGCAGATTTCATTAGTTTATCAAGACGTTCTTCAGTCCTCGATATTCGAAGATTAAATGCGGAAATTTCTCGATTCATCCATATTTTATGATGCGTGAAAAGCTGCGTTGCCTCGGTCAGCAGGTGCAAAGAATTTTCAATCTCTGTTTTGGTGGTTTCAATTGTTTCTGTTAATTCGGAAAGTTTCTCTGCTGTAAAACTCTTTAAAAATTTCAGATTCACCACATCTTGATCATCAGTCGGATCCTTTATATTGGTTAGTTGTCTGTTTCCAAAATCATAGTTCCCCGATTGCGTCATCTTCAAACCAATATCTTTAAGAATCTGCTTCTTAATACTTTTATCATGCACCCGGCCGAATTCGTCAATAATTATGTTTCTGTTACGCACACGACCGAATTTGTCCAATTTCATTCAATGATATCTGCTTCTTTCAGTTCTTCAATGATGGATATTATTTCGTTATTATGTCCACTGTGTCCAGCTTATTGTGACGCCACTAGTAATCGTAGTCGACTGACCAGTTCATTCGCATTGTCCCAGTATATAAAGTCTTTTTTCAAGTTATTAAACTGCATCAAACCATGTCCCGATCTTGGAGTACCGCCGACGCTGGCAGATTTTGGAGCACTGCCGACACGACTTCTTGTATCATATATTTTTCTTGGTATTTATTTTTTAGCAGAATTGATTGGGAGCAACTGACTAATAATGTTTATGTATTTAGAACTCGAGCTACCTTTTATTTATTGGTTTGGACTGTAATTTCGTCTGTGTGCATTTCTCTGCTTTAAAATTTGCTTATACGCATTTAAATCTTTAGTATGATATGAACCAATTTTTGGCGCACTCATGAAAATCAATTCATATAATCCAGGTGTTCCTTCATACTTAATACCACCAATTATTATATCATCACCAGCTATTTGAAACGATTGATTTCCAATCATCCATTCATCATTTTTCTTGTACGGTCCGTATACTGTATCAATTGGGTTGAAGGTATAGTTGTAAGTATTTTCTTGCTATTGTTCCGAACTGTGCTGTCAAATCTGCAACTGCTGGCATCAATGTGCTGATCCAAGAAATTTTGGTGTTTCAAATACATTTTGTTCTTCTGGATACGCTTCAAAAACATCTTCTGGAATATCTTGTATTGAAGTATCTTCCTCCTTTGTTGGTAGAGTATAGTAGTTTGCCGTTTGTTTTTCCAATTTTTTATTTTTAATTTTAGGTGTGAACGCATCCGACACTTGCGCCTCTTCTTCTTTTGATTCCACTTTAATAGGATGTTTCATCTTGTCACCATTTAACTTTGTAGCTATTTCGTTAACCGTAGTAGTGACTGGTTCCAATGTTCTTTGCAGCAACATATTTGACTCTACTTTTCCGGATCGTAAAGCGTTAAATTTTTTACGTATATTGCTTGTTGCTTTTATAATGTTCTTTTTAATCGCCTTTTTATCCATCTCGATGACTGCTTCCTAAAACGATTTCTCAAGAGCTGAAGCTCTATCGCATGCAACTGCTGTATTTATATGGTCGTATTTAGATGGACCAGTTCGAAACTGCTTAGACAGGTTCAGAACTGCTTAGACCGCTTACCGAAACCAGTTCGAAACTCTCTGGTCCAGTATAGGACAAGTATAGGATCAGTTTAGGACTAGTATAGGACCAGTTTAGGACCAGTATAGAACCAGCATAGGACCAGTCAACAGGTCGGTTCAGAACTGGTTATATCATTTTCCGGATGTTGATCCTTTCCAGAAGCGGACCAACTTTTTTCGATATCTTCCATTGCTTATATCATCGTCTTTGCAAATAGTTATAAATACATAGTTATCACACCAACACCCTCTGCATAAATCTGTCAATTCATTGAAGGACATATCGGAATTAATATGATCATCGTAGATATGTCTGAGGTTGAGATCAACCTGTTTGAAGACTGCAACAAGATTCGCATTATCCCGTACATGTTGTTTGGGTGCCGCTGTATATGTTTGCGTCAAGTAGAAACAATCGTTACTGTAATGTCGAGAATGGCTAAAATAAAATATTCTTCCATTATGGCTTTTTTCTCCCGCGCAGATACATCGTCGAATATTACCAGCGAATTTGGTCGTGCTTCTTTCGGTGGCATGACATCATCGTTATTGGAGTATGTAAAATAACCTAAACCTTTAACACTTTTAAAGATTCGTTTCAGATATTGATATTTCGGTTGGTGTAATGATTTGGAATAGATGTATGTTTTCAAATACTACACCATTAGGATCTTGGATAAGTGGTAGAAAAAGTGACGTTTTGCCGCATCCACTTAGACCACAGATGATCGCTCTAATGCTCCTCGGTAGCATTGGACCATTTTTCTTGAAATCCGTGCTGTTCTCGTCAGACGAAAACTCGAAATTTTTCACTGGTAGCGTCTCCTGCTGTTTAACGAATGAAGAAGATACCGTCGATGTTGATCAAATAACACTATTTCTCACACTAATAAAGTTGAGTAAATTTCCAGCATATTTATAGCATATATAAATAGTACAGCATATGCTCTCCTGTTTCAGTTCACTTTTAAATGTCGATGCGGAAACAACTAGCGGTAAGTCGTGAGAAGACAAGCGGTGTGAAAAGATCTGGTTGTAGCATAGTAAACGGAGTAATTAACAAATTACCATTTGAACTTTATATACCTGGCTATCAGTATTGTGGACCTGGAACTAGACTGCGTGAGCGATTGCTACAAGGTGATCCGAGTATCAACAAATTGGACGCCGCATGCAAAGAACACGACATCGCCTATTCACAGTTTAAAGATATTCAAGATCGACATAAAGCTGATTTAATTCTAGCTGATAAAGCGCGGGAACCAGTTAAATCGGCGGACGCAAATCTTGGCGAGCGAGCTGCTGCTTGGGCTGTAACGAACGCGATGAAGTCAAAAGTAAAATTAGAAATGGGTCATTCTGAGAAGAACAAAGAAGGACAGAAATTAATATTTGGTGCCGGAATTCGTGATCTGAGAAGTATATTGAAGAAAAAGAAGCCGAAAACTATTAAGAATGCGATAAAATTTGTACTGAAAGTTGCGAAGAATATTTTCAAGAAGGACAGTCGATTTACAACACCGAAAATCATTCCAATTCCAAAAACTGGTGGAATTTTACCATTCCTAGTTCCACTTTGTGCCGGCCTGTCTGCTGTACGATCACTTGCTGGAGGTGCTGCTGGTGTTGCGAAAGCAGTGAATTTTTATAAAACAACAAAGAAACAGTTGGATGAAAATGAATGTCATAACAGGATGATGAAAGCAATTGCTCTCGGATCCAAAACTGGAACTGGACTTTATTTAGACCCATACAGAACAAACCATACAGAACAAAACCGCTAAGCGAGCTACCTGGGCGTCCACTAACTGATCGCGACATCTATCAGACTAGCAACGCCATCTTTTTAATGATTAGTTTAACTATCAAAAAGGATTATCGGCGCCATCTATTGACAAATTTTCAAACTTACGCACAGGCATCGCCAGTATCCAGCCTACGAGCGCCATCTAGTAGTGAAAACTTGGATTTTACAGAGCTTAGAGGTGGCTGCGCCACCTATTGACAATTTTACAAACTTACTCACAGGCAACGCTACTATCCAGACTACGAGCGTCATCTAATAGTGAAAACTTGGAATTTACAGAGCTCAAAGGTGGCTGCACCATCTATTTACAATTTTTCAAACTTACACACAGGGATCGCTAGTATACAGACTACGAGCGCCATCTGTTAGTGAAAACTTAGGATTTATAGAGCTCAAAGGTGACTGCGCCATCTATTAGGGAAATTTTAAGTTCTTAGGTTAAGCTAAGTTCGCTTAGGTCTCGTTAGGTTAGATCAAATTTCCTTAGGTTCGGTTAGGTTAGATCAAGTTCCGTTGGGTTCCGTTAGGTTTGAGACCAAAACATTACTCCACTCACCGCCGGAGGTTTCTAGAACCGCCTAGTTAGGGATGAGGAGTGAGAATGGCTTCGTAGCCCCAACATTCTACTACTTTTTTGTAAATTTAGAAGTTTTATAAAATAAAATTATTAATATTTATTCATTTCTGTTATTTTACTTTCTAAATTTCAGCTTCCAATTCACCACTAATGCATTTTCAGATTTTAACTTTTTTCCACTGTCGTACTGTTTTTGATGTATGGTCAAAAAAAACTTGATATAAGAATTTAAAATTGCAGTTTTACATTCAAAGCTCACTATTAGTTCGAAGAATTTTTTTGAATTAATTTTAAAGATTTTGAAGATTCAAAAAGATCAATTTTTTCCTTTAATTTGGTTTTTTTTTCATCGCTGTACGATAATTTTTAACCGAGTTATAGTAATTCAAAGAGTAGAACACACACTAAATTTTGACTGTTTCCTGTTTTGAATTTCAATTTAAAAGGAAAAAAATATAGAATATTCATTTTCACTCTTTGATGTGACGTGATCGTCAAAGACATGCCTAAATAATCTAAACAAGTGCACGAATTTGAAGCTAAATGTTAGTCAAATCCTATGCACAACGTTGTTTAAACTAAAGTTTTCATTGCATAGATAAAACCGTTTTTTTTTAAATTGAAGTGGTCTTAAAGTTTCTGTCGGGGGTGTATATCACTCCACAGCAGGGATATTGTCAACTCTTACCCAGTGACAAACTATTCCTGGGAAAAATTTAGAACACGACAGAAACTCAAGATCTGAGAAGTATCAACTACAACCGTTTTCACTGCACAGCCAGGATTCGGATTCAGTTAGAGACAAGCTTCTCGATCTCTAGCCTATGTAGTCGTCTTAAATATATACTACCTTATCATATCCGAATTATAAGGAGAAAATCAGTACTTACTGCCTAATTAAACTCATGCCAATTGGAAAATCGTATGTGCTATAAGCTGGTTCAGATTCAGATGCTCCGTCCGTTATATCTGTTGTCAATGACATTTCCTTTGACCATGCAATTAAACCACGATCTTCAGGAGTTCCTACAAAAAGGAAAACAAAAATAATATAACGAAGAATTTTTTTCAACCTTCTCCCAAATTGCGTGGACTAGCTTTATAGAAGGATGGACATAATGAAACCAATATCTTCTATTTCATAGCTTTTCTTTATTAAAATTGCCAAAATATTTTCGATATGTTTAATATCATCTTCAGTGGCTAAACATCAAAAAAAAAAAATTTTTACAACGTAATAATAAACAATAACATCATTTTTATATATTTACAATTCTTCGTTAACTTATACTATTATTTTTTAGGTTATAAGCTACATATTGGATAGGAGGATTATTTATTTATTTTTGTAAAAACAACAAGAATTTGTGATTTAGTTGATATATAGGAAATTTTATGTTTGGAAGAATATCTATTTGTGTTAACAAAACAAACAAAACCTATTTTTTAATATTAGCGGATTTGAGACAGGACAAACTGAAACAGTATGTATAAAAAAAAAATTTTTTTTACAATCTTACTCACCAAAAAATTATCTAAATTTCAGATTGTCATTCTTGGATAACAACCAACCATACCAACAATCCATTAGAACAATTTAACTAGTTTTTTTGCATTTCACATGGAAATTTGTCAATCGAAAAAATTTTTTATAAAATAATTACTTTAATTTAAAACAATTAAAAAAGTCAAACATATTTAAAATGTAAAATCAAAAAATTTCAAGAGAATTTTTTTTTTTATTTTATAAATTATCACAGTTTGTACAATGTACTCCTCAAGTACATTGTTATTGGTATGGTAGCACAGTGATCAACTGAACTAAATTTGTAAATTTTTTGTTTAAAGATACATTTTTCGAAAATTCTAGACAAAATTAGTCCGGTCTCAATTTACATATTGGTATGTGTTTATTGTTTATGTTTTTTGATTACAATGTATTATATAAGCATCTTTTGGAAATATTGTTTATTGATTTCTATTATTATTATTATTTTATTTTTTTAATAATCGGTAAATAGGCATTATCTAGAGCTAATGATTCTATCTGCTTGTTGCAATTTTTTGATTCATTCAGTTTTATGTAAAAACCTTCACTTAATAATCTTTTTTGGTATTTATTTTCTCTGTCTAATATTTCGACTTGGTCGAAATTAAACCTGTGATCATTATTTATCGAATGTTCAGATAATCCAGTTGCCTCTTTGCCCCTTTTTATGTCATATTTGTGTTGGGCTAATCTATTATTCAACGACTGTGACGTTTGTCCATAGTATGATAATTCGCAATCTTGGCAGTTTATTTTATATACTATATTGTAATCTTGTTTTATATCTGTTTTTACTCTTTTTTTAGTGTAAATGTTTGAAATTTTATTGTTAAAAGAAAAAGTTATTTTATTTTTGCTATTTTTTTCTATTATTGGTTTTAATTTCTTAGTTAAATTATTATAGGGTAAACAAATTCTATTTTTATGTTCATTTATTGTATCTACATTAGTTTTTGTTGTATTATATGCTAAATGTATAACTTTTTCTTTTATCATGTTAATTAAATTTATAGGATAGTTATTTTTAGTTAGAATGGAAACAGCTAATTTTATAGATTCTTTTCTATTTTTTATGCTACTTAAATGTACCGCTCTATGCATTAGATTATGTATCATGTTATTTTTTATGTATTGTGGATGATTCGAGTTGTAATTAATGATTCTGTCAGTGTAATTATCTTTTTTATGCCATATTGTGTTAATCACGTTATGCTTATCTTTTTTAACTAAGGTGTCAAGAAAAGCTATTTGGTTATTTTCTTCTAGTTCAATGGAAAACTGTAAAGTTGGATGATAATTATTAAAACTATTTTTAATATGTTCTATTAAATTTTCTGGCGCTACTGTTAAAATGTCATCTACGTATCTATAGAAAAAAGCTGGATTCCATTTTTTTGAAGGTTCCCACCCATTGGGCAGCCAAATAACAGTTTATAAAATTTATCCTGAAATCTAAAAACATTATTTTCGAAAATTAACTCAATTCCCTCAATAAATAATTCTCTATCTATATCTGTAAATTTTTTTATGTTGGACCATTGTTTTTTAATGACAGCTATTGCTAAGTTTAGAGGAATATTTGTAAATAAAGATTTGACATCCAATGAAAAAATTTTTTCATTAGAATCTTTAAGTTGAATGTTATTAATTTTCTTTACGAAATCATACGAATTTTTTATGGAAAATTGACTATTTTCAGATTTAGTTAATATTTCAGAGAAATATTTTGCTATTCCCTGTATAGGGGAATTGATCTGGCTAACAATTGGTCGTAATGGTATATCCTTTTTTTGAATTTTTGGTAAAAAATAGATTTCGGGTAAAGTTTTTCCTGATTTTTGAAGTTTGGTCTTCGTTGTGCTGTCAATATATTTATTTTTGTATAATTTATCTGTATATAGTTTAATTTTTCTCAAAATATTTTCATTTGGATCTTTTCTAATGTTTAAATAAGTTTTTTTATTGTTTAATTGTGTCATAGCTTTATTAAGATATTCTTCCTTATTTAAAATTACCGTTGAACCACCTTTGTCAGCTTTAGTTATTATAATTTAGTCAGAATTTTGTTTGATGAAATTTTTGGTCTGTTTATGGCAATCGTTAATGTATTTATGTAAAGGATCAATATATGATTTTTTATTAATATTATTAGTGAGGCTGTTTATTAACTTTTCTTTCCAAATCCTTTGTTGATTTTTTGGAAATTTGTCAATGTTAGATTCTATTGATTTAATTATTGATAATATTGTTTTGTTTTTATTTATTTTATTGTTGTTAAAATTGTCATCAATAATGAAATTCGGACTTAATCCTAATATAAATTTAACCTCTTTCGGAATTATTACGTTAGATAAGTTTTTTACCCAACCCTCATCAATGTGTATTTTTTCTAATAAACTTTGTTCAGTTTTGTAAATTTTATTTATTTGTTTCCGGCTGGTATACGAATCAACTTTGTTTTCAATATGTGACGATGCCATGGACAGACCAACCATATCATCCTTACTAATCAAATTATCGAATCTTAATAAAGCTATGACACAATTAAACAATAAAAAAACTTATTTAAACATTAGAAAAGATCCAAATGAAAATATTTTGAGAAAAATTAAACTATATACAGATAAATTATACAAAAATAAATATATTGACAGCACAACGAAGACCAAACTTCAAAAATCAGGAAAAACTTTACCCGAAATCTATTTTTTACCAAAAATTCAAAAAAAGGATATACGATTACGACCAATTGTTAGCCAGATCAATTACCCTATACAGGGAATAGCAAAATATTTCTCTGAAATATTAACTAAATCTAAAAATAGTCAATTTTCCATAAAAAATTCGTATGATTTCGTAAAGAAAATTAATAACATTCAACTTAAAGATTCTAATGAAAAAATTTTTTCATTGGATGTCAAATCTTTATTTACAAATATTCCTCTAAACTTAGCAATAGCTGTCATTAAAAAACAATGGTCCAACATAAAAAAATTTACAGATATAGATAGAGAATTATTTATTGAGGGAATTGAGTTAATTTTCGAAAATAATGTTTTTAGATTTCAGGATAAATTTTATAAACAGTTATTTGGCTGCCCAATGGGTGGGAACCTTCAAAAAAATGGAATCCAGCTTTTTTCTATAGATACGTAGATGACATTTTAACAGTAGCGCCAGAAAATTTAATAGAACATATTAAAAATAGTTTTAATAATTATCATCCAACTTTACAGTTTTCCATTGAAATAGAAGAAAATAACCAAATAGCTTTTCTTGACACCTTAGTTAAAAAAGATAAGCATAACGTGATTAACACAATATGGCATAAAAAAGATAATTACACTGACAGAATCATTAATTACAACTCGAATCATCCACAATACATAAAAAATAACATGATACATAATCTAATGCATAGAGCGGTACATTTAAGTAGCATAAAAAATAGAAAAGAATCTATAAAATTAGCTGTTTCCATTCTAACTAAAAATAACTATCCTATAAATTTAATTAACATGATAAAAGAAAAAGTTATACATTTAGCATATAATACAACAAAAACTAATGTAGATACAATAAATGAACATAAAAATAGAATTTGTTTACCCTATAATAATTTAACTAAGAAATTAAAACCAATAATAGAAAAAAATAGCAAAAATAAAATAACTTTTTCTTTTAACAATAAAATTTCAAACATTTACACTAAAAAAAGAGTAAAAACAGATATAAAACAAGATTACAATATAGTATATAAAATAAACTGCCAAGATTGCGAATTATCATACTATGGACAAACGTCACAGTCGTTGAATAATAGATTAGCCCAACACAAATATGACATAAAAAGGGGCAAAGAGGCAACTGGATTATCTGAACATTCGATAAATAATGATCACAGGTTTAATTTCGACCAAGTCGAAATATTAGACAGAGAAAATAAATACCATAAAAGATTATTAAGTGAAGGTTTTTACATAAAACTGAATGAATCAAAAAATTGCAACAAGCAGATAGAATCATTAGCTCTAGATAATGCCTATTTACCGATTATTAAAAAAATAAAATAATAATAATAATAGAAATCAATAAACAATATTTCCAAAAGATGCTTATATAATACATTGTAATCAAAAAACATAAACAATAAACACATACCAATATGTAAATTGAGACCGGACTAATTTTGTCTAGAATTTTCGAAAAATTTATCTTTAAACAAAAAATTTACAAATTTAGTTCAGTTGATCACTGTGCTACCATACCAATAACAATGTACTTGAGGAGTACATTGTACAAACTGTGATAATTTATAAAATAAAAAAAAAAATTCTCTTGAAATTTTTTGATTTTACATTTTAAATATGTTTGACTTTTTTAATTGTTTTAAATTAAAGTAATTATTTTATAAAAAATTTTTTCGATTGACAAATTTCCATGTGAAATGCAAAAAAACTAGTTAAATTGTTCTAATGGATTGTTGGTATGGTTGGTTGTTATCCAAGAATGACAATCTGAAATTTAGATAATTTTTTGGTGAGTAAGATTGTAAAAAAAATTTTTTTTTTATACATACTGTTTCAGTTTGTCCTGTCTCAAATCCGCTAATATTAAAAAATAGGTTTTGTTTGTTTTGTTAACACAAATAGATATTCTTCCAAACATAAAATTTCCTATATATCAACTAAATCACAAATTCTTGTTGTTTTTACAAAAATAAATAAATAATCCTCCTATCCAATATGTAGCTTATAACCTAAAAAATAATAGTATAAGTTAACGAAGAATTGTAAATATATAAAAATGATGTTATTGTTTATTATTACGTTGTAAAAATTTTTTTTTTTGATGTTTAGCCACTGAAGATGATATTAAACATATCGAAAATATTTTGGCAATTTTAATAAAGAAAAGCTATGAAATAGAAGATATTGGTTTCATTATGTCCATCCTTCTATAAAGCTAGTCCACGCAATTTGGGAGAAGGTTGAAAAAAATTCTTCGTGAAATTTATATATCCCAAAAAAAAAAAAAAAAAATATTGTTGAAAAATAATATAATTTGTTAGTAAAAAAGCCTTGCTAACTTCAGTATTAATATTAAATACATATAAAGTCATGTTAACGATTGGGAAAGGAATATTTATAAAGATAATTATTCAAAAAAATATATGAAATAAATAAGAGTAAAACACTAACATCATTAATTTATTCGAAATAAGTTTTAAGAACAGTATTCCCTTAACAATTTTTCCAGCTTAAAAACACTCTAAATTGATCAGTTTTACTATATCGAATATTCTAGAAGGTGTTATAGAGTTAGAGCTATAGTTTATAGCTAGACCAAATTCAGTTTAAACTGTCCATGTCTTATTTACTGCAACTGTTGGGAACTGATTAATTTTCATAAAATTTAATATTCAAAATTTAATTAGCTGAAATGCAGGAAAGAATTTTCACTAGATATCTATCATAAAAATCTTGAATCACTTAATTTAAATAATATGACACTATTTAGTTCAAAAAAAAAATAACTTTAATATTACCAAAGAAATTAAAAACAACCCAAAAATATTAATCAAAATCTTTAAATTATAATTTAAATTATAGTCAACTTCTGTTGTGCACTTTGTTTTTTATTTGTGTTTGCATTGTCTTTGAAAATTGTTTCGTTAATTTCATGTGGTCGTTGTTTTAAATAGAATCTTTGTAAACACAATACAGTAAAACTCGCAGTATCGCTATTTAAGCTTGTCCCGTCAGTTCCCGGTAGTGAAAACACTCTTAGAAACATGATTTATTTATTTTACATGAACATCTAAATAACATTTAATTTTCAAGATTAAGAATATAAATCTAGTCATCCCTTTCGCTTTTCGTATCTTATAATAATCGTTTAAATAGTTAATAATTTATTAACATACTATAAGAGCTACAGTACATATATAAACATATTATATCTAAATAATTTCATTTTACTAAACTAGTTGAAAAACTCTGAGAAAACCATCAAATCAATATTTAAAATTTTTAAATAACAAATCAGATTCGAGAAAAAATACACTGCCAATAGGGTGTGGCACACAGCTTCCTCGCACACGTAAAAGACTTTAAAACAGTATTCTACCAAATATATATATATATATATATATATATATATATATATATATATATATATATATATATATATATATATACCGTGAAATTATATTTTCGCTTTAACGTTAATAAAAAATTGTTGTAACTCAAAATACTTAAAGGCTAAATGATAAAAATATTTTAGAAACTAACCCCCAAAATGCCCTAAGAATTTGAGCGAAATGGGACTAGCAGTAAATAAGATATTGATATTTTAGTGGGATTTCATGATAGCGGTGCAGCTACCGTTACTCCGATTTCGATTAAATTCATACGAGACCATCTAAGAACCAAACTGCATAATTTCTGAAAATTTCATAAAAAAGAATTGAATAGTCCAGAAATTATACCACTTGGTGCAATTTTGGAATGACATGGTAACGGCGTTGCTACCGTTACTCCGATTTTGATTAAATTCAAAGGGGATTATCTAGGAGCAAAACTGCATAATTTCTGAAAATTTAATTAAAAACAATCGAATAGTTTAGAAGTTATGCTACTTGATGCAAACTGGCGACACACAGACGGACGGACAGACACCAAACCAAAATTGTTCAGGAAGTTCTAAAACGTAAAATGTGCGTAAGAATTTTTTAATTTGGAGAGAAAAAGTTTTTTATTTTTCAAAAGTGATCACAATGCTTCCGCTACTTTAGTAGCCTCGGATGCAAAATGTTTAAAAATTCTACAGATTGCATGACTATCGTCATGAACATGCATGAACTAAGTATACCTTCGCTGATATCACTTGTTGCATTTTACCTGGAATTAAATTATCCAAAAAGCATCCAGTAAATCCACCAACAAGAATCGTTGTACTCAACAAAACCGTAAGAATATTATCCACTTCAATTGATCCCGTATTAATTACACCAGGATTTGCAGCCATCCATTGACACAGAACCATTGGGAAAAAAATGGAAAAACCAAGAATATATAAATTTCTTGCCGAATTTAAATTTATGTATTGTAGAACCGAAAGTCCTAATAGAATAAAAACAATAAAATTTTAACAATATAAATTACAAAAATATAATTTCCCTTACCGAAAGCTGAGATCATGCCAAACATAACACAAAATAATCCCCCAACTACCGGTTCAGGTATGATAATGAACACGGCTCCGAATTTATTGATTACTCCTTGAAGAATCATTATAAATGCTGCCCACTGAATTACACGACGGCTTCCAATCTAAAAACGATATTATTTTCAAGTATTACTTGCAAAAAAATTGGAAAAAAAGATGTAAATAAAAGCGGCTGAAGATTAGGAAATATTGTCTTAAGGGGTTATTCAGAGCTGCTGAAAAACAAAAATTGTGATTTTTTCCCCAGTATTTTTGTTCCTTTATATTCCAAGGATCACCAATTAAAATTTGGAAACGAAATATAAAACGGTCGCCGAATTATATGTAAATGTAGGCAGTAAAGTGGTTAAACTGTTCTCTTGGCTTTGCGTTACATTATTTTTACACAAGACAGTTACATTAATAAAAGAGACAACGAACGTATTAAAATTTCGGAAAAACGCTGCACTGCAAAATCCAAGAAGATGAAGATTGCTAAAAAATGATTGATTTCTGAGTGGAAATAACTGTGTGAGGAATCTTTCGGACATTCGTATGATCCTGGGATAGCGGACTAAATAAATGTAAACAATTTCTTTGGATTCCATTGATTTTAATAAAAAAAATTAGAAAAAATCTTTAAACGTTAATTACAGAACCAACTAAAAAATTGGAAAACTAGTAGTTACGTTATTAGATAATATTGGGTATGGGAACTGGTATGTTTCTTTTTTTTTTTAGTTAGAAAAGGAACAATGGTCTTCCGCCCATAATATCAGAATAAAATCCATTTATCTTTCTAACATCTTAAAACAAGTTATAAAGCAAATGAAAATAAAGCTAACATTTTTTAAAACAATGCTTATATGTCTACAATCACTATTTAGCTATTATAATTCTTACTTTTTTGATAGTATCCTTTATTGAAAAACAGTAAAAACATTTGCATTACTCGATTGTCAAAATAATTGGAATGTTACGGTTTACACTCTACAACTACTCAAATGTAACCTGGCCAGTAAATATTGTTTTCGTAGTGAGTAGTAAATTAAATTTAATACGTACAGCAATCCTCCGAAGAACACGATTAATTTATTCTTTGAAATCGTGTTGTTCGAGACCACCAAAGATAGGCATTTTCTACTACAAGTGTGAAAATAAAAAAATATAAAAAAAACGTTCCGTTTAATTTGCAAGTTGTGGGTATTCCAAACATATTGCGACTGTTACGATTTACTTTTCGTTATCGAACATTATCGATAACGAACTACTTTAAATAAATTGGCAGTGTTGGCCAGATGTTAATTATAACTAATAAATTTCCTTTGTAAATAATAACTGAAAAATTCAATTATTAGTTATAACGAATAACTAATTTAGTTTTTAGTTGTAGTTATTAGTTATAAGTAATAACTAATTTTATTGGAACGTCAGTATAAAGTTGTAGGAGATAAAAAAGTCAGGAAGGATTTGATAATGAAGCAGGTGTGATATATTTACAAGAATATTTATTCTCTTTCCTTATTTGTCCATTTTGAAAATATCGTAATTTTCGATAACGAAAACTACGTTTTAGTAGCGGTAATATGTTCGGAATACTTATAACTTGCTTCGCTTATTAAGAGCCTGTCACACCTACCGGAAGCTGAAACACAATAAAGGGTCCCACTAAACCTCACCGGATTAGCTCTTAAAACTAGGTGGGGGGAGGGCCGAGGATAAGAAAAATTTCTAAAAAGTAGTTTTCGAATTAATATACGATTAAAGCTTGGCTGCCATTTGCTTTTATAAAAAAAAAAAGCAAAAAAAAAAAATATATGATAAATTAATAAAAAAAAATTTTACTCGACCTCGTTTTATGTGCGCGAGGGTGTACTTGATGTGTTACCGTACGATACTGAAACAATTATGGACACACAGCGTACCTCATGTACTCTGTGTATGTTTACTACGTCTGTTACTCGGCTTGTCAAATGTCAACTCAATTACCTGTGTATTTGGACGGTGAATCCAGCGCTGGATTAACCCTGAGTCCGCCCCTAAGCATCTTGAAAAATTCCGCCCCTACCTTTTATTTGAAAAAAAAAAGGAAATCTTAAAAAAAAACGTCAATCACAAATTTTTCTGCCCTGTTTTAAAAATTTGCCTTTCTCTTAAAAAAAAATAAGTGACGAGAAAAAAAAAACGCTAATTACTCATTTTTCCGCCCTATTTTTAAAATTTACCGCACCTAAAAATCTCCCGCCCCTAGGCCATGGCCTAGGGTGGCCTATCGGCTAAGCTGGCTTTGGGTGAATCTTTTGTGATGATTTGGAAGTTTGTTTATTTTTAATAATCAAAAAAATATGTATTTAGTATGCAAAAAAATAAGCGTTTATTCATTTAATTAAATACATTACAGTTAGATATAAAAAATGAACGTTCAAATCGTAAATTTAAAGCTGAGGCATTAAGTTGACTGAATTAAATCGTTGAATCAATACATAAAGAATAAATAAGTAGCTGTGTATTTTTATGGTAAGTATGTATTATTTCTTCTATTTGTTTTATTTTTATAAATAAAACAAATAGAAGGAATTATACATATTCTCTGTCTAACTCGTAGCATAACACTTTCTTTCTTTTAGCCTATAAAAATACACAACTCAACTGTCAGATATTTGTTTTTTTTTTTTAACATTATCGTACGTTAATTACAACAAAATGAGTATTCTACGTTTAACATCTCTACTACTATTCAACGTAAGTAAATCCAAAGGCCTGAAGTACAAAAAAACAAAAACTACTTAGACGCTTCGTATATGAAATCAGACTTGTACTCGTGACCTTGGGCGTACCTACTGGACTTAAGGTAATGTTTATTATATATAGGCTTTAATTTAAAAAAAAAAAAAAAAAAAAAAACACTAAATCAATATTTCTCTGTTTTATGTTCAAGAGTAACTACACGCTGTCTGGTGTCGATAATGTTTAAGTTACAAAAAGAAGAAAAACATTTACATGCGCAAAATTGACTAGATGATCCGATTTTGTCTTTTGCAACTTCGACGGCGTTGGGGTACCCGTTGTACAGCTCGTGACGGGAAAGTCCTCTTCGTGTCATCAACGGTGAGTATTGATTCTTCGAACGTTGTGCCACCATAAACTAAATTGGCCCTTCTTAAATCCAGTAGAGGCGAGAGCATCAATTTCCTGGGTCCTTCGTATGTGCTAAATTTTACCCTGGTGGTGCCGCAACACGACTACAGGTGAACAATTTCTTGGTTCTACCATTCAAACAACAGGTAAGATTACCAATTATAATTTTTTCCATTTTTATAAACTTGCTTTACTACGTAGTTTCCAATCACTAATGCTTCGACTTTTTAAATCCTTTTTTCTTTACACAAAAGAAAATTTTTCATGTTACAGATCAGCACGTGCTCTCAAAAAATTACCTCCAACCTGTAACATAGCCCCCCCAAAAAAATACCTTCTTCTCTGGACGGCTGCTTGAGCTGGCCTCTCTTGCCTCCTTCCTCTCTAAAAATCATTTTTCCTTCGATCTTTACGTCGATCTTTACACTAAAAGTTCCTAAAGTTACTAGGTTAGTAAAATTTACCATTGAATAAAGACAATTTCTTAACATTTTCTTGTAACAGTAAATTATGGCCAAACACTCCTTTTCCGTTGTCGAATATTTCCCTTCACGGCCGAATAGAAAACGGCTCGCGTAAGCTACTACGTAGTCATTTCCTTGATCTTTCTGCGTTAAGACCGCACCCAATCCGAAATTCGATGAGTCCAGGGACTACATGATGGCTACACAACCCCATCCTTAAGCATATTGTCGAGTTCAGCATTAACTTTCGCGCTTACTGCTGGTGCAAGTGGGTAATGCCTCTGCTTAATGGGTTGTGCGTCTCCCGTCTCTATATGGTACTTGATCAGATTCGTTCGACCTAACTTCCCTCTGTCCATTTTCTCGAATTCCTCCATCACTTCCTGTAACTGAATTTGCTGAATATCTCCTAATTTTTTTGGCCATCGATGGCTGTACAAATGCCGTCGTAATCGCTTCCATCCATATCCATCGGTGTCGCTCCAATATTCCTAAAATGAATGTATTCGCGGTTTAAGTCCAAAACCGCTCGAAAATTTTTTGAGGAAATCCGTCCCTAAAATTAATTCATGCCTTATCCCTGAAACTACCAGTAACGTCAATGTCTTCTTAAAAGAATCTATCTCTACTAGAAGTCTTAACTGCCCTAATACTCGAATTTTAGCTCTATCACCTACAGTTACGTTTCAGTCTCCACCTTTAGACATAGCCATGTCATTCCTTGACTTAACTTCTGCGTATCCTAAGCTACCTAGAATAGATCGGTTGGCCCCAGAATCAACCAGCGCATTCATCAAGACATTCTCTAATTTACATTTTACAAATGATTGGTTATCTCCGCCTTCTTTCACTAACATTGGTGCGACTCGTGTGGTTCTACAGAATTCTCTAACTTTACTACACCACTCTCTCCACTCTTGTTCTGAAGAGGCAAAGTTTCTTTCTTTCCACATTTGAAGCAGAACTTATTTTTTTCGCGGGGTTGGGGGCAGTTGGTAAACCGATGACCGACCCTCTCACAATTCCAGCATACTCCTCTGAAGTTCGATTTGTTGCGAATATTTCGTTTAGCTTCTGTTTCGCACAAACATGATGTGTTTGAAACATACGTTGGACTTGCTTCTAAGTTTGGATCCTTTGATGGACCAATAAATCTGTTGCAGTCGATCTGTGCCTGCTCCAATTTTACGCAGAGCTGTCGTAGCTCATTCACGCTTCTGACTGGGTGTAATACCAGTCGATCTATAAAGTACGGGAGTCCGATCTATAAAGTCGAAGAAGACTTGTGGAGGACGATTCGAAGTAGGAACACTTGCCAAATATTTTACAGTGGTTCTAAAATTTCAAAAACGGCCCCTATATGGCTTTATTTAATTAAGCCCCACGTTGGGCGCCAAAATTTTGTCGTGTCACCCCTATCGGAAGGTGAAACACAATAAGGGGTCCTACTAAACCTCACCGGACTAGCTCTTAGAATGGGAGGGGAGGATAAGAAAAATTTCTAAAAAGTAGCTTCCGAATTAATATACGATTAAAGCTTGCCCGCCATTTGCTTTTATAAAAAAAAGCAAAAAAATATATATGATAACTTAATAAAAAAAATTTTTACTCGACCTCGTTTTATGTGCGCGAGGGTGCACTTGATGTGTTACCGTACGATATTGAAGCAATTATGGACCCATAGCGTACCTCATGTACTCTGTGTATGTTTACTACATCTGTTACTCGGATTGTCAAATGTCAACTCATTTACCTTTGTATTTGGACGGTGAATCTATTGTGATGATTTGGAAGTTTGTTTATTTTTAATAATCAAAAAAATATGTATTTAGTATGCAAAAAATAAACGTTTATTCATTTAATTAAATAAATTATAGTTAGATATATAAAAATGAACGTTCATATCGTAAATTTAAAGCTGAGGCCTTAAGTTGACTGAATTAAATCGTTGAATCAATACATAAACAATAAATAAGTAGTTGGTTGACTGTGTTGAGGTACCCGTTTTGTATTGCAGGACTGTACAGCTCGTGACGGGAACGTCCTCTTCGTGTCATCAACGATGAGTATTGATTCTTCGAACGTTGTGCCACCATAAACTAAATTGGCCCTTCTTAAATCCAGTAGAGGCGACAGCATCAATTTCTTGGGTCCTTCGTATGTACTAAATTTTACCTTGGTGGTGCCGCAACACGACTACAGGTGCACAATTTCTTGGTTCAAACAACAGGTAAGATTACCAATTATAATTTTTTCCTTTTTTATTAACTTGCTTTACTACGTAGTTTCCAATCACTAATGCTTCGTCTAAATATTACTAACTCGACTTTTTAAATCCTTTTTTCTTCACACTAAAGAAAATTTTTTCACGTTACAGATCAGCACGTGCTCTCAAAAAATGGCCTCCAACATGCAACATAGTCCCCCCCCCCCCCCCAAAGAAAAATACCTTCTTCTCTGCACGGCTGCTTGATCTGTCCTCTCTTGTCTCTTTCCTCTCTACAGATCATTTTTCCTTCGATCTGTACTTCAGAACGTCGGTCTTCCGCCGGAACTAACACTCAAAAAAAAAAAAAACTATTTTACACTAAAAGTTCCTAAAGTTACTAACTTAGTAAAATTTACCATTGAATGCAGACAATTTCTTAACATTTTCTTGTAACAATATTATTATTTTATTTTAGGCTGGCAACCGTCTAAGCTACAGCTGTCAGTTTTGACATTTAAATATAAACATTCATAGAAGTACTTCAATTTTAAATTCACGACGATTTGGACAATATTATTTACCTTTTGGCCCAATAAGTGAGTCGACAAACGTATCCTTTTTTGTTTTATTTATGGGCCGGGTGCGCGACGTTATTGCCCCCTAGCGTTTGCAATTTTGTCGGCTTTTTCCATACTTAAAGTTCAGTGGCTTTTTTAAATATTTACATGTGGACAAATAATAATAATAGTAAATATCGACTGTGACTGGATATTATGTGCAATTTTAATTTATTATTTTTTTTATATTTGTCAAAGTCAAGTGTCATCTCTGTTTTTATTAAATAATAAATAACAAGATGAAAGTTGTCCGAATCCAGAGTATGCAATGTATTTTTGTTTTGAGCGCTAAATAGTGAGTGTAATAATTAAGACTGGCTTTCAAAGTATTATCCATAACATAACGTTCCAATCTCAAATGACAACGAAAAGCAATCAATTGGTTTTTGTACGACATGTGAGAAATGTAGAACAGCTATCAACTAATGACCACAGTTATTTGACACAGGTCCATATAACTAAACAACTTCTAGTTGACAATTTAAAAAAAAACTGGAGTCGTAAAATTTATAAAACACTCCATTCATGTATAAGCATTATTAAGAGTAATTTTATTTAAAATTTGGTAGTTCCAGTTTTACTATGTCTTTCAACATGAACTCAAACAATATATTGTAGTATATTAGTTCCTTGAGTTTCTTTTAGAAGTTCAGGTTTGTCCTCTAAAAAAGTGGTGATATATAAATATTTACTTCTTTTTCACTTTCGTCTAAAATTCTTTTTATTTTTAATTATTCTTAAATCGGCTAAAAATCTGTAAATTTACATTTGTTGTTTCTCCCTGTATTTAAAACGTTAAATTTGAGAACACAATTATCGTGACCCTTTTCGAAAATTTGTTATTGTCAAATTTACTGAGGGCAGTAGTTTCGCTTACGATCTTACAAAATTATATCTAATAGGATTTGCGTCCTTCGTTAAAGTTGTGTCTTTTATTGTAAAATTTTAAATTAAATAAAATAATATAAATACCAAAAAATTAGACCGAATTTGATAAAAACTTACCACCAGATAGCGTAGCTGTACTAAATAGCAAGAGCCGTCCAAATTGCTCATTTCTGCCAAAGCAAGCGCTGCGATCGCTTTCGTTACCCCTACTCTGTAGTCTGCACCAAACCCATAATAAACCTAAACTCAGTAATAAGAGAAACCCCTTTAAGGTTTGAACATTTTTAAACCCGTTACAAGCCTTTAAAAAATTCGTTATTTTTTTTTACGATGCTCTATTTTGTTGTTACGATGTTATTGTTTTGTTACGATCTTCTATGAGATAGCATTTACGAAAAGTAACGAAAAGTATTTTTTTTAAAATAGTCTGTATTGCTGACCCAATAAAAAGAACTAGGTTATGGAGCCTGAAGTTAATCAATTAGTGTTTATTTTCTCAATTTGTGGTAAGATTCGTTGTCGATAATTTTCGTTCGATAACGACAAAAAATTGGGTTTTAAGGTCCGCAAATACGGTATCACCGCAACACGGTAATAGCAAAATCCCAATACGGTATCAGAGGAACATGAATTTATTTTTGAATAGTTGAGAAAGAGTTCAAACAAATTACTGTTTTAAAATTTTAACAATATAATATGTTATGTTCTCCTAATACCAGTTATTCAAAATTGGTTTGGAAAAGTGGATTTTTTTGGTTTTGGGACTTTCGAAACTGGGAATTACTTCATTTGGGATTTCCAGGACACTACTTGCTTAAGCAAAGCAAGGTGTGGGTATTCTAAACACATTGGGACTGTCGACTCTTTTCGTTATCGAAAATTATCGATGTCGAAAAATAACGACATTTTCAAAATTTAAATATGTAAATTTCTACATATATTTCTATTATAAAATTCTCAAAAATTTTAGTAGTTTTTATTTCAAGCGTTTTTTATTTTATAAATTGACAGATTCGATTTACACGATTTTTATTCGTGTAAATCAAATCCACAGAACTGATATATTCGCGTACATTGGGTACCGATGTAACTTTATATCAAATATACAATATATGTATTCTTTTTCAGAAGAATTACTTAAAAATCGTGTTGTTTGAAACCGTGTAATTCGAAGGAAGGGTACCCGTGTTCTTCGAGTACCATGTTCTTCGGGGGTTACCTGTATTTTGGTAGAACATATGGCTAGTAGTTTTCATTTTTAAATTTTTCTATCTCTCTTGTTCGCGCATATCACCAACCAAGTTAACTTTGGTGATATAGATGGTTATAGTCAGTGGTATTATGTAACATGACTAATATGGCAAACGGTACAGAAATATTAACAAAACCCTGTTAGTAATTTCTCTTTCAAAAGTACTTTGAATTTTGTTGTATTCCCAGTGGTTCTAGAACAATAAGTCTAAACTTGTGTAGTACTTATCATCATACTTGTATATAGATATTAAACTATCTTAAAACTATATTGTACAATTCAATGTACTTTATCATTTCTCTACAAACCAAGGTAATTTTCCATAAGAAGTTGTAAAGCTTTTAATTAATTAGCTATTTATGAAAAAAAAAAAACATTCACTATATTATATTAGCACTGTAATATTATTGTTTTTGCGTGACAATTGCAGATAAAGAAGTAAAGTTAGCTAAAAACGAATAGATATGTCCAGGTTCCCAAGACTGGTTTTTATAGTTTTCGAGATACACTCATCTTGTTACATAGTATTTTCCCAGGGTGTAACCGATATTTAATGTTGTACCTAAGTAACCGTAAAATATTGTATAATTTCAAGTTGTTTTTATACAACGTTCAGCACTCTCATCATATAATCTAATTTGAAAAATATCAATGTTACTTAACCCTTGGGGAGATCAAATTACATCATATAAATTTCTAAATACTTTCTAAATAAAAACTAAATAACTGAACAATTAAAGTACTCCTGTCGCAGTATCCTACATGGCATAGCGAATTTCCTACAATAAAATTATTTCAGTTCAAAAAAAATTCTTTTCAAAATACTACAAGACAATAATAGATAATAATTTAGCGTTTTCTACGTCCACTGTTCTGATACGGACGCCACCCATATAATTTTTTTACATATAATGTTATTGAATTACAGGATTTATCAATGTTAGAGATAATTAAAATACCACTTAATAGTCAATACATAACTAACGATGGAACAGGTCGAAAAAAATTGTCTTCACTTTTAAATACTTTTAAATTATCTTAAAAAAATTTATCAAATATGTGCTAGACACGCATTAAGTAAGCATTTCGAAGTGAATAGCTGGAGTTTTTCACAATTTTCGCAATCAGATATTACTTGCTTGTATTTAGTATTAAAATCAGGATTTAGTTTGTTAATAATATGATTATCTAAACCTTTTTATGAAAAAGGTTTAGATAATGTTTTTATGGTGTGTGAAAAAATTTTAAAATATTAATTAATAAGTTGAGGGTGACAATAATAGTTCCCAGCATGTAATAAATGCCAAACGTTATTTTAAATGAAAATAGTGTAGAATTTGAGTCAAAATTGATAAATACTTCGCAATAGCGCAGCGCATAAATTTAAAATAAGGTTAGGTTAGTTTAGTTCGTTTAACAATATACTTTGATAGAAAAACTACATTGTAAGGTTAGTTGAGATTAGGTTAGTTTAGTTAGTTTCGACAATATACTTTGACTTTGATGTAGAAACTACGCGGTTAATTAGATTCGATTAGTTTAGGTTAATTTAATTTACCACTGAAACCTCATTTTCGGGCAAAGACATTATTTCAGGATTTTTAACTGACCCATTTCGATTTAATAACTGCTTACAAATTACTGACCAATTATTAATTTTACTGACCAATTTGATTTTGAACAAGCCAAATATTTACTGAACCGCTCACTGCAAAATATTTTACTATCCGTTTCTATTTTTTTACTGCTTACATTCTACCGCCAAATTTGTTATTAAACATACCGATTACATTTCTATACTAACCAAAACTGTAGTTTTCTACTGACCGTTTAAATCATAGCCAATTTTTCATATTCCATTTTTAAATACAGATTACTCACTACAAACCCATAGAAAATTTTTATCAGGATACAATTTAATTCAGAAAATGGAAATTTATCATTTTATTTTTAATGTATAAATAGCAACTAAAAATAGGTTACAGGCAAACAATTTAATAATTATTCATTTCAATATTAATTTATTATTAAAAACATAACGTGAACGGGATATACGATGTGACGGTAAAGAGGCCAGACTGTCGCCATAAGACGCCATCATAGTGTAGGTATTCTGCTAAATGGTCATTATTGTTATTTATCATTATAGCTCTAGTTCTGTCTCTATTAAATAAACTAAAGCCTGCCACACACGATGTTAGTTTTCATCTATATTCGTTTGATTAGAGTTCTGATGGTAGTTGAAGTAGATTATTAAGCTGCCGTATAGTGACGTTACAATTAGCAGAGTGACCGAACTGACACTTGTCGATTAGTAGGTCGAAGGTTCGAATTCTGCGGCGGATTACGCTCGTTTCCCTTCATAGTTTCAGATTAATGTTGGCATATTTCCTCTATTAATTACGTGAGCTGTTTTTTTATTCAATTTTGACTCCCGTCCCCTTTATGTGAGATTTACGCTAAAGTAGTTAAAGAATTTTAAAAACTCTGAGTGTTTTCTTTTTTTTACTCTTAAAATAAATGATTTTAATAACAGCCATGAGATTTTTTTAAGGGGGCAAAATGAACACTCAAAATAATTTTTATTATCTGTAAAATAATTTATATTTTTTGAGAGTTGACGTGAGATTGTCGATTATGCCTCCCCCCCCCCCCCCAGTTCAAATGAGATTTAATGAGATTTTATCGGACCTCTCCCTCCATTTTTAGCTCACTAAAGAAGCCGGCTGTAGACATACACCTTCCAGACCCTAGCCCCGCATCACTTTCCTTGCCGTCCGCTCACATCATAAATGAAGAGATAAGTGCATGAAGGCGTTATGTGACATTTTACATAATTAGTAGATATAGCCTTATTATTCTCTAGGTTCGATAATCTATCAGTAGTTCTGAAGCAGGTATTACACTCTCAGTCGAAGTTCCTCGCCGGAGTACTCGCAAAAGTTGGCTGAGGCCTGAATAGCATTATGACAGCTTCTGCACTTTCGTACTTGTCGTACGACGTACACTCTTGTATTGTCTGCTTAATTATCATAATAAACACTTAAGAAGCGATGCATGTTCAATAACAAATTAAGGAACTTCGTATGAAGCCAAGGTACCAGCGCTCCCTTCTAACCTACAAGCAACATACCATCCACCATCACACCAACCTACAAAAAAAATTTTACAAGCGAGCTAGCACGGAAACTAGTATCGTGTGCAGCAAGCTTAATGTGAAACAGTATTATAATGTTTATATATGGTAAATGGAAAAATACTACAACACACCAATATGTATGTTTGTATGTATATAGTAGATGTATGTAACTGAATAGACACAGAATTGTCGTCATCATTCACATTCAACATAGAAACTTTTCTCGAAAAGTTGAAACATGAATTCAACATGTTTGTTTGTTAAAATGAAATATTGTAATATAATGTTATGTTAAGTTGGTTTGTGTATTAACAATCTTATTTAATTAGAGCGTAATGTATGTGAATGTACAATGTACAGCGTGTAGAATAGAATAATACGCGACATATTTTTGCGAATGTAAAAACGTAATACATAATAATATTTTAAGAGTGTAAAAACTTAATAAAATTTTGTTAATAGAACTTCTATAGCGGAGTAATAAGCCAGAAAAATTTTGAAACCAAATTCAAAATGAAACGCAAACCACTGGTTGACCACTGGTGATCTAATTATTTTATACTCTTCAAGTTATTTAATTTGTCCACAGTTTTCTTGAAATCATATTATTCATCTGTCAAATCATTTAATTTATTTTTAATTTTGTTGATTAAATTACTATAATGGATTTTTTCATTTTTTATTGTTCGACATATTTAATTTGTCCATGTGTTCTTGATATCATGTTATTTCAAATTACATAAAATAATGTTTAAAAAATTTCTATTACTTTCCAGGAAAAATAATTTTAGATTTTCGAATATTAAAAAAAAAAGAAAAAAAATTGTAGATATATACACCGTAGATGGGGTATTATATGGCTGAAGCACAATTTTTATTACGAATTTTTATTTAACTTCATTTGGTAGTAAATGTATAGTATTGTTGTTTAGTCCAAATCTTGCAACAAAAATTTAGACAAGTTCTAATTGAACTAGAGGTATTACATTTTGCATATTATTATGTGTAGGGTAGGGCGGGGTAAAAAAAAGACAAAATCAAATCTTTTCATTTTTCATGTAAAAAATATTTGAATTTTTAGACAAAAAAAATACTGTATGATGTTAAATTGTATTTTGAGATTTTGCATGTTTTTTCACTCAAGCTAATGACATAAATCTATAAAAAAATAAAAGCCTTGTGTTTTTTTTATCCGCCAAATGGGGTAAAAAAAAGACAGTGGAGGGTAAATAAAAGACAGACCTCTAACTAATGGGTTACTGCAAGTACATGATTGGAAGGGTAAAAAATAGACAGCTTGGGTAATTGGCAGTACAATACTTTTTATTTCACAACTCTACTACAAAATTTTTTATAGATATAGGGTGGGATTACCTAATGCCGGCCGGTGCCCTAAGGCCGGCCACTGACTGCATTTTTTTAAAAAATAAGGTCTTAAAAAATAAAAAAATGCTGAAAATCATATAGAAACAAAAGGTACGCCTATTCTAGATTTACGATTTTTAAAATGAATAATTTTTATCAAATAGTTAATGTTTTGTTATACTTAATCGATTGAAAAATGACAATATATTCGTCAACATAAACTTTTGATCGTAAATATCTCGTAAACGGTGCGTCGTAGCAAAAAATAACGAAATTTTTGAAGGTTTAAGCGAAGCAAGTTATGGCTATTCCAAACGTATTGCGGCTGTTAAAGCTTACTTTTCGTTATCGAAAATTATCGATATCAAATTACTTATCATAAATTGATCAAAACTGATAAATTTAGGCTTTGTTAGGCCCCAAATTAACATAATAAACAATTTATTTGCCAACCCTACCTAAATTTTCTCTTTAACCTAACTGTTTCACCACCGAAATTTTTTTAATTTAGATAGCAGTTTTATTCACATTTAGAGGTATCTTAAGTAAAATTGATCGTAATTGTGTAATTAAATTACATATTTTTTAATTCAGAAACGATTACAAATTACGATTACAAAATGTAGTTTAATCGAAAATTTCAGGTTGCGTTTTGTAAATGTAATTTGAAATCATTATTACCAATTACTAACATTCAAAAATATTTAAAAATGTTCTTTTATAATTCTATTTTGATTTAAATTTAAATTAATAACGTATTATAACGTTAAAATAGTTTTCATTAAACGTTTTCCTCGGTCTCATAATAATCTACAGTCAGGAAATTCATTTCTAAAATATTTAAAAATGTTCTTTTATAATTAATTCTATTTTGATTTAAATTTAAATTAATAACGTATTATAACGTTAAAATAGTTTTCATTTAACGTTTTCCTCGGTCTCATAATAATCTACAGTCAGGAAATTCATTTCTATTATGAAAAATTCCGGTGGCCGACCTTAGGAATATTTTTGGCCTGCTTTAGAGCACAGGTGGCCGACTTAAGGGAAATACATTTTTAAAGACAAAAATTAAAACATTTTAATTGTTTATTAATTTAGAAATTTGATCTCCATTTAGTTAGAAAGTCGATACTTAAAAGTACTTAAAGAGACGATAAAAATACGCGTAAATTCAAAATTCAGAATTCTGCATATCATTAATTGTTTAAGTGGCCGATTCTTAGCACTCTCACCCTATTTAAATTTTACGTATTTTACCAAAAACTTGAGCTAAGATTAAGCAGTAACAAAAGTCAGAAAAAGTGAACTGATGCAAAAGCTTGACTCATAGGAAATTTCTTTGGACTTTAAATATTAAAATAGTTTTTATTTTACAAACCTAACCTAACTAATAAAAAATTTATTGTAGCTCATTAAAAAACCAAATATGTTATTTTTTTTTACACCACTTTACATAAAGTAAAAAAATAAATCAAAATAATCTATAAATGAGTTAAAAATACTAAATCTGTGCAGTAAAGCATAGTTATACATTATAATAACAAATAAATTTTCATGAGTCAAAAATACAAATTTTCGAATAAACTGAAATTGATATCCATGAAAACCGTCTCCTCACTAATAAAAAAATTGTTTTATTGAAGAATCAGTATTTTTTTAATCCATAAAATATACATAAACATGTCATAGTATAGTTTTAAAATGAAAATCCTTGTCAATAATTTTTAATTTTTCTAAATGTTAACCCCTTGTTTTGTCTTTTTTTTACCCCATTTTTTTCTTTTTTTTAACATATAAAAAAAATTACAAGCAGTTGGACCATTTAAATAAAACTTTGTAATTTACATTACTGAAGCATGTAGAATAACAAGAAAATAATACAGCACTCTATCTTATCAGATTTTTTACTTACTGAAAAAGTTTATCGTCGCGGGATGAAAGTTTTTCGCTCATGAATAACAGAAGTTTGGTTGCAAAATTTTTTATGTTGTAAAGCCCTCTCCAAAAAATAATTTTTTGGCCCAGACAGTTTAAAATACTGGTCCTGTAACAAGTAAACCGCGGACAGTTCAACCACGACAGTTCGACCGACGCAGTTCAAGCTGAGGACGGATCAACTGACGACAATTCAACCTAACGACAGATTAGCCGATGACAATTCAACCTCACGATAGTTCAGCCTAACGACAGTTTAACCAAGCAACAATTGAACCGAAGAACAATTAAACTTTTAACCGTTTAACATTAATATATAAATTAACTAAATCCAACCTGAACTAACCCAACCAATAAATTATAAACAAATCCAGCCTAACCTAACCAAACCCAACCTAAACGAATCAAACTCAACAAATCATAAGTAAAAGTAACCTAACCTAACCAAACACAACTAAACCAAATAAAATCTGACTTAACCAAACCCAACCTAAACTAATCGAATTCAATAAATTATAAATAAACCCATCATAACCTAACCTAATATAACCTAGCGTCATCAAACCGAACCTGAACTAATCCAACTCAGTAAATTATAAACAAACTTAACCTAACCTAACCAAAACCAGTCTGAGCTCACCGAATTCAACAAATTATAAATAAACTCATCCTAACTTAATATAAAACAACCTAACATAACCAAACCCAACATGAGCTAACCGAACTCAATAAATTATAAAAAAACCCAACCTAACCTAACCAAAACTAGCCTAAACTAACCGAACTCAACAAATTATAAACAAACTCAACCTAACCTAATCAAACGCAACTAAATAAAACCTAACTGATCAAACTCAACCTAAACTAACTGAACTCAATAAATTATATATAAACCTAACTAAACCCAACTTGAATTAACCGAAATCAACAAATTATAAACAAACCCAACCTAACCTAACCAAACTCAACTTAAACTAATCGAACTCAACAAATTGTAAACAAATCCGACATAACCTAACCAAAACCAGTCTAAACTAACCGAACTCAACAAATTATAAACAAACCCAACCTAACCTAATCAAACACAACTAAATAAAACCTAACTGATCAAACTCAACCTAAACTAACTGAACTCAATAAATTATATATAAACCTAACCAAACCCAACTTGAATTAACCGAAATTAACAAATTATAAACAAACCCAACCTAACCTAACCAAACTCAAACTAATCGAACTCAACAAATTGTAAACAAATCCGACTTAACCTAACCAAAACCAGTCTAAACTAACCGAACTCAACAAATTAAAAACAAACCCAACCTAACGTAACCAAATACAACTTAACAGACTAACCTAACCAAACAACACCTAAAGTAATCGAATTCAATGAAAGGTAACCAAATCCAACACAACCCAACCAAATAATGTACCCTTAATTGTGTATATTTGTCTCAAGTCCCAAGGAAGGCAAATTTCATTATTGGATAAAATTCAAATAATTTTGTTCTTATTAGTTAGCAGATTGTACAAAGGTTAAATGGTCTTCAGTTGAAATGTCGTTAGGTTCAACTGTCGTCGGTTGATCTGTCGTCGGTCGATTTGTCATTAGGTTGATCTATCGTTAGGTTGATCTGTCGTCGGTTGGACTGTCGGGGTTGAACTGTCGCGGTTGAACTGTCGCGGTTGAACTGTCTGCGGTTCACTAGTCACGGCACCAAAATACTAATGTACTTTGTTGTAATAGTTTTTATTTTTCGAATTTAACACTGTTGAGTTTAATACGTCTTTTTTTTTACCCCACTCGAGCAGTGTCTTTTTTTTTTACCCCACCCAACCCTATACTTTGATGGTAATACAATATTGAATAATTAGTTTTGTCCTAAATTGCCCCAAAACTGAATTTGTAAAAACAAAACAATTTTTTTAAGTGATGTGAAATAACAGACATTAGAATCCAACTATAGTTGGAATAATGAAGTACGAACTAAACAATTGTTAATATAAATAATATCCAGACTAAAAAAGTATAAAACAAATTTAAGTAAAAGAAAAATGTTTTTACATCTAGATTTTATTTAAAAACGACTAAAAAGTATCAAATAACTTTTGAGTAAAATTTAAAGCAATGTACAACATAATTTATAAAATCTTGAAGCCTTTAACTAACTTTTGTAACTGCTCAAAAATAAAGTAAAGAAGCCACTAACATATGAGACAGAAAAAATTAATAATAACACCTCAAGCTTTTGTAAATTATACTATACATAGCTTCACACTTCACTCAAAAGTACCTAATTGGGTTTTTGAATAAAAAATCAATATCATTTTTTTTGTTTTATTTCAAATATACCGTCAGTTGGGGCGAATGTAGACGATTTTTTCAGTTTTTTGACAATAAATTGTTTAGAGTTTATCTAAAAAATTCTAAAAAAATAATTTAAATGCTTTAATATCACGAGCATATATGGCAGTAATAAAAATATCAAAATTGGTACTGCAACATTTTTTTTTTTTGGTTATATAGTGTCTAGATTCGCCCCTATGTGATTCAGCCCTTAAAAACTTAAAACCTTTTTCTAAAGCCCCGATCAACCGGACACTCATCATCAGTTTTGAAACCACCAAAATTACAAATCGCTTGTGGACTTTCAATTACATTTCGCTTGTAGACACTCAATACCGAAGATGAAAGGAAAAATTCGACTTCCGTGATGGGGCTCCGCTGCTCACGGCGTTTTTTATATGTAACATAATGCATAACTCTGCCGTAGCCGGTCCCAACCGCCCCTATTGTGGGGCGAATCGAGACAGTGCTTTATTTGCAATATAAATCACATTCAGTCATGCATATGGGTAAAATCGGACATAAAAAGATAAAAATAGTTGAACTTCCAATCTGAAAATTCGCTAAACTAAATAACTGCATCAGCGAATGACTTTTGATGGGTGAAATAAATCATTTTGGATTTAAATGAATTTTATTTCGATTTGCCTTTGACTCTTTGAGTCTATCATGCAACGTCAATTTAAGAACATGGAAATATTCGGCACCTTGTCTGAGCGATTTTCTTTTATTAGAGGCGCAACAACTACATATCTGCAGGGGGTCCAACAAAAATTTAAATTATCAAATTTTTTGACAATGAAGTTCTCCGATAACAATAAAAAATGTAATAAAATGTCATCTCCGAAAATTTGATTTTCAAATAAAAAATATTAGTAAACCACTAAAAACTTTACTTTTTAATACAAATAAAATAAATTGAAGGAAAATTTCCACGTAATTTTAGGGGGTCCGGACCCCTTGGACCTCCCCGGTTGTTGCGCCTCTGTCGAAAAGAGCCCATTTTATGTTATCCAGACTAGAGTTTATGCAGTTTATACCCACATTCTTTTTATACTGACGCAACATGGTGTATGAATTCGCCTCACCTATAGACAATTTTTTGTTAATCAATTTATAAAAAAAAAAATTAAGCACAATACAGCTTTCATTTTTGGTACATATATTGTCAAAAAAACGCCAAACATTTTGTTGCCAGTCCTTACTTTATATATATATATATATATATATATATATATATATATATATATATATATATATATATATTAGGGTGGCGCAAAAAAACCATATATTTTTCTTTTTTTTGTCTCATAGGAAAAAAAGTTAATTTAGCTCGATTTAAGAATGCTCACCAAAAATTAGCTCGATAAAAAATTTTTTAAGGGTCGCTCAAAACTTTTTAAAATTTGAAAATGGGCCAAAAATCGATTTTGGTTTTTTATCAAAATTTTTTTCTCATGCCTGCATATGTTTGTACATTGAATAATAAAAAATTCCTCCAAATTTTAACTCAAAAAATTGATAATAAAAGGTCGCTCAAGAGTTCTGAAAGTTTTTCAAGTTAAAATATTTAATATTTTTTAGCGTCCCTAAAAAATATTAAATATTTTGATCTTAAATTCCTGAGCGACGTTTTATTATCAATTTTTTGAGTTAATGTTTGGAGGAATTTTTTTTTATTCAATGTACAAACATATGCAGGGATAAGAAAAAAAGTTTGATGAAAAACAAAAATCGATTTTTGGCCCATTTTCAAATTTTAAAAAGTTTTGAGCGACCCTTAAAAAATTTTTTATCGAGCTAATTTTTGGTGAGCATTCTTAAATCGAGCTAAATTAACTTTTTTTCCTATGAGACAAAAAAAAGAAAAATATGTGGTTTTTTTGCGCCACCCTAATATATATATATATATATATATATATATATATATATATATATATATATATATATATATATATATATATATATATATATATGTATAACTGTTATATATATAAATATATATATAACTGTTTTTTTTGTACAGCAGTTTCATTCGAAGATTTCAAAATGCGCGTTATTTTTAAAAATTATAAACAATGCGCCTGTAAAATAACAAAATACCGAGATGTTACGTTCACCGCTTTTCTTTGATGCCTAACTCATAACTGAGAAAATTCAGTAGCATAAATTGATCTATGACCTTGTACGGTCATAACACTGACGAAGAAATATCGAGAGGCAGCTCTGACTAGATTCGCCCTACTGTCTCGGTTTGCTCCAACTTACGGTTGGGGCGAACTAATAATATTCATAATCGATACGAGAAATTTTTTTAAGTGATATATAGCAATTAATAAATTAATTAAATCTTGAAAAATTTTTAAAAATATCATTTGGTTAAAAACAGCACTACAAAAGATCGCCATGTCTGTGACGTCATAAATGTAATATGTCAAAAGTGTCAAAATTATTAAAATTTAGTAGGAAAATTAATTAAAATATTGTGTATCCAGGGTAATATGATTTAATTGCTGAATTTGGAAATTCGTTAAAACGAAATGTAAATAATTGGACTCTGTTTTGAAACAATAGACCAAAAGCCAAATTGTTAAAATTGAGATTATGGTATAAGTTTAAATGTTTAAATGTGAATATACTGAAATGTTTAAATGTAAATATACTGAAATTTTAGTCTACTACTACTAAAATTAAAAATTTAAGCGTCAGTTGCGAAATTACACCTTCTTGTATAACCACAGAAGATTAAACGTAAATAAATTAATTTTGTTATTTTAAATTATTTAGATAAATATGAGTTAGGACAATAATATAATGAGAAACTTTTCATTAGAACAGTGTAATCTCTTATTCGTAATCTCTCTTGTTAAATCACATTAGCATGGATACACAATATTTTGATATTTGTCAAAATATTGTGAAATTTATCACAACTTTAGATTGTTCTGGCGGTACCTTAGTGAAGTGAAAATATTACCAGAACGTTTTTTACCGATAAAAAATATTTTTAACATTCATATATCAAAATTCCAGAACTGTTACTTTATATAAATTGGGCCTTAATTTCTACACTCTTTAAACATTAAGGATGACTCAACCCGGCCGAATACGCTTGCCAGAACTGGATTTCTATGTAGAGTAAGTATCCAAGATTCTATCTTCTCAATTTAACGCGTGTTGAAATGACTATCGCATATCGGCTGGTAGCTCTTGGTCTATAATCTATTTGAAAATAAAAAGACACTAATATAGCTATGTTCAAGCCATATAACCTTTAGTAAGTCATATAAGCGCTCGGAAACTATCGGTCCGTTATCGATTCTAAGTTTAAAATTTTATTTTTAATTTAATGTATACTTCTTAATTTTTAGGTTTAAAAAAATAAAAAGACTTTTTATAAACTTAAAATTTATGTATGATCTTTCCATTTATGACAAAAAAAATTTTTCTTCAAAAACCTAATTTTATACTTTTTAGTCCAAATTATTCTATATACCTAATTTTAAATCAAAACTTGCTTTAAAAATATTCTTTTATAATTAAATTTGTTTTACTTTTCTTATAGTTTCTACTCATATCAATTAGTCATGAGTAAACTTAAGCACCTGTATTAGGTAACTTCAAACTTAATTAGAACATACACAAAAATTCAACCTTGAGAATTTAAAATATCTCAATCACGAATCAAATCTGATATCTTTGCAACTAACTCACAAAGACTTAAGGCATCTGACAGACTGATTAAACACTAATATTTTACATTTTTTTATCATAGTAACAACTGAGGTATTAAAAATAAATTGTGTTTTGAATTTTAAGTATTTTTTTTTATTTTTTTAAAATTCTACCTTACCTTGCTCTAATAAAATATACATGTATTAACCATAAAACCAGTAAGTATTATATTAAACAACCTATTTTATAAAATACGCAATCTGTAGCAAATCATAATCAATATACAACTAAATAATTAATATTGACACTGCAGTAAAATTTTTATAGGAAAACATAAAAATCACTTACATTAATTAATAATAAAAGAGTAACCATTAACATACTGTGTTAAAACACTGATAAAACAGAATAACATAAAACCGTTATATATGTATACGAAATTTTAGATACTACTGTATTCATGTACAGCAAAACCTGTTTTTATGGAGTCTTTTTTCGTGCGGCTTTATACGGTTTTTAAAAATGCCCATTAAAGTGGATAATGTCAATAAAAAAAAGTAAAAAATTTAAACGTTAATTTAATAATTTACTTTGAGAAAATAACTTGTTGATTGTTTTTAAGCATTTAATCAGTACATTGCATAAGATTTTAAGTTATTGTATCATTAAGTTTTTTACAGACGTATTTATCGCAATATTCATAATATGTATTATAAAAATGAAATAAAATGTTCTTATGTGTAAATTAATGCTTTATCTTATTTACGAAAGCAACTTCTAAAGAAATCGTGAGGTTCTGAACGTTTTGAGTTATGTATTTTCTATGAAATTTTTAATACAGTCCCGACCCAGTTTTTTTATATGGTCCCTATCCATCGCATAAAAAAGGTTCAGCTCTATTGTCTATATAAAAAAGGGCTAAACATAACATATTTTTACATACCTTTGTTACTCCAATTGCGCCAACATTTTCACCAAATGTATTTGTACCATTTCCGCTGCCCCACAAACCGGCAAGCATTGTTCCAAGACCTTCTGTTCCAATACCACGATTAATTGCATGTACTGGCGGTGGGGGAGCATCTAAAATTAAAGAAAAATAATTAATTTTTTTCTGGCACATTCATTTGTCGTTATAAACGAGTTGTGGCTCTTTTTAGCTCAAGTAACATATCCTGTGTTAATCTGAAATAGTTTAGTTTTCTAACAGTGAAAAAAAAAATTTCGAAATCGGTTCGAAATTGAATTTACTTCGAATATACAAATAAATTTTCTTTTTTTAGTCGAATTTTTCCTTGAAAAAATTAGACTTATACAGTCTATACGACAAGAACGGCGAGAGGCGAGAGTAGGGGCGCTATCCATTTTCGGACCCGTAGAACACGAATATGTAGAAAAAAATGTATATAATATATACATGTATGTAAATATATTATATATATATATATATATATATATATATATATATATATATATATATATATATATATATATATATATATATATATATATATTCCCGCCACCTTTTAATTTGTGTAGGGCCCCCCTATGGAAGTTAAGAGATAAAATTTGGTAAGTGGGGCTCATTTTCGAGGCACCTCATACTATTAAAGCGGGGTCCAATTTTGGAAAAATTTTTGATCCGACCCAACTTTTAAGGGGGTGGTGGGGGGCGGTAAAACAATAAAACTTTTCCAAACCGGTTAGAAATAATGTTTCGGTGAATTTTCTAAAACATACCCAAAATTTAGCTTCCTAAGATGATTTGGAGGGAGTACAGGGGGAAAAAACGATTTTAGCTGGATCTAACAGGCCCCCAGCCCCCCAGAATTAACGTAGAGGGTTGAAATTTGGTGTGTTGATGAAGTTCGTACCTAGGTTGTGCTTTTTGGAGGTTTTAATAATTTACCCCCACCCCCCTCATTTTTAAGCTACAATTTCATGCATTTTCGACGTTTTCGAAGTTTGTACACTGCCAGACACTGCTTTTTGGAGGTTTCAACTTTTAACCCTTATCCCCACGATTTTTACGCCAATATTTCCTTAATTTTTTTCTTGTTTTCTAACACATTTAGAGACTCTCTAAGGAAACCTAGAGGGCAGAAATTTTGTACGTGTATTCAGTTGGTATCCAGCTAGTACCTTTTAGGGAGTCCACATTACTTTTCCCCCCAGTTCTCCCATTTTTACATCGGAATTGAATGCTATTGTTAAATTTGTTTTAAATGCATTATTTTTATTCTAAATACAAGTAGCTGGCGAATAGTAATTTTAAAAAATTTAAGAAAAAGTGAACTTACTTTTGTGACAAATGAAATACATACATATTAAGTAATTTAAAAATGTTATTAAAGTCACTGTTTATTTATAAATTAGGAATTTTGAATTTTTATTATTTATAAAATAGAAATTTTGGATTTTTTTGGAAAGAAAAAATATCTTCATAATGGCCTTCCAGTTTACTATTTAAGTTCCTTTTTTTTAATATTTAAAAATAAAGCACAAAGGCAATTTGCGGATAAGCATGGGTAGGAATGCCCTCGTACGAATTGTGTTGGCTTTTTCCCTGCTAACTGTTATCGGCACAAAATTGAAATTTACTAAGATTCAACCCTTAAAAACTTAAAACTTTTTTTTTAAAACCCCGATCAACCGGACTCTTATCATCAGTTTTGAAGCCACCAAAATGACAAATCGCTTGTGGACTTTCAATTACATTTCGCTTATAGACATTCAATACCGAAGATGAAAGGAAAACTTCGACTTCCGTGATGGGGCTCCGCTGCTCACGGCCTTTTTTTTATGTAGGTACTGCAAGTAGGTACTAAAGGCAATTTAACTCAAAGAACTGTCAACCCAAAAACACTTCAGTTTCGTTGCCGCGTTTTTGTTAGTTGGCAGTTCTTCGCATCATATTGCTAGACAACAAATTTTTGTTAGAGAAACGTGAATAAAAAGTGAATAAAATTTTAATAAAAACATAATTTTTAAACAACACTAGAATATACGAAGGTATTACTGTACCATAAACGGTAAAAATTAAATCTAACAGCATTCAGAAAAAAGACATCATCATCATTTTCATATTTTCCTTTATTTTTTTTTTAAAATTGTGTTTGTTAATTTCTTTGACATTTTTATTTACAGATATTTACTTATTTATCATTTTCTTCCTACCTACGCAAATTCTTTTCATATACTATATACTATATTTTATGAAAAATTATAACATTGGACTTTAATTGTGTTAATGATATTTGTAGTCGAAGGCGGCAGAAAGGTATCGTATTAATGAATTTATTCTTTATGTCGTCGTATAATAAAATTATAATTCATTGTTTACGCCTTCCAACAACTAAATTACAGGAAACAAACTCAAATTGTTATACGTAATCAGAATTTGTTTTAAATATGGATATGTATATCTTGTGTATGATCATTACCTAAATTCTTCATGTAGTCCGAAAGCCCACCATTTGCAGATCGCATGGATATATTATAAATTACATAAACGACTTTGTGTGTGGGTGTACGTGTGAGTAAATACTACCACTGACCTAAAAGAAGCCACTATAAACCTATTGTATACGTTGAACGCTACATTTTGATCTAAATAATTATAAATCAACATTTTGAACCTACAAATCCCCTTCACATACTGCATGGCTTAAATCAACATTAAAAACAGTAATTGAAAATTACATCATATTCTGTGACGTAGGTAAAATCAACTTAAATAAGTGATGGTTCCCTTTAAGTAGCACTACTCATGCACATACAGCCGTTCATTTATATTATCCATAGAAATTATATATGACGAACTCTCGAAATAACGGAAAGATACTATCCATCAACACTAATAGATAATGACTTGAAGCTTTTAAAAAAAAAATAGTAACATCATTTTTTAGCGAATTTCCAAAACTGGAAATTCAGCTCTTACGCCCGTTTTCATGGCACAACCTGAGGCCGAGACTATAACAGAAATATGTTTTGAGGTCCCTAGAATACGAAAATGATATTCACTAATATATATATATATATATATATATATATATATATATATATATATATATATATATATATATATATATATATATATATATATATATATATATATATATAATTTTAGTGAATATCATTTTCGTATCTAGGGACCTTAAAACATATTTCTGTTATAGTCTCGGCCTCAGGTTGTGCCATGAAAACGGGCGTAAGAGCTGAATTTCCAGTTTTGGAAATTCGCTAAAAAATGATGTTACTATTTTTTATCCATATATATATATATATATATATATATATATATATATATATATATATATATATATATATATATATATATATATATATATATATGGATATATATATATATATTATCAGTATATATATATACATTATATATATATAATGTATATATATATATACTGATAATATATATATATACTATATATTTATATATATATATATATATATATATATATATATATATATATATATATATATATATGTATGTATCCACGCGGTAACTCTCGAACGAAACGTTTAATGCTTATGAAATTTTATGTGCGAATTCGATTTCCCAAATCGTTGAATGAGTTCGTTAGCCAGACACATTTTGGGCATTTTTTGTCAACAAAATCTTTGCTAGAAGTAAGCAGTTTTTAAATTTTTTTCCCACGAATCGAAAGTATTAGGTAACATCCGTAAAAAATGTTTTTGAACCATTGCTGTAAGTTATTTACTTTTTTAAAAAAATTAGGAAATATGTTGGAAGAAATCATTTTCTATTACACTCGCACTCACAGTCAAATTGCTTCTGCCTCATGTTTTGGGATGCTACATTCGAAAAAAGGGCTTTATAAGTGGCGTGTCATGATATCTTTAACCCAAGGTAGCGATTTAGCTATATTTTATTTCTCTCAGTTGAATATATCTTTTTTCTTCCTAAGATTTTGTATATATCTTCCATTTTTTTTTTTTTTTTTTTTTTTTTTTTTTGGAGAAAAGTGATCCAGAAAATTGGTTTTATGTCGGAGGCGATAGATTATGTTACCACAGAATTAAAACTATTAACATTTTGGTACAATTGCATAAAAATTACGTTAAACCACATTGAAACAATAACATTTTTACCGTAGCTTTATGCGCGTTTGAATATATTCTTAATAATTTTGTACAATGTATGCACAATATATTCAATTTTAATGCTACCTTCTGCACATTCAATTTTTTTTTATTTGACAAATAAAATTAAAATGGATGGATACATACATAGGTATACATAAAAATTTTAACACATATTTTTTGCATAATATATATTTCTTTTGAAAATATTAAAAAGTTTTACATTTTAGCTTGTTTTATATTTTAATAATCCCGGATTCTTTTGATAATAAAAGTTCTGATACCAAACAAGAGGATTTAACTAGTGTTTAGATGGAAAGTGACGAGATAATAAATCCTGCTTCGCCTGTAAAATCTAGAAAAACGAAAAAGAATCAGGAGGATAATATTTCAGATATTCTCACCGAAGTAGATGCTTTAGGCATTTAATTTTTTGACTTATTCCTTGTGGAGGACGAAACTAAGGACATTTCTAATAAACAAAACACTAAGCATTTAGGTTAATTTGATTTATACTTTTAATAATGAAAGTAAAAACTTCTGTTTGAAATATTTTCAGTGTACCTCTTTATTGTCTGACTCTGCCATTTTGACGAAAAAACATTTCCAAAACTCGTTATGCTAATTACAGATCCAAAACACGTTACGTTCAACAATTTTTATTTTTTTTCCCAAATAGCTATTACTGTATGATTTCATAAGTTAACATACAATAAAAGTAAAGTAAATATAACTACTGGGAGAGAAATAATACGTTTTTTGAGCTTACTGTAAAATAAAAGGTTATGTACTTAACGAGTTTTGAAATTGGACGACACATATAGAAATAAAAAAAAAACATTTTACATTAGTGTTACAGATTTTATTACAGAAACTCATTAATTTATATAAATTTTGACTGTCAAATATCACTTTTCACAATACATTAATGTCACTGAACTTTTTTCAATTGAAAATTACAAAACTTGAATATTTCTTCACGAAAAATATGCTTAAAAATCAAAAGATAATCCAATTTGATACAATTTGTAATGTCACATTTCACAAATGGTTTTCAATTTAACTGAAATAGCAAAAAACCTAAAACAAAATTTAAAAAAAAACGCCGTGAGTAGCGGGGCCCCATCACGGAAGTCGAATTTTTCCCTCCATCTTCGGTATCTTCAAGATATCTAAAACTGATTGAAAGTCTATAATCGATTTGTCATTTTGGTGGTTTCAAAACCGATGATGAGTGTCCAGCTGATCAGGACTTTAAAAAAAGATTTGTGTTAGTAATCATTGGTAGTAGTGGCCGTCACGTGACCGTACGGGGGTGGGGGGGGGCAAAACCATTGTCTTGTAATTAACCTGCACCCATCGAGTGCCAGTGAGAAAGTGACTACTAAGTTGCCTAAGGTACACAAAAATGCACACTGCAGATTTCATGATAGAGATAGTTGCTGTGCCTCTATTACTCTAGGTGTGAGATTCATATCAAGAATAAAAAAGGGCCCTAAATTTTATTGAATTAAAGTTTTGCAATATTTGTTGTAATTTGAGAGTATTTATTAATAAATGTTCTAAAAATATTTATACCAACAAATATAACATCAGTAAATCTAGAAAAATTTTAAATCTCATCTTGTTTAACGATCCATATTCGTCAACACTTTAGTCACTTTTTTGGCTTCATTTTCATATGGATTATTTATATATGTAAGTGTATTCCCTCTATTTATTCAATGCTCAAAAGTATATACAAAAAATATTATTCAGCAAAAAAGAAATAGATGTTATACCTACATAATATTTTATTAGATAACATTATTAAGCTTACATCTTTTTTTCTTAATATACTTTTATTTGTGCATAGTTTGTTGGCAGGATAATTATACTAGTTTTGTATGAACATTTTTGAAGGAAAAATTAGTAATATTTTCTAAAATATATGTTAATTGTATTTAATTTAGTCAGTTTATATATGTATGTATGTGAGGGAACATTATTTACTCTAGTAGACTCATACATAAATACAAACAGTCTAACAGTATTACACTGAAATCGTTAAGCCGGTCCTGTGAAAAATTATTTCACCCGCCCTATGATTATAAGAATTAATAAAAGTGTAGTAGGCTTTATTATTTTTATTATACGTGCGTCTAAAGAACTATTTTTTGTACAGCTGGATATGTGGCTGTATGTAAAACGTCGCTTACTTAGATAATAAACAAATAATTTCATGGTAATTGCTTATTTATTGTCAATAAATTGCTTATTTATTGTACAAAATACTACCTAGGTAAGCTACGTTTTACATACAGCTGTACAAAATTTTGTACTTTACATAAGCCTGTGTGTAACGAGCCACAGCTTACTACGCTTTCGTATTAACTTTTATATTGTAAATTATATTAAAACCTATACAAAATTTTTACTTAACAACTGAATGTTGACATTTGGTTTTAATAAAATTCAAGTTCTATTTTAACGTAAGTATTGTATTAGTACCAGATTTATAGAATTTATTGTGAATTTCATATTAGTCATAGATGATTATAGTAGGGGAGCCCAAGCGGGGATTTTGGGATTTGATGAAGCTCAGCAGATTAATATAAGGGGGGATACCTCCACCATATATGAAACCTATATATATGGCCGACGGCCTAGGATAGAGGATCAGAATAGTAAAAAAAAGTTGATCGTTAGAAATAATCGAGCGCGTCAGATTAAGGTAAGATGAGTTAATTACATGCTTAAAAGTGTGCATTTAAATAATCTGACGATTTTAGTTTAACGTAAGGGAGTGCGAGGTTTACTAACTTGAAGAAAAAAAACGTCATCTCGGCATTCTCGAACGTGGTCGAGGTTTCTTTCCTTTCGAAGGAAATAATTTAAGGATCATGCGAAAAATATAATCTGACGACTTCCACAAGCCGAAGTAACAAAAATCGTAAATAAAGTTTAGTACGTGCAGTTTGAGCGAAGCAATGTTTGCAGCCAAAAATACAGCTGAGGCTTGGAAACTTATATCTATTATATCTAACACTGTGCAACTAAATCGGTTAAATAGTTAATTTTTAGCGCTTTTCGGATTTGGTGGATCTCATATAGTACCTATAGCATATATGCATTTAAATAATTTAATTTTTAAAAGGTGAAGAAATTTTCAAAATCGGTTGGATAGTTTTACTTTAGGCGTTTTTGGAACCCCCGGACACTGACAGACCTCATATAACATAATTTATATCCATCTGAAATAGTTTAACTCTCTAACAGTGAACAAATTTTTAAAATCGGTGATGACGCGTTCTTGAATAGTTAGTTTACTTTTATTTTGAAAAGTGAAACAGATATAAATATTGTTATTGTAATAATAAAAACGGTGCAAAGCATTTATTGTAAAGAAATTCAGCAAATTTCTTAATTTTTCTCAAAAGCTAGCTCACTTACAAGGAAGGGTTTTGAATTGTCAATTCGCAATTTTAATGAAAATTCTGCCATAGTCCCGGTCTAAAATCTTTTCATGGCATCCGCTGTAATAAGGTCCGATTTACATTAACGCTCCACTCTCAGTATGATATCACTACGCTCCCGATTCGATAAAATATTCTAACACAATAAACAATGAGTGTATTCACATCATCGCTCTGATGTCGGTCCGATATCAGTCACGGTTCGCTGCCACTCCAATATCAATACCACTCAGGTAATATTTTGTCGATATTAGACTTGTTATGGCTTGTACCTATAGTGTAAACACTTTTTTGATTCCACTCCATTCCGCTTGCATTCAGTTGTTATTAAAAGGTGTTTGTATCGAACTGAGACCGAACTGGGAGCCTAGCCAGAGCGGCATTATAATGTGAATGGAGAACGAATAGGTACCAGCATGTTATCAACATTGTAATCTGAACACAACAAGATTATATCGGAGCGAGAGTGGAATGAGAGCATATCGAGCATTGCATCGCAGAGCAATAATTGTTTGAACCGTTCGAACGTTTACAAATTAGTAGAACAGTTTAAAAGTAGTTGTGTAAGTGTCTGTGACGAGCAAAGACGTGGACAACCGGTTGAAGTTGCTACTTCCTCCAATCTTGCATTAATGTGTTAATGCAGGACAACAGGTATATTACTGTTGAACTAATAACTAAAGAAATGCACGCAAGTGTTAGAACTGTCCAGAACATTATTCAGAATAAGCTGCAATACAAGAAAACTGCAGTACAAGCGAGATGGGTTCCAACACAAATTACGGACGCCCACAAAGAAACCAGGTTTTAAATCAGTCAATAGTTGAAAGATCCCAGTGGAAAGTCGCTCATCGAAATTCCACTTGTTTAGATTCTTTAAATGGGGTCTACGTGGGGAGACATTTTCGACTCAATGAAGAAGTTAAAAATCAGATGAAAAAGTGGCTTTGAGATCAACCCAAAGAATTTTATGTCAGAGGCATACACACATTAGAGGAACAATGAGATGTATAAATGTTACTAAGGACTATGATGAAAAGTAGTCAGTTCTGTATCGATTAAATAAATCGTTTTCGAGCTACAGCCATTTGTCTCGTTACTTATTGAATGACCCTCATACAAATGTCTGTCATCAAAAATTAATTGTTTTCAAAACGATTAAAAGGAACACCAAGTTTTTAATTAAATTCCATTAAAAATAAATTATTCAAATAAAAAAATTCTTTTAAGTTCATGTATTGACCCATTATCATCTTCATGATTCTTTTTATTGTAAAACGTCTTTTAATTTACCCACGCACGTTGCAGTCGTTCCAGGTCAACAATTCTGTACTCTGTAATGTAACTGAAACGGAATAGATAAATTACTAAATTTCTCCATTTCGGTTTTTTCTTTCTAAGAATTGAGCAAGTGTTAATATGGACATCAAAACATTATTTCGTCTCATTATAACTAAGAAATGAAATATAATATCAAACATGAAATAAAAGTATCTAACACTTTTTTCGTACCATTCAGCAACAAACATTATCATTTCATATAAATTTATCATTACATAATATCTACTATAATCTTTCTTTTTTTTTTAAATTGCTTTTTAGCATCCCCTTGACGCCAGGGCCGCGGAGAGAAATGGCAGGCCCCGGGAATAAAGCATAAGTAAGGAGCAAAAAAAGCACATCTCTTAAAAATTCCTCCCCGGAAAAAGAAGTGACGAAGAAAAAAAAACGTTCTTACTTTTTCCCTGGCCTCTATCAGTCGGGCCCCGGGATTACAACCCCGCCTACCCCACCCTCTCATCGGACCTGCTTGACGCCATTATTACGAGACACCTATAAATTATTTTTTCAACAAATCACAAAAAAAATCACCAGTTTTTATGAAAGGTTTTTTATTTATTTTTTGCTACGTACGTTTCGAAACCATATCATCTCATCATCAGGCCTTAAATAATAATATACTAATATTACAAAATTTTTCCAGAGTAAAAATTAATTAAAAATTACTTACAGTTTTTTGAAGAAAAAAGACTTTTTAGTAAAAATAGTAAATAAATAAAATTAAATAAAAAAGCATTCATTGTCAATATCAATAAAATAATATAAGAATTTTTTTCATACAACGTAAAAGCTCCGATACCGGAACATTATTTTTAGGTGTGTAATTAAACTGGCTTATAAGAATTGATAAATAACTTAAACACCCACTTTTTTTTTAAATAAGCATGAAAGATTGTTTTTTTAATGCAATGAATATGTTTTTAAGAAATTATAATCCAAAAATTTTTATTTATTAATGTTTTTCTTTTACAAAATGTCGACATGTATAGGCGAACAGAAACAATTTATTAATACTAGTAGTCGGACCCCCTAAGACGAACAATTATGTAATTATGAAATAAATTCTTAAATATATACTGACATATTTTGACGTAGATTTCGAAGTAGGGAGTATTCAGTACAATGGCAGTGAATTGAGACCTATGTCGTCTATTACGTCTTTGTTCTCTGACAATGGTTTGAGAACATAACATTATACACACTTAAGGAGTATCGCCATCTAATGATCTTATAAAAAACCTTGTGTAGTTTCCTATCTTACGACAACCAGTGATAGTTTCTTTATATGGAGGGTAGATATCAGGAGCACCATCTCTGTATCAAAAAGTGTCCATAGAAAGGAGTAAATAGTGGCGGTGCTACTATAGCAAAAAGGTAAATTTAGAGAAGTAAACAAGGAAAGAAAAACATCCGCTTTGTTATGTAATTATTGTTTTTTTATTATAATTGTTACATATAATAGTTTTATTATTTTAAAAATTTTTATAAAACTCAACACAAAAAAATCACTATACTCTTTTGCTACTCTAGCGTTATTCTGGCGAGTTTTTGAACTGCTACTTACAAGGAAAGGTTCCCAGGTGTCCGCCTCCGATTTCAATGCCGCTGAAATATGTTATTCTACGTCGAAATCTAAGAGACACGTATTTTTTTTTATCGGCAGAAGAACGGTTTGAAGGGGTGAAGTCACCCTTCAAATATTGGGGTAAAAATTTAATTTTTAAAATATCTCGAAAACAGTAAGAGATAGAACGAAAGTTTAAATTGGCGATATTGCTCTTTTTTAAAGAGCTATCTATTGATATGGAATTTGTTCAATTTACATCAACAGGGGTGGCTGGGGGTTAATTTTGTAAAACGGGGGTGAAAATTAAACAATATAAAAATTTTGTTTACAAATTTCAAATCTACGTCAAAAATCTAATTGACCTGTTTTCGCTCAATGTCTTAATATTAAGTCTAGGGGTAGTTAACTAGGGGGTGACTGTGTCAAATAATCGTACTACTTGGGTAGTTCAAGAAGTTCTTCTTGATGGAAAATAGTATAAGACGAGTAGAATAACGTAGAAATGAAATTTTTGATTTCAAAATTCATTTTGAGCAACATTGGAGAGGGGGTGAGTCACCCCCTTAAATTAAATACTAGTTTACATACACTAATTTTTGCTATTAACATACTGACAGTGGGTAATAAGGACACAATAAGTGGTTCTGAAGTTGAACTATCGTATGTAAGGTTACTTCATCACTGGATGGATTTCGATGGGGTTCCCGTTAGTGTAGTCACTATGGTCCAGGTTAGAATAATAACCGTTCATAGTAAAGTTATCAATTTGATATTGGATCACGTCATATATACTCAACACGTAAAAACCACTGAATAGATTTTGACCGCGTTCTCACTGATGTAAGTAGTAGAAATATAACGGTTCTGGGCCCACCTACCCACCTGCCGGTTTTTTGAGTGACCTTGGCAGGATAACCTATGCGGGTTCCGTGTCCAACCTAGCGGAACCCTGGTGAACCTAAGAATTATACTTTTCACTAATAGATGGCGCTGAACACTAGCGAAACCTGTAAATTTGAAAAATTGTCTATATATGGCGCTCAGAAACCTTTGATAGTAGTTATACTTTTCACTAATAGATGGCGCTGAACACTAGAGAACCCTGTGTGTAAATTTGAAAAATTGTCAATAGATGGTGCTGAGAATCCTTTGATAGTTATACTTTTCACTACTAGGTAGCGTTGTTAGTCTGGATACTAGCGAACTCTGTAGTAAATTTGAAAAAATTCTCAATAGATGGCGCTTGGTGTCTAAAATAATTATATATGCTAGCGAGCTTTGAAATGCTAAAAAAGTGAAAATCAGAACAGGTTTTACTGTAGATGTATCATATTACCTACGTGACTTTTTTGATTTATATAGTTTGTGATGAAGTAACAAGCAGATGAAGTCACAAGTTTGTGATGTAGTTTTCAAGTGATGAAGTAACAAGCAGACGCTCGAACAGAGATATAAAAATTCTAAAAATTGTTGTTTTGGCTTTTTTACACAAAGATTCACCAAGCAATCCTTACGTGACAAATAAAATGTCATTTTGTGAAAATAGCAAAAAAATAATTGAAAAAAAATAAGAAACAAGAGTGAAAAATCTTGTAAACAGACTGAAATATAACAACCCTAAACTTGCAAACACTTACACCAAATTTTCTTTTGAATTTGGTCATTTGATCAACAAAAGCCAACATTTGTAACAGATTCCTTATTTCTTTTGCGTGTTTACAGAATCATAAAATTGAAAATCTAACTTTACATTTTATATTTTCTATACTCTTTTAGAAAAAGAATGATATTTACCACACATTCGTGCCGTTGTTGGATAATAACTGATCGATTCCACAGTGCACGCCAGTACGCCTGCTAGCATACCTAATACACCGCTTACACTCACTGTCGGAATTCCCCACTGACCTGTAAACAAACACATACATATTATAATCAAGAAAGAAGGTATTTTTTTGCGCCAAAGATATTAAAAATTTGCTTTAAAGTTATCGAAAACAGTCTAAACAAACAGAAAAATAGCTTCTTTCTATATCCCAATCAAATCTTGATTTGTACCATCCCCGCATACGTCCCGTAAACTCGGTTGGAGAATAGACTTTAACTAATATGTCTTTCAAGAAACTAGTCTAAATTTTAAACCCCGCCCATAATATGTTCAGAAAGATTTTACTGTGTTAAAATCTTCACTGGGGAGAAAATGTCCCATCAGTTTTTCATATTTTTTACTATTAATATCTATAAATATTATTAATATGAATATCTAACACTAGTAAAAGTTTATGTTTTTATGTATAAAAATATGAGGATTTCTTCACACACTACATATTTTTAGATAGGACTTTTTTAGACAGAATGAAAACATAGATTTTGAATATAAAACCTATTTGTCATTCTTGTTTATCTTTCAAAAGTTACACATTAATTTTTAAAATTTAAATTTGTGCAAGGAAAAGAGCACGGATTTTCAACATTATTAGTCTGTATTTAACATCAAGAAGAGTGGTGCCAAGAATATTTTGAATTTGGTAGTCACAGATAAAAATATTTTACCATAAACTTGACGATTTTTAATCTTGTATTATTATCGAACATATTACTTAACTATTTTAATGTAAAAATTGTTTGTTTCGGCATTGCTGACATCAAGTACGAGTCTAATGGCGATTCTTAATGTTTAATTACATTATTTTAGTCATATAATATTCCAATATTCCCGTGTATGTCTCTTTGAAATGTTTAGATCACATTTTAATTAATTATGTACTGTCAAAAAAAAACAATATTTTGCCTGGAAAATTTGAACAAATCATTAATCTAGGTCTCGAACTGTTTTTTTCAGAAACTTAAGATCCTATACAATATCCGTAAATGAAAAATAGACGATAATTTTTAAAAAAGAGAGTTCTAATTTTTTAAATTTTGTTTATTTATTTGACAATCCGAGCACAGACTCATAACTCATTAAAATTGTCTAGGTGTCAACCAAAGGGCAAATACACACATACATAGTTTTAAACTGTTATGTACCAATGAATGGGCAATGGGCCAATGGCTAACAACGTATTAAACTGTTTGGATAGGGGTGACACCACAGAGCAAAGAGAAAATATACACACATAATAATATATGTAATTATAAAAAAAAATGTACATACATATCGCACCATGAGATAAGATTGCACTATCTGCAAAATTATTACTTTCGAGATATCAACACTTAAATATTTTAAAATCTTAAAACATCTACCAAAATTACATTTATTAATGAATTTCTTTAAAATTTGGGATATCGTGAAATAAAAGTAAGCTACACAGTATTGATCAGTCAAATTTTATATTAAAAAACATAGTTATGTCTTTTCACACTTAATACTTTTTTATTTTAAAAATTTATTTCACCAAAGTGAAAAAAGTAATGTGTAGAGGAACTGTCTGCCAGTTAATACATTTGTGATACCTACTGGTGTGATTCCTTTTTAGAATTAATATTTTTTTCAGCTTGATCAGGAATAAAATTTTTAAAAAACTCAGGTAAATAGCGTTTCAAGATGATTTTATTTAACAAAAAATAAAAATAAACGCCGTGAGCAACGAGGTCCCATCACGGAAGTTGAATTGTTGCCTTCATCTTCGGTATTGAATGTCTACAAGCGAAATGTGATTGAAAGTCTACAAGCGATTTGTCATTTTGGTGGTTCCAAAATTGATGATGAGTGTCCGGCTGATCGGGGCTTTAAAAAAAGGTTTTAAGTTTTTAAGGGCTGAATCTCAGTAAATTTCAATTTTGTGCCGATAGCAGTTAGCAGGAAAAAATCCAACACAATTCTTACGAGGGCATTCCTACCCATGCTTATCCGCCAATTTTCTTTGTGTTTTATTTTTAAACATTAAAAAAGGTCCTTAAATAGTAAACTGGAAGACCATTATGAAGATATTTTTTCTTTCCAAAAAAATCCAAAATTTCTATTTTATAAACAAAAATCAAAAATTCCTACATAAATAAACAGTGACTTTAATAACATTTTTAAATCTACTTAGCAAATTTCTAACACTGACTAACTGACAGACAACGCACAGCCTAAACCGTTGGGTTTAGAAGAATGAAATTTTGCATAGGAGTTCCCTATATAACGTAGGTGAGCAATAAGAAAGAATTTTCAAAAATTCCTCCCCTAAGTGGGTTTAATAGGGGATGAAAATTTGTATGTAAATTCGCTATTTTTGAAGTTAGTGGTATATAAAAATATGTTACTATGGCTATTAAAATAAATAACCTCTCATTTATATATATATATATATATATATATATATATATATATATATATATATATATATATATATATATATATATATATATATATATATATATAGATAATTTACCAAAACATTATTTCCAACCGGTTTGGAGAAGTTGTGTGGTTTTGTTGTCCCCCACCACCCCCTTGAAGGTTGGGTCGAATCAGAAATTTACCCAAAATTTGTCCCCAATTTATGATAGTCAACAAGATTCTGAAAAAAGAACAAGATTCTGAAAAAAAAGTCTGATATATATATATATATATATATATATATATATATATATATATATATATATATATATATATATATATATATAAGAGACTTTTTTTTCAGAATCGTGTTGACTATCAAAGTTGGGGTCAAATTTTGGGCAAATTTTTGATTCGACCCAACCTTCAAGGGGGTGGTGGGGGACAACAAAACAATACAACTTCTCCAATCCGGTTGGAAATAATGTTTTGGTAAATTATCTACATATCCAAAATTCAGCTTCCTAGGATGATTTGGAGGGAGTAGGGGGGGGGGGGAAATTATTTTGGTTGGATCTAACACACCCACAGCCCCGCCACCAGAATTAAGGCGGCCAACCGTCCCGAATTCTGCGGGACAGTCCCGGAAAAGTAGCTGCTGTCCCGCATTGTAATTTTTGTTAAAATACTCCCGGAATGAGTCTAATTCGTCCCGGAAGTCCCGCATTGAGTAGATTGGAAACAATAAAAAAAATTTGATGAATTAGTAAAGGTCCCAAGACCAGACCTATTGATTTTGATGAAATTTGAGTTTCTTAACCTTTCTTCAGTCACGGCTTGGTAAAATCTCGGATAATTATGTGTGGACCAGTCACATTTATAATCTCATATGACAGTTATCAGTTTTTTTAAATTACACATAGGTATACACAATATGAAATGTGTTTTTTCGACCACCTCAGCTACCATCTAATTCAGATACATATCGACACTTTCTTAAGCATTATTAGAGAAATATTTGAAAGTGATTCTTTAATTTTAAATAGAATTCTTGTAACCTGGAATCGTTTCCATCATCGGTTTTAATAACATTGTTCGTGTAGTATGAAATGTCGTTTTCCGACCACTTCGTCTACCATATACCTCAGATACATATCAATACTTCTTTTGAAAATAAATTTTTCGGACTTTATCAAAATATTACCTGAATAAATAATAAGTTCCAAGATTGTTATATTGTTCCGCATTGGCTAGTGAAAAAGTTGGCCGCCTTAAGGGCCTTTTAGACGGTCATATCAATTCTCAGTTCAGTTTCAGTTTCCGTTCTCGTTTCATATCAGTTCGGAAGAAGGTTTGTTTTTATACGGTCCGTTCAGTTCTCACTATTCTCAGTCGTTTCAGTACTTTGTATAATCTGAGTTGTCATGAACAAAGTGTTTCGCTTTAAAAGTGCTCAACTTATATTGTTATACTAGTTTAAAAGTGGCAATATTGTATAATAAGCCATGGATGAAGACTATCTCATTGCAATAGCGTTAGCTTTGGTGCTGAAGAAAGAGCGGAAGAAAAGAAGCCAATGGAGTAAAACTTGGCTTCTTAAAAGAAGTTCATTATCACATGTAAATTTAATGAAGGAATTTCGCTTAGAACCATGTGATTGGTTGAATTATTTAAGAATGAATGAGGATACGTATCTCCTATTATTACGTCTTGTGACGCTTATTATACAAAAGCAGAATACCAATATGAGGGAGGCTATTACTCCTCATGAAAGGCTAGGTGCGACATTAAGATTTTTGGTAAGTGGAAGCATTTACCAAAATCTTAGGTTTCATACAGTAATATCAACATCAAGTCTAAGTAAAATAATACCTGAAACTTGTAATACCATTATTGCTGTGCTCAAAGACTATATAAAGGTATGTAATGCGTTTAAAGTTTTATTCGGAAATAAAAAAAATCAAATAGTTTTTAATCCGATTTCTGAAAAGTAAGTAATACATTGTCACCAAATTGTGCAAAATAGTCTGCAACAGATGCATAGTTTCCTTGTGTCTCTGGGGGTAATATATTCGTGGAAAATCGGCCTTGCAATGGTTGCAATACGATAGTGATGGTTTGTATACTTCCCCAGTTCCTGCTCCACTTCTTTCACTGTCCTTAACTTTCTTAAGTTCTTTGTTGTAAGTTGAGCGTAGGTTATTTATTTTAGATTTTACCATCGCCTTTGTAGCCGTTTCATCGTATTCTTTATGCTTCTTTAATAGACGAGTGTAGGCAGCTTCCCTAATATTTACATTGTGGTAACGTACATCTCTCTTATTCCATAAACACGGTAAAGTTTTATAAATTTCAATAAATTCGACAACAAAATCGTGATCTTTGCTGGACATAGCGACAGTTGTCTATATAAAATGTGCACTTTGTCAGATTTTCAAGAAAACTGATATGAGTAAACGGACTGACGCATGATGTGCTTGTTTACACATACGATTTCTAAGAACTGAAATGAAACAAATAGGTCTATCCGTCCTGTCAGTTCTCAGTCTCCGTTTCAGTTCTCCTTTACGATTTTGATTTTTACACGTAGGAAAAATTGACAGCTCAACTGAAACTGAACTGAGAACTGATATGACCGTCTAAAAAGCCCATTATACATTCTTAAAATTATAAAAATTAAGTATTTCTAAAGACAAAAAAGAAAACATTTTTACAAGGCAAAATTAACGATGCTTTTAGAAACAAAATAGATTTAATTTTTTAGAAACAAATTCTTCTTATTTATTTTCTATTTTTAAATTATTATAAAATTAATGATATCCAGATTAATTTCAATGATTAATTTCATGTTTAATTTGATTCAGACAATGATTAATTTTATTATTATTCATATTTTAAAACATAAAAATTCGTCGCATATGTAAAGTGAGCACAAACAATTTTTCACTAATAAAATCAAAATAGACAAACTTTCAATTTATTATGTATTTGTTTTTATTTCTCTTGTTGTTTGGTATTTGTGAAACCATAACAAAATATTATTTTGAATCATTCCCACGAAATACTTCAACATAAAAAAGCATTATAGTGCTTTATTATTTTCTAATACTTACCGGTGTACCTGACCCATTACAGAACTAAATGCAGATAGATAGTGCTATTTCTGCATCAAATATTAATTTATAATACATATTTCATAAAAGCCTTATTTTACATACCTTTTTTATTTTTCACGAAAATGAATAAAAGGCCCCGCACAAAACTTATGGAAGATGGTTTTCGGTCAAATTGGCTGAAATTTCACCATAACCATATTTCACAACTTTAACCCTTTATGTCTTGGGAATTATTGACTCTTGGGACTTAGTGCAATGGTAACTTTTCATCAGTAGGGCAAAAACTATAACATAGTGAAATTTCAGCCAATTTGACCGAAAACCACTTTCCATAAGTTTTGTGCGGGGTCCTTTAATATCAAATTTTAGTTCTCAAAAAACTGATTCCGAAGGTACCGATAACTCAGAATCTAAAATTTTTGCAGATAGTGCAGTCTTAACCTCATGGTGCGATATGTAGCTGACTAGCTGACAAAATAAACTAAACTGCATTGCATTGCCCATAAAAAAATATCAAAAACAGGGCATTAACTTTCATTTACATACTTAATAAATCTCGAACACTGACTGATAACTTAAACCGTTAACTTAAAACTTGTAAATTTTACAACAAAATAAATCCATCTGTAAAATGCAGACAATACTAATTTTTTCAGAAAATTGAGCATTATTACTGTACTCATTTTGTTTCAATGGTCTTGCCAGTAACAAAAGGACTTACAGGTAACCAAAAAAAACATTAGGCTTTAAAAGTTAGAGGCAACACTCAAAACCTCATGATTTCCTTAGAAGTTGCTTTTCTGAAAAAGATAAACCATATAACATTTTATTTCATTTTTATAATATTAGAAAAAATTTTGAAAAATACATCTGTAAAAAAACTTAATGATAGCTAATGTAAGTTTGTTACTGTTTCTTAATTTTGATTCGCATTAGGCATTTTAATAGCCATTTTTTTTAAAACCGTATAAAAAATCGCATAAAAAAGTCGTACAAAAAAAGACGCATAAAAAAAGTTTAGCTGTACTATATCCACCAAATACGAACTCATTGTGAGTACTAATAAACTACTGGAATATAGGTATTAAGGACCAATTAGGCTTGTGTGGGCGCACGGTCCATATTCAAAAATATGTGAAATCCGACAAAAACAGATATTTTTGCAAAATATCTGTAAAAAATGGCGCCAAGAATATTATGCATTTGTATTTGTTTTTGTATTGTAAAAAAATAATTGAAATCCATTGCTATGCCAAAAACAAATATAACTATAATAACTAAGTTTACGTACCACAGATGAGACAGATTAAGATTACATACAAAAAAGTGTGATCCGAAAGTTGCAATAAGTAGCAATTTATACTGCTTAACGATTAGTCGTCCATCGGCTCTTCAAGCGTACACATTCATTGTTAAGTCGTGGCCACAGTGGTGTCTGTTCATTGTCACATCATTAGCAGCAGGTACATGCATATGGTTGTTCGAGTATACGTATGCATTCCCACCTTGGACCACCGCTACATACATACAGAGTATTACACACACAAACATCCACTACCTTACACATACCAACACAAACTCTAAATACGTATATAACCTCCCACCTCTCTGCCAAGTCTGGTAACGTAAAATTCTGATTACAGTCGGAATGCTAACTATCATAATAGTAGTTTGGCCCCTTGTTACGTACAGATAGTACTTAAAAAAATAATCTAAAAAAAATTAATAATAATTTCCGGAATAAAAACTTTTGTTGTATTTCGCTCAAGATTTTACTTGATATTAATAAACAAAACAAAACAAAAAAAATATTGAGCCAAGTACGACAAAAGATTTTATTCCGGAAATTAGTATTAATTTTTTTTAGGTTATTTTTTTTTAAGTACCACCTGTACGTAAGCTTAGTTATTATAATTATATCTGTTTTGGCATAGCAATGGATTTCAATTATTTTTTTTACAATCCAAAAACAAATACAAATGCATAATAGCTTTGTTCCTTTTCCAAAATGATGAACGGTTCAAATAATAATGAATTTGTCAAATACGCATGATCGAATTGAATTATTACTTGAACTAATAATTCTGAATTTTTAAAAAGGAACGCAATAAATGCTAAAAATACTCTATAGAGGGCATAGAAGTGTGACACTACCATCATAGAGAAAAGCAACAAAAAAAAATTGACATAAGAATGTGTATGTACCATTGTACCATACGTTAGATGGAGTACACATTATCTTTTTTGAAGCAAATCGCCACATTGGTTAATAAAAATCCAAAAACTTCCCAAATTAGTTTGTCTTAATAATATTTTAAATATATAGTTAAAATCAACAAAAATATTTTAATTATTATTTAAATTTGAATAACTTTGCTTTTTACTCACTCGTATGACAACGCTACCGCGCTAACGACGCTAACCGTAGATATGGTAGATATTATTCTTCATTAACTTTTCTTGATAATTTTTTCAAAACTGTATACAAACTGAAATTCTAGTTCAAATTCTCGACAAAAATCCCGGACTGATTGAACTGTTTTGAACTCAGTTCAAATTCAAATTCATAATAAAAAGAACATTGAACTATCAGTACAAGTAATACATTTTTTTAAAAGGAACGCATTATTTTCAACTTTTCCAACTGCGCATGATTTTTACTGATTTGAACTAAAAATTCGTGAAAAAGGAACAAAGCTAATATTTTTGACGTCATTTTTTACAGATATTTTGCAAAAATATCTTAGCCTAAGAGCGATTTTCACAAAGTATTTTCTACCGGTTGAGATTTTTTACACAAACAGTATGTAGGCCCACGAATCAGGACTGGACAACCTGGCAGTCCAAAGCGGGGCACAAGACTATTAAAAAAATTTTTGAAAATGCAAAAAAAAGGGCCCAATTTAAAGTATTTTCTACCGGTTGAAATTTTAACAGGATACTCCAGACACTCACTGAAGCCAGAAAAAAAATTGACAGGCGGTTTCGTGGGGATCTACCCCTTGCCAGGCGGGTCCAAACATGTCAAATTTTATACCCAACTTAAAGTATTTTCTACCGCTTGAAATTTTAACAGGATACTCCAGACACTCACTGAAGCCAGAAAAAAAATTGACAGGTGGTTTGGTGGGGATCTACTCCTTGCCAGGCGGGTCCAAACATATCAAATTTTATACCCAACTCAAAGTACTTTCTACCGCTTGAAATTTTAACAGGATACTCCAGACACTCACTGAAGCTAGGAAAAAAATTGACAGGCGGTTTGGTGGGGATCTACCCCTTGCCAGGCGGGTCCAAACATGTCAAATTTTATACCCAACTCAAAGTACTTTCTACCGCTTGAAATTTTAACAGGATACTCCAGACACTCACTGAAGCTAGGAAAAAAATTGACAGGCGGTTTGGTGGGGATCTACCCCATGCCAGGCTGGCACAAATGTCAAATTTTATGCTATACTCAAAGTTTTATACTACCTGTAACTAATATAGTGAGTATATCGAGAAATATACAGAGAATACTATAAAAATTATGTTATTAAACAGCCAGGCGATTTGAAAGTTTTCATGGTGGTGAACGTCGTGGAAAAGTTTTGCGCAGTGTAGGTGTAGCCAGTAATTCAGAGTGAAGTATATCGCTTGAAATTGTAAGCGAATATTGTAAAATTTAGACATTAATTTATTGAAGTTATTGAAAACAATATCAGGAGGTTTGCTGGGAAGGTAGCCATCGCCAGTTGTTACAAAGGTGTTAAATTTTATACTCAAATCAAAGTGGTAACTCACATAGGTAGTAACTATATATTCTTCTAAAAATTATCTAATCAAATATCTAGGCGATTTGGAGTTTTATGATGATGAAAATTGTCGAAAAGTGTGATCAGTGTATCAAGAAGGTGTACTATAAGCAGCAATAAGTAATGAATTGAGACGAATTGCCTAATTTTAGATCCTAAAAATGGTTTTGAAAAAATACATAGGAGGACATCCTATCGATATATTATTATTACTAGACTTATTAATTTATTTACAAACATACAGTTTTTTGAGAATATTTAAAAAAAAAATTAAATATTTTATCAAAAATAAGGTAATAATTAGGAATATAGTGAAACAATTTATAGTGATAATAATATTAATAATGAAATTTTTAAAAAAATAAAAGACTGATAAACACTTAGTGCATCTTGTAATTTCTTTCGATGCAAAGGAATGGATTTACAAAAAAAAATTAATTGTCTTGCACCATATTGAGGCGTTTAAAATCAAAATCCGTTAAATTAATAAAAGCAAATTTTAAAGGAAGCTTAAAAAACTTAACTACAGAATTATTAAGGTGGTTTATGTTTGGAAATATTGACATGGAACTACTGATGAGGAATTCGCAACGTTTCGTACACATTCTTTGAAAATTAAATAATTATGAAGGATTTAATATTTGCGATAATGGGTTTTGATCCCAAAATAATGATTTAGAGGGTTTTAATCCCAGATTTGGTATTTAACATGTTTTTAAACAAACACCTAGTTTTTATTGCAAATTGAAAATTTTAAGGTGCAATGGCGATAAGTTACTGTTTTTATATTATACTTTAAGGCTCCACAACATGTGACTGGCAGCCACGTTCAGAAACTCCCGAAATATCAACCTTCATACATTTCTCAATACCTCAAAGCTAACAATGAAAATCAGAATCCACTCTTCGGATGGCTGTAACTCAAAAACTATTTGAGATATGCACTTGAAATTTTAGTATGTTGTTTTTAAAGGTATAGACTATCGAAACATGCAAACTATCGAAAATTTTACGATTTTTTCAAAATGTCACGCTAGTGGTCCCCCGTAAGTAAGTGACCCGAAAAGAAAACGTACTTAAGATAGAAGTTTTTACTGTAAAACTGAAAGTCACGTGGTATTAAGATAAGTTTTGTTTGGCTGGAAAAAATTTTATCAGATTTTGAAATAAATAATGTCGAAATGGGCAATGGATTTGGTGAGCTTCGCTATGAAAACAATATTTCTAATTTTATTGTCAGTAGAACATGGTTGCTTTTGATACAAAAAATCTTTTAAAATATGTTTAGCCCCTCACCTGAAATAATCCATATTTAACTCAATTCATCAAAAAAATGGATTTGGGTGATTTTGATTCAAGACGCTTCGACTTAACAAGGACATTTTTCAAAATAATGGTTAATAATTGTTTCCATATGACTCAATTTTGGTGGTCCCTGGACTCCATAGGTCCACAAACATTGCCTTCCTAATACTTATCCAAATGTTTCGGAGTTGGGTATAAAATTTGACATGTTTGGACTCGCCTGGCAAGGGGTAGATCCCCACCAAACCGCCTTTCAATTTTTTTTCTGGCTTAAATGAGTGTCTGTAGTATCCTGTTAAAATTTCAAGCGGTAGATAATACTTTGAGTTGGGTATAAAATCTGACATGTTTGGACCCGCCTGGCAAGGGGTAGATCCCCACCAAACCGCCTGTCAATTTTTTTTCTAGCTTAGATGAGTGTCTGGAGTATCCTGTTAAAATCTCAAGCGGTAGAAAATACTTTGAGTTGGGTATAAAATTTGACATGTTTGGACCCGCCTGGCAAGGGGTAGATCCCCACCAAACCGCCTGCCAATTTTTTTTCTGGCTTCAATGAGTGTCTGGAGTATCCTGTTAAAATTTCAAGCGGTAGAAAATACTTTAAGTTGGGTATAAAATTTGACATGTTTGGACCTGCCTGGCAAGGGGTAGATCCCCATCAAACCGCCTGTCAATTTTTTTTCTGACTTCAGTGAGTGTCTGGAGTATCCTGTTAAAATTTCAACCGGTAGAAAATACTTTAAGTTGGGTATAAAATTTGACATGTTTGGACCCGCCTGGCAAGGAGTAGATCCCCACCAAACCGCCTGCCAATTTTTTTTCTGGCTTCAGTGAGTGTCTGGAGTATCCTGTTAAAATTTCAACCGGTAGAAAATACTTTGAATTGGGCCCTTTTTTTTGCATTTTCAAAAATTTTTTTAATAGACTTGTGCCCCGCTTTGGACTGCCAGGTTGTCCATTCCTGATTCGTGAGCCTACATACTGTTTGTGTAAAAAATCTCAACCGGTAGAAAATACTTTGTGAAAATCGTTCAATAGCTCTTAGGCTATCTGTTTTTGTCGGATAAATATATTACATATGTATTGATGATAAAATTCCTTTGATATACGGAAAATATTATATTTTTTAAAAAAGAAAAATTGCTCCAGTGAAAAAAATTCCATGTTTTTATTTTCTTTGTTTACTTATCAACAACATACTTTCCACTTACAATTTTTCAAAAATTTCTTATTGAATTAAGAAAATATAAATAGGAACGAAAATACTTTACTTAATCAATAAAATGTTTAAAAAATAATTATTAGTAGTTTTTGATAATGTGTTTGAAAAGTATTTATTTTCTCGTATTTTATCAATGTAGAGAATGTAGTACATTTTTAAAAAAGTAAGGAGAGTATATAATCGTGTATAATACTAAAAGATTACTTGTTTTTTATGGCAATAGAATTTTAGAGAAAAATAAATATATAAGCCAAATTAACTAAAAATGGTCTAAGGCCATCAAACAAATGCAACAATTGAAGCAAAATTAGGTGTATTTTCGGTTTGGTTATTTTTATACTAGAGGAACTATAGTAACTTAAGGCAGACAAAAATAAAGCCAATTTTGGGAATTTTTTAACAAGGAAAAAATTAATCTACGTTTTTAAGGCTTGGCATTTTACTTAAGACTATGAGCTTTAAGTTTCAATAGATTTGAATAGATATAAAAATGACGACTGCACAAATATTTTATTAAAGCGTGTCACTCTGCAGATTCCCAAATGGCGGGCACTCTAATAACCATAATTATTATCTAAAAAATTCCATGTTGTTAACATATTATGTACAACGTCGGTGAACTAAAAAAATTTTAAAAAAGCCGAAAATTTGTACGAAGTTTTTTAGAAAATCATTAGAATTTAAATTTTTATGAAATTTTCGTCTATTTTTGCATTAACAGAAATCCTTTTATTCAGATATCGACGTAAAAGTTTGCTAAAATTTAATACATATGTATTTGGTAAAAATTTCAAAAAAATCGACCGAGTAGTTTCCGAGTGAGAGTTCTTGCCAATTTTTCGAGAAAAACATGTTTATTTCGCTATGTAATTATAAAAGCGAACATACCTCGATACATATGCCATACGTATATTTATATATGCGTAATATGTATATTGTATATATGTCATATTCATATACATATGTATATGACACATACCCAGAGAAAGTTAGAATACAAAAGGCGAACTATCAGAATTTTTTTTAAATGGTTAAAGATCAGTAAAACTGAGTTAACGGGTTTACTCCAACAATTAAAGTAAACCACAATATAATGAGTTTTTCGGCGGCAAAATCTAGTTTTAAATACAGTCAAGAAGCGCCATTCCATTACACCGTCTTATCCAAAATGTTCGAAAAGTTATTTCTCAGAAGACTGAATCGAGTATTCGATGACCTTAAAATTATCCCAGATCATCAGTTTGGTTTTCGTGCAAAACATTCAACCGCCGAACAAGCTCATCGTGTATTCAATACGATCAACCGTTCTTTTCAAAAAAAAAAAAAATATTGTATAGCAGCTTTTCTCGACGTGAGTCAAGGATTTGACAAAGTGTTGCATACTGTTTTACTATATAAATTAAGGAAAAATATTCCTGAATCATTTTACTTAATACTGAAATCTTATTTGTCAGATCGTTACTTTCATGTAAAGTTTCAGAGTGAAATATCAGAAATGTTTTCAGTACGCTCCGGTGTACCACAAGGTAGTGCTCTAGGGCCTGTTCTTTACATTATGTATACTGCAGATCTGCCGGTTAATGAAGAAAATACCACTGCAACATTTGCTGATGACATTGCTATCCTAGCTACTGAAGATCCAAATGTTGCATCACAAAAGTTACAATATAGCTTGCGTCAAATACAGCAATGGTAACATAAATGGCATATTCGAGTAAATGAAACGAAATCAATGCAAGTTACATTTACTATGAGAAAAGGAACCTGCCCTGCAGTTAGTTTGAATGATGTGGTGTTACCATTAGCTACTGAAGCTAAATACCTAGGTATGCATCTAGATAGAAAACTAACATGGCGTAAGCATATTTAGACTAGACGCAAGCAACTAAATGTTAAGTTTTCTAAGTACTATTGGCTTCTAGGTCATAAATCAAAGTTGTCTTTAAGAAACAAAGTGCTAGTTTATAAAAATGTTATCAAACCAGTATGGACTTACGGTATTCAACTTTGGGGTACTGCTAGTGTTAGCAGTATTGAAATATTGCAACGTTTTCAATCTAAAGTGCTACGAGCCATTAGTGCTTCCCCGTGGTACGTGCGTAATAATGGCATACATCGCAGTCTTCAAGTGCCCACAGTACGTGAGGAAATAGTACGATACAGTGATAAATACATTCATCGCCTAAAAAATCACCCTAATGTGTGTGCCCTTAACCTACTTGACAATAGTGACTCTTTATAGACAGAATATTTTAGAATTAAGATATAGATTTATTTAGTTTTTAATGATGTTAAAATTTAGCATATAATTTATTTTGAGTGATTACCAGTGGGTAATCACCATTCCTGTTATGTTCTATCATCGCTCGATTTATAGTTCTATTTAGAACTGATAATCGATAAACAAGGATGTTAAAAAAATGTCTGACAGACTTCTCTTAATTAGTGAAAATTTTAGACAAACTTACCCTCACATAACACCTTATTTTTTTTTTTTTTTAAATAAAAGTTTTAGATATTACCAATATATTGAAATTGGTCTGTCTGGAAAATTTTGTTAACTAATGCCTAAAAAAAATAATACCCGAAATAATTTAATAATACTTTTAACAAGTATTATTGTGTACATGTTTCTCTGAGAGGACAACTAAGTTATATGTATGTATGTTCGTCGGCTTATGGATAAACCAGTGTATTTAAAATAATAGACACTGCAGCGCTTAACAATGAAGCCTGAATATTTATGATTAGAGGAGATCTTAAATTTCATTTTAAAAAAAGAAAATAGGAGGTGTTTTGTCGCGGCCTCAAAGGAAGTGTATTTGTTTATAAAAAAAAGTCAACGCTACACTTTAAAATTTAATTTCACAAACTTAGCTATATTGTTTCAAAGCCGGATCAATTATCAATACCTATAAATAAAATAGAAGGGTCTGTCTGTGATTTTCGAATTTTTAAGTATTAGTATGTTTTTCAGTTAGCAAATTTGACATATATCCCAAATATACCTTTAAAAAAAATTTTGTCTGTCTGTTTGTACGAACCGATTTAACTCAAAAACTATTAAAGTTATTGAGTTGAAATTTACAGGGAATATAGATATTAACGTCCCAGTCAATCTTAGCCACATTTTTATGTGATCTTCCAAATGGTTATGTACAGGTCGATTCAAATAAAACTTTCATTAAAAGTTTATGGTCTTCTAAATAGATTTTTGAAAATTTGGTTATAGATGTTTTCAGTTATGAGGATTTTAATTAATATATTTTTAACTTGGTGTTATTTCCTGTTACACCAGAAGTTGACACCAAATTTGTTATTTGAAGTGTTTTTGACAGCAAATTTCAATTCGCTGGAAATTATTACTAATAATCTATGTGACAGTGACATTTTAGCTTTTTGACTTGATACAGGGTGATCGCATAAAGCATTTTTTTTAAATATTTTTTGTTTATTGTGCAAATCATTCTTTTTTCAAATGAATCACCTATACTTTTTATCATAATTATGTAGAAAAATGTAAAGTCTATCGATTACTATAAGATATTCTTATACCTAAAACTGATATTTTGGAAGTTTCATAGAATTTATACAATAAAACGATTAGGGAGATTTACTATGGGCACGGCTGAAACAAAAACCACTGGACAGATTTCAGTAAAACTTTATAAATTTATTCCTTAGACGCTTCACCATCTCAACATCGACAACATTTTTAGTCAAAATTATCACAATATTCTTTATGGGGGTTGATATATTCAAGACAAAAGCTGATATATCAAAAATACTCCTTTAACAATAAACGGAAACAAAAGAAAGAAAAACCAAAGATTACCTAAGTTACAATAAAAATAATATTTAAAAATTTATAAGTTAACTTCAAAACTTTTTTACTAAAATTTCACTTTAGAAAAGAATAGTAGTAAAGTTTAATTATGGAGGAACTGAACATAACTTTAAAAAGTCCACCAGAGTTCTGGGATCTTGAAGAGGATCTAAAATTGAATTAGTTTTAAAACCATCAATATGGGAATCCATGGAAAGATCTCAGAGTGTGAAAATTAGATTTATTAATGGTTACTTCCGAGTCGTTTGGCGAGCGGAGCGAAGCATTACATGTAATTAACTTTTTATAGAATTTTGAACTGTTTGACGAGCGAAGCGAAGCACTTTAAAGAACTGATTTGAAACTAAATTTGTCCGATTTGTTACGGAATAATTGATTTAAAGTAGCTTTACTCACAGTTAGGATAATTTTACACGCATGAAACTAAGGTCAAGTTCAAAAATAAATTAATGAATAGATGACTCATCACTTTTTGAAAATTAACCCTGTAAAAAGTAAAATAGTGAATAAACGCAAAAAAATGGGCGAGAGGTCATTTTCAACGTCTACTGTTCTAGCGTCTCCAACAATGAGTCAGTTACTTTAGGAAATGTTCAAATATAATGCGAACAGACTTATAGGGGATGTAGGAATTTAAATTTTCCAATATGAATAGGGAGGATGCTTTTTTAGAGTAAAGTCTACAAAATATTAGATATTTAAAAAATATGTAATATTTGAGTATTTTAAGTCAACATACTTTTTTTACTTCTATACCAAATTCATTGACACCTTCTTAACAGGCTTACTTTAGATTTTTAATCTATGTTATATGTTTGAAGAAATGACCAATTAATTTTTAAAAATTTTCAATTGTTCCTAGATAACTAGCCAAAGGGAGAAATTAATAATAAAGAGGATTAATGAGTGAGCTTACTAATAAATAAAGCCTATCATTTCAGCTTATGATAAGGAAATAGAGGCAAAATATTTTAGCAAACTACCTAAAAAGAATTACCTTTACGAAATTACGAAATTCACGCTTGCGAAGCCGCGGGTGATAGCCAGTAATTGATATAAGAGGTTCCCAACTTAATTTTAAGAATAAAAAAAACAGACTTTTAAAGATAGCATTGCTTTAAACAGCTATCAATTTTATACGTGAAGGCTGAATATTTGAAGTTAAGTCTGGCATGGTTAATAAGTTTTTTATTAAACAGTTTTAATACGTAGATAAAACCAAAAGCTTTTAATTAAAACAAAAAAATTGAGAGTGTTATGTAAGGTAGATTTGCCTAAAATTTTCACTAATTAAAATAGGTCTGTCAGACATTAATTAACAAAATATGCCAGACAGACCGATTTTTTAGTAAAATATATATAATTTACTATAACATATGTAAATTTCAACGAGGTGTTATATGAGGTAGATTTGACGTTTTTTTCGGCCATTTCAAAAATTTTTTAAAAATAGAATTTACCAAAAATTTAAAGGTCTGGCAGGCATTTCCTATAGTCGGCATTAGTTACTATCGATTTACCTTTTTTAATTTGAGGTGTTTTATCCGGTGTGATTTTGTACTATCGGAGCTTGAATTAAAAACTTTTACTGGAGGCTGGAATATAATAAAGACGATTTTGTGTGTATCCCAAAGAATATTTTTATTACGTTGCATAATACGATGTCATACTATCAACGTATCAACCAAATATAATTTAATACATTAAACAAATCATAAAATTTTAATGTGATAAAACTACTATTTGATATAGTTGAAATGACTTTCTCAAGTTATTTGTTTCATTTAAAGGATATTTTTGTTTAAATATTAAGTGCTTATTTGTTTAAACTAATACGTTTTAGTCAATTTAATTACATCAACTTTTAATTGAACTAGATATTTATCGTTAATACAAACAAGTTATATAGTTAGTATGAACCTATATTTTAAACAAATAATTTAGTAGTTTCATCTTCAAAATTTCGTTCGCCATATATGACTAAACCATTTAGTTCGGTTAACTTATATGTAGCTTATTTTGACTGTACCTTTTTCTCAGTGTGTATACGATACTACGTATGAACAGGCCATAAAATGTCTATAATCAACCCTGCTGTAATACTTATTCAGTATACGCAATGAAACTACATCCTCCCATATTACTTTTCCAAGCTCTATAAACTATAAATGTCATAGGTAACAATAAGCGTAATGAAATTTATTTCACCTATATTTAATTTAAAATTTTACCACGTCTCACTTTATTGTGGAAAAATAAATAAATAAAAAATGAAAGTATTTACTGGGTAAATAAAACTTTCTGTTATTTTTTATTTAAACAAATAAATAATCTTAATAATATGTATAATGTGAATGCATAAACATAAACACCCTGCGTACAGAACACCTCAATAAAGTAGATACATAAGACAGAAAATTGAACGGACAAAGGCAATTATTCCACACATTAAGTATTCTAAAGCTGCTATTCGATACAGTTTCAAAGACTACTTACTTATATAGTCTATTTTAAGCATTATGCATTAAATTTTAAAGTAACAGTAAGTTTGTTTTTAAAATATACCTCTGTCGCAACATCCTACATAATAAAACGAATTTCAGGTTAAAAAGTATGTATTTTGCTCGAGAATTTTAGCAAATTTTCGTAAAAAATAATTTTTTGGAGGATCGTGGCATCGGACGTGTCTGGCTAATTAAGTCATCCAAGATTTTTAGACTTCCAACGTAACCAAAGGACCCTCCAGGGTAAAGAGGGGTAAAAGTGCCTAAATGAGTAATTAAAAAAACTAATAGTAGCATTAAATGCACTATGTGACGATAAGTTTTATGTACCAACACTAGGGCTTTAAATGTAATTGTCTTCGGGTAAAATCACTTTAAGTAAAATTCGAATATTTCCAAGTTTTTCCTCACTGCCTGCAGCATTTCTTAGTAAGCTGTACATGAATTTACATGTATCGCCAAATGTTCACGAAGAAAGCGACAGCGATTAGTATTCCCCATAATGGGGTTAGTAGGAAATCAGACCCCCGTTCTTCCTCTTGGACAACTAATTATTTTGTTATTTTTCGTTAAGAGATATGTTTGTTATAATCTGTTATTTATTACTGCGTTTAATAGGAATAATAATTTCTATAATACAATTTAATTATATAAATTTTTAACTTTTCGTCCGTCAGGTTTTATTCAAGACTTGAGCTACACTTCAATGTGTTATCAATTTTTTTTATTTTTTATTCTATAATATTAATTAAATTCGTGTTGATTTTTATTACCTAATGGTTTTTAGATGATTAATTGCATAAATACTGAATATTACAGGTGTACTTTTTTATGGTCGGTCAGGTTAAAAAATGACGCCTCTGAATCTGGTGGAATACTAAAAACTAAAAATAATAAAAAGAATTTAAGAAAATGCCAACTCGGGCAATCCAAAAAAAAAAAAAATATTGTTTTAAATGAGTGTCTTGGACTATCTCAAATTTTACGAAAATCGGTTTCTATACTAATTTTACCACGTTCTGTTAGAAAATCATGGTCTCATTCTTGTTCCGTGGCGTCTTCATATTTTTACAGCACATCAAGTACAGATTTTTACTTCCTTTTTCTGCACGTGACCTTGAAATGACCTTCAATATACACCAAAAATTAGCTCTCCTCTGTTCTATATGCAAGTTGATTTTGAAAAAGATCCGAGCACGTATTGAGGAAAAACTTGGAAATATTCGAATTTTACTTAAAGTAGTTTTACCCGAAGACGATTACGTTTAAAGCCCTAATATTGCTCTATAAGACTTACTATCACATAGCGCACTTAATGCTACTATTAGTTTTTTAATTTGCCATTTAAGCACTTTTACCCCTCTTTACCCCGAAGGGTCCGTTCGTAAAAATACTATGTTTAGTTCGAGATTTATAAGAAAAATAAAATTTTAAAAAATAAAATTAACTGAGTGTATAATATTTATGCCACCGAGCATAAATCCAACCCCTCGTCCTCGTCGTGCTCGGCGGTAACTGCTAGCTGGCTAGCAGGCTAACGGGGCTCTGGTTTGGTAATAAATAAGACGAACACAAATCATTTTAACACAAAGTTTGTTATTATTTTTGTTCATTGTGTGTTTTTTTGCCGCTTGGGGTCCTCGGGCTCCCAAAGGTGTTGTTAGTATACCCGTTGCACCACTGAATGATTTCGGACTTTCGGGGTGCAACGGGCTGTCTGTGATATTTCAACTGTGATTTTTTGTGTTTTTTTCTACTACTGGAGGCCCATGGAGGTCCTCCAGCGGTGTTGTTGTGATCCCCACTGTAGTCCTGGGCGGTTTTAGACCCTCGGAAATGCAGTGGGTTAATTGTGATATATATATTGACTGTGATAATCTGTTGTTATTCTTTGTTGTTATTTCCTTTCTTGTTGAGTTTTTGTTTGTTATATAGCTAATGGAGGCTCTGTGGGCCTCCGGCAGCGTTGTTATGATCCCCACTGCACACTGGGTGGTTTAGTCCCCCCATGAGCGCAGTGGGTTGCTGTGATAATTGTTTGTGATATTTTGTTTCCTCTTTCGTTTGTTACTCCATTGTGCTGGTAGGTGGTTCCTGGCCCCCATGAGTACAGTGAAGTCCTGTGATGCAGTCTGTGATATTTAATTTTTATTCTTTTTATTATTGTGTGTCTCTAGTCGGTTTCCTCCACTCCGGAGCCCTTTACACCTCGGAGGGAGTTTCATCGTTGGTTTTCGGTCCTTGGTGACCGGACCTTCTGGCTAGTACTTAGAGTACCGCCACCAAGGACTGTCCGCTCGTTTTGAAGCCCTGGGATGGCAGGGCTCATCGGTGAATTTTATCATGTGTATGTATGTCCGTTGTCTATTGCAATTATGTGTTCCTGTCTTTATGTGTCGTTTTTATCATTTTCCCGTTTTGGCGGCGCATGTCCGTCGATGGCGATGCCGCCGGACACTGCTGACCGCGCCATCCACCGGCAGCAGTGTCCCAATTTTAATTTTAAAAAAAATGTATTTATGCCGGTGCATTTTTTTTTCCTTGACTTATTAATAGCTACCTCATTTTGAAGCTCAATATTTCGCAAACGGAGTTAAAAATGAAAAATAATAAAAGGAATCTCAGTTTCACTTTAAGATGCCTTTCTAGCGATACTCAATACAATGTAATACGTGAGAAAAAATTTTCCTATCCGCTTTCTGTTTCTAATTTTTTTTTATTTTTCTTTTTTTTTATACATATTTGTTGAGCCTACTTGTAAAATGTACATACAAAATTTCATCAAGCTATGAGAGTTTCAAGATTTTTTTTTCGAAACCCTAAAATAAACAAAAATTGGCATTACAATGTAAGATAAGCTGTATAAGTAGAGTTCATTTCAAATTTGTTGACCACTCTTACTATTGAATTTAGATAAGAATAGTGGTGATAGACGCGTAATGGGTCCTTGTCCAAAAGCGAAAATACCCCTGTCGCAGCATCTGCATAACATAGCGAATTTCCAAACATTGGGCACTGGCGGATCTCATCTAAAACCTGTACCCACTTAAAATAGTTTAACTTTCTAAGAGAAAAAGAATTTTTAAAATCGGCTGGGTAATTAGTTTTGATATTTTTGGGACCCAAGAACCCGAACGGACTTTGGGCAGCATAGATGTATCCATCTAAAATAATTTAGTTCTCTAGCAGTGAGAAAATTTTCAGAATCGATTCGATAGCTTATTTCTGGCGTTTTCGGATCTGCAAAATCCCGGTGGATCTCATTAAAAAAACAGCTCGACCGTATATTCTAGGCGGACATCTAATATATATATATATATATATATATATATATATATATATATATATATATATATATATATTTATGTATATATATATGTATATATATATATATATATATATATATATATATATATATATATATATATATATATATATATATATATATAGGATATTTTACCTTTCTAATAGTAAAAGTATTTTCAAAACCCGTTGTGTAGCATGCTACGCCACATTTGCAACAGCCGGACAGTTGTGGATCTCAGATAACATCTAAAATAGTTTACCTCTGTAATAGTAAAAAAATTTTCAAAATCGGTCAGTTATTTTATTTTTGACCCTTTTGGGTTCCGCTGATGCTGTCGGACCCTACGTAACGTAATCTATATTTATCTAAAATAGTTTAGTTCTCTATCAGTGAACAAATTTTCAAAATCGGTCGGTTAGTTTATTTTTGGCGCTTTTAAGATCCCAGGACCCTGGCCGACCTCGTACAATATATAAGCTATATCCATCCAAAATAGTTTACCTCTGTAGCAGTGAAAAAATTTTCAAAATCGATCACTTATTTCATTTTTGACACAACTGGGTCCCATGGACCCTGGCGGATCTTACATAACGTAATCTACATCTATCTAAAATAATTAAGCTCTCTAACAGTGAAAAAATTTTCAAATTTGGTTGGCTAGTTTATTTTTACCACTTTCGGGTCCCATGGACCTTGGTGGACCTTATATAACGTAATTTATATCTATCTAAAATAGTTTACCTCTGTAACAGTGAAAAAATTTTCAAAATTGGTCAGTTAGTTTGTTTTTGAAACTTGGTTCCTATGGACCCTAGCGGACCTTACATAATGTAATCTATATCTATCTAAAATAGTTTAGCTCTGTAACAGTAAAAAAAATTTCAAAATTGGTCGGTTAGTTTATTTTTTACAATTATGGGATCAGTAAATCCTGACGGAACTCATACAACATAATCTTTATTCATCTAAAATAGTTTTAGTACTCTAACAGTAAGAAAAGGGTCCTAGGGATCTCATATAACTTATGGTAGTCCGTAAGGTTCTTGCAGACGTCATTTTAATTAATTCGAATACTTTAACTTACTAACGGTGAAAAAATTTTCAAAATCGATTGAGTAATTAATTTTTAGCGTTTTTAGGTCCCCAAAACCTTGACGGATCTCACATAAGATACCTTAAATCCATTTAAAATTGCTTAACTTTCTAATACTAATGATTATTAATGAAGAAATTTTCAAAATCGATCGATTTAAAATTTTTGTCCGTGCGTACAAACATACTTATTATGTTATTTTTTTCTCATACTACATTATTATGTTATTTTTTTCTTATATTTAACAATATTATATGATGACATAAATTTCAGTTTCGTGTTCATTTAAAATTCAATAAAAAAAATATATCTTCATTACATAAGCTTAAGAAATCTGCTAAATTTTAATTTTTCAACTTGAGACAAAGCTATGTTAATTATAATGCAATTAACAGAGAGACAGAACTTTGTTTATTATAATATAATTAATACATATATGTGAATAGATATCAATTGTTTGCGTAAAATATCGTAAAAAAAACGAGTTTTCTACATTATATAATGAATTGAGACGGAAATATAAATTACTTATTACACTGACAAAGAGAGCAAGGTGAGGCAAAAGTGAAAAATTACAATTTTCTCGAAAAATATTTAACATAAAAAGAAAATTATAAGAACAATTCCTTCATAATTTTTTTCGTCATTTCAACGATGTAAAAATCGAACTGTCTAATGAAAGGATCGAATGATAAAAAATGATAAAAAATGGTCAGAAAACCTACTTCTGGGCATCCGACGTGTCTGGCTGACGAACATAGCCGAGCCAATCCGAATTTTAGTTCGTACACAAAATTTCATAAGCATTAAACATTTCGTATTCTAGGGACCTCAAAACATATTTCTGTTATAGTCTCGGCCCCAGTTTCTGCCGTCAGACCGACGGTAATAGCTGAATTTCGAGTTTTCGAAATTCGTTAAAAGGTCAATTATATTTTTTTACGTAGATTTTAAATTTAAACAAAATTTTAATATTTTTTATTTTTTACGCTCTTTTTACAAAATAAACCCACAAATTTTAACACTCAGCCAGCCCTCTCACTGTAATTTAAACAAATTGCATTTCATTTGATAGCCCTTTAAGAAATAGCAATATCATCAATTTAAACTTTTACTCTATCTCTAACCGTTTTCGAGATAGTTATTTAAAAAATTAAATTTTCACCCCAATTTTTGAAGGGCAGTTTCACTTCTCCAAACCGTTTTTTATCCGATAAAAAAAGTATCAGTTATATTTTATTATTCTACAACATATTCAAATTTCATCAAAATTGATAGGTCTTGTAGGAGGTGACTGCTACATTAAACTTCTATACGTGTTAAATGTGATGAAAAACTATGTATATTATTTTTATTATATGCATATTATAGACAATAAGCAAAGATCACTAACCGGGATATGGGACTCGGAACCACGATGAATCCTCTAGGATACGTAGTTTTACATCAGTTCGTGCTGCATGTCCAGGTGGAAATACGTCACATAATGTTAAAATACCACATAATCCCCACATGATGATGATAGTAAGTAGTACCTGGAAATATTAAATCACTTTTTTCATTACGATATTAAACAGGCGATTTTAAAACCTTCTACAGAATAATACAAAGTAATAACATGGTGGAATTGCGACTTCACTATGTATCACTGAAAAATTTACCAATTTCTCGAGTAGTGATTTAAATACATTTTAAAAATTGATAAGGTAAATCAACATTTTATTTTTACTTTATACCTCAACATATAAATACGAAATTTATGTCTGTAAGAACAGAAATGCAAACCGGTTGACCCTATCAATAGTGCGATCTGACTCCCATTTTAAAATTACCTTTACTCCATACACAGTGGCGTTTTCAATGAAAGATTTCGAAACTGATAAAATTGATTCATGCAATGTTGTTTCAATTTTTATTAAATAACAATTAACAATATAATTTATTGAAAATTAACATTTGACACTAGCACAATGTATTATAAAATAATATTCCTTTTAATCGTTTTTATACGTATATGTAACAACAGGTAATAAAAGAGGAAATGAAAAAGAACAATATGTTTGTTATAAAGCTGTTTCTTTTTAGTGTAATTTAAATATAGATACTTATCAGATGTTTTTCTCTTCTACTTATCACGTATTATAAAATATATTTATTTTTATCATTGCGCGAATTACTGCCCAGTAATGTGGCTTTCACAATAACGATGTCATTGGAATATCATAAATTTTAAAACGGCAGTCAAATGATTCAGTTGATCGAGTCAACTTATTACACGTTGATACGTGTATCAAAAATTTTGCTTTTATTTAATACAGTTGAACTTCAGTAGAACGAATTTCTTGAGGTAACGAATTTATAAAAATTCTTTTGAACTGTATAGTACTTTACGAATAAAGTATGTTAAAAACTTCAATATTACAAATTTACGATTTTCTCAGCATGTCTGGACAGCTCACTGAACGCAATTCACCGACAGAAAGTTCATCGACTACAATTCATCGGCTACAAAATTCACAGCCCCGCAATTTACCTAAAGGATAATTCACCAATTCTACAATTATGATTTCTGATTACACTAGAAAATATTACAGCGTTTATAAAACCATATTTTACCCACAGATCATCACTTAAAAATAAGTCAGTTACTTCTTGCCTAGTCAAAATAAGTTTTTCTCCTGAAATAATTGCGAAAGTTTTAAAATTTGGCACAATTATTTATCGGTATCTAGTAATGATTATATCAAAAGTCCCCACAAATCAGAGGTGAGATTCGGCCGTTATCTTAAAAAATAGATCCACTTTTTCATTTTTTTTTTTTTTTTTTTTTTTTTGAAAATTTCTCAAAAACTATAAGTTGTAGGCAAAAACTGATTATTTTCAGAATTAAAGATCATCAAATTTTCTGCAAAAACAGGTCCCATTCCTTTTTACTGTATCTCTGATACTTTCTGAGATAATTTAAATCATACCCGATAAGTCAATGGTAGCTCCATTCAATCAATACAACATTTGAACAGTAGATTATAAATAACATGTCGACTTACTGCACTAAATATATAAGGGTAATTCTCCAAACGAAAGAAGAAAATGAACTTAATTCCGTCCCGATATTTTTTTCATGCGTAAGCTTTGGCAAGTGGTTTTATTTCAAGTTGATGACATTTTTCACACTATTTCAAAGTGACGAGTCAAAATATTAAAAATTATAAATTTTATGGCCATTATAAAAAAAAGAGACATCCAGGAAAGTGAAAAAATGAGTAAAAAACTAAAATTAACAAAAGAGAATTTCTTACCGGAAAGAAGTTAGCGCCGAAAGTTGAAAAATCGTTTTGTTTTTTATATGGTTAAATTGCTCCCAAATTGCTACTTTGAAATCAGTAATTGCTCCACCTGAAACTTAATTATTTAATTAGTTATTTATAAAGAAAACAATTTTTTTCCGTTATTTAAGTTATCAAAATCTCCCAAAATAATACTTCTTTATATAATTTCTTTACGTCAATAAATTGCTTCCAGTTTGCTCTATTTAATTTAAGAGCTAAATCTTAATTTTTTTGAATAATTATTAAAGTATTTTGTTTTTTTATAATGTTATTTAACTTATCAAAATTCAATTATCCTTAAATATATGCAAACGACTTAAAGGTTTAATAGATTGCCTATACGTTTTAATAATACATAACCTAATTCATAATATTTTTTATTTTAATATATTTTAATTATTATTCAGAGAAATCAATAACTAACTTTTCAATTAGATGGAGCAAATTGGGAGCAATTTTTTGATATAAAGTAATTGTATAAAAATGCATTATTTGACAAGATTTTGATAATAGAAATAGTCAAACAAAAAAGTTTTTTTGTTTGTAAATAACTAAATAAGTAATTAAGTTCCAGGTGGAGCAATTACTGATTCCAAAGGAGCAATTTGGGAGCAATTTAGCCATATAATAAGCAGAAAGATTTTCCAACTTTCGGCGCCAACTTCTTTCCGGTGAATTTCTTATATTCATTTTTATTATTAAGCACAATTTATTAAACTATTAAACAATTTATTAATTTTTATTATTAAACAATTTTTATTATTAAATTTTTAATTATTAAACAATTTATTATTTGTTTAATAGATATTATATATTATATTAGTAGTATATATATATATATATATATATATATATATATATATATATATATATATATATATATATATGTATATATATATATATATATTAGTAGTTATATAGTGTATATATGTAAATATTAAAAAAAAATTTTAAAAAAATTTAAAAAAAAAATTAAAAAAAAGAAAACTAAATAAATAAAAAAAATTGGGAATTTATTATTTATTAAAAAATATTCGATTTGCTACAGTTTAAGTACTGTTGAGATCTCTGTGAAAGATGAAAGTGACGTTAAAATAGTTTCCCATGGCCTTGGTGGCTTGAAGGGCCTAAAATAGGAACATTTCTAAAACTGCTGGTATAGGCACCCATACTAAGAGTTCTTACAGTGCGGAAATTAGCCATGCTAATAAAATATGAAAATTGTTATTTTAGAGCGACTGAGGGAGCAGGGTCAAGTGCTATAAATAACTGATTTTGCACAGAATTTTCGAATATATGATTGAATTGACCTATAAATTTTACCTTGGCATGATACAGACTGGTCATATAAAGCATTTTTTAAATTTTCTTTGTTTATTGTGAAAAACTTTTTTTTAAATGAACCACCTATATTATTTATTATAACTATGTAAAAAAATGTAAACTCTATCTATTAATATCAGATATTCTTACACCTAAAACTGATATTTTGGAAGTTACATCGAATTTATATAATAAAATGACAAGTTAGGTTTTCCATGGACACGGTTGACACAAAAACCACTGGACAGATTTTAGTGAAACATTGTAAATTTATTCCTTAGATGCTTCATCATCTCAACATCTCCAGTTAGAATCTTCACGATATTCTTTATGGAGGTTGATATATTCACGACAAAAGTTGATATACCTATCAAAAATACTCATTTAATAATAAACGGAAACAAAAGAAAGAAAAACAATAGATTACCTAGGTTACGATAAAAATAATATTCAAAAATTTAAACATTAACTTCAGAACTTTTTTATTAAAATTTCACTTTAGAAAAGGATTGTAGTAAAGCCTAATTACGAAGAAACTGAACGTAATTTTGAAAAATCCACCAGGGTTTTCGGATCTCGGAAGCAATCCAAAATTCAGTTAATTCTAAATCCATAAATATGGGAATCTATGAAAGGATTTCAAAGTCTGAAAATTAAATATATTAATATGGTTGTTTTCGAGTCGTTTGCCGAGCGGAGCGAAGCATTACATGGAATTAACCTTTTATAGAATTTTAAACTGTTTGGCGAGCGAAGCGAAGCATTTTAAAGAACTAATTTTGAATTAAATTTGTCTGGTTTGTTTCGGAATAACTAATTAAAGTAGCTTATTACTCACAGTTAACATAATTTTACATGAATGAAACTGGGGGGCATAGTTGTCAGAAATAAATTAATGAATACATGTTTCAACACTTTTTGAAAGAGTAATATAAGGAATAAACGTAAAAGAATGGAGGGAGGTCAAAGTTTACATTTTTAACGCCTACTGTTCTGGCGTCTCCAACAATGAGTAAGTTATTTTAGGAAATATTCAAGCGTAATGCAAGCAGACTTAGGAGGATTTAAATTTTCCAATGGGATAAGGGAGGATACTTATTTAGAGTAAAGTGTACAAATATTAGCTATTTTAAAAATATATAATATTTGAGTATTTCAAGTCAACATACTTTTTTTACTTCTATACCAAATTCGTTGACATCTCCTTGATAGGCTTACTTTAGATTTTTAGTCTATGATATATCTGTGTTTGAAGAAATGACAAATTAGTTTTTGAAAATTTCCAGTTGTTCCTAGATAACTAGCCAAAGGTAATTGTCAATAAATAAAGCTTATGATAAGAAAATAGGGGCAAAAATTTTAGCGAACTACCCACTAGGAATTACCTTTACTAAATTACGAAATTCATGCCAGCGAAGCCGCGGGTAACAGCTAGTTTACTAATAAAGCTGAAAATAGTTTAGCGAATTTTAAATTATATGGGACTGACAAGTAAAGGTCTTGAAGTGATTATTCACGATTTTGATGAAACTTGGTAGGTGTGTAGAACACAGAAAAATAACAGACACGTATTTTTTTATCGGCCAAAAACGCCATTTAAGGGGTGAAACCCACCCCCAAATTTGGGGTAGAAATTTAATTTTGTCAAATTACTCGAAAACTATAACAGATAGAAAAAAAGTTTAAATTGACACAACCCTTCGTTTTTAAAAATCTTTCTACTGATGTACTCAAATCCAGCGTCGGACCTACTGGAGGAGCCTTGACTGTAAAATTGAATGTAAATTTTGAAATAGGGTGAATATGGTTCGCCCAATCAAAATACTAATATCAAATTTGAAAACTACATCAAAAATACTAGTTTACCTGTTTTTGCTAAAAGCCGTTACATTAAAGGTAAAAGTTCAAATCTTAATCTAAAATCTTACATGTGTTCTCAATATTTTACTTATAATATCTTTAAAAGTAACTTTTTAAATCGTTTTTATTTATTGTATTTATATTCTACAATTAATATTTCAACAAAAATATTGGATAAAATTTTATTTTGTTACTCGTACAAAATTAAGGGCTCTATACAAGTTCCCGTAGCTCTAGTCAACTTCCCATTTGAAGTTATTGTAATGAGTCCGATTTTACAAATCGCTAATTTGGAAATATCTCCACATTTCGAGGTCACTAGAATCCGAATCCATCGTTTTTAGTGTGATGTCTATGTGTGTGTTCGTTAATTCGTTCGTGATTTTTTTCGTCTCGATCTTGAGAACAAATGATGATATCAACTCCGGACTAATTTTATTAGATGTTTAATTAAACAATAAAGACTGAATAAAGTTTTCAACATATTCGGATGAGCGGTTTGTTTTTTGTAATAAAAAACGGAATTAAGTTTATTAATACAACATAGATCATAGAGATTTGTTACGATGTCTTTATTATATAGTGGCCTAAAAACCTAATTGATGTTAAAGACGACAGTAAATTATTATAAAATTTATGAAAAAAAAAAAACAGGAGATAAGAATGATATTTTTGTCTTACATATCTTGAGAACAAATGATAATAACATTTGTTTGATAAAGATGGAGCCCCCACTCTTACGTACAGAGGGCGAAGTCCCCGGTGTGGTACAAGGGGCAAAGCCTCTATCGGGGGCTCAGGGGAGGAGCCCCTTGAAATGAAAAAAGAATTGTTTATGTACAGTAGTCTCTAGTCTTGAACGACACACAGTGGGAAGTTGACAGTGTGGGTAGACCTGTCCCCCAAATTTTTAAGATTGGGAGCTGTTGCAATATTTTGAAAACAGAATCAGTAGAGGCAAAATTTAAATTGACTAATAGTCATATTTCTTGCATATTTCTATTTAATTAATTACTACAGTTTTTATACATAACAAATTTTACTTTACAGTATAAATTATTCTTTTGAAATTAATGTTCCAGCATTTTTATTAACTAGTAAAATAGTTCTTTAAAGGAAATTTAATTACACGATTACTATTAAAAATATAAAAGGCTTCATTATAAAAGTATTACTCGCATATCTGTGAAATACTGGTGATCCGAACGCAATTCACCAATGTTGAAAAATCGGAAGTAGGTTGTACTAAAAATTGGGTATAGTAAATATTTAATTTTTTCTGAAGACCCGTTAATAACTACAACCCTGGATTTATATATGTTAATATCCTGTATATTTTTGCGAGCTCTAAAACAATTATATGCTACGTCAATTTAAATTTTGCCTCTACCGATTGTGTTTTTAAAAAAATTTCCACAATTTCCAATATTAAGTAGAGTTACCGGAATTTGTATAGAGCCCTTAATTTTGTACGAATAACATTATAGTAAAATTTTATCCAACATTTTTGTTTAAATATTAATTGTAGCGTATAAATACAATAAGTAAAAACGATTTAAAAAGTTATTTTTAAAGATATTATAAGTAAAATTTCGAGTGCACATGTAAGATTTTAGATTAAGATTTGAGCTTTTAGCTTTAATGTAACGGCTTTTAGCAAAAACAGGTAAACTAGTATTTTTAATGTAGTTTTCATATTTGATATTAGTATTTTGATTGGCCGAACCATATTCACCCTATTTCAAAATTTACCCTCAATTTTATAGTCAAAGCTCACCCAGTAGGTCCGACTCTGGAATTAAGTACATCAGTAGAAAGATCTTTAAAAATAAAGGGTTGTGTCAATTTAAACTTTTTTTCTGTTATAATTTTCGAGTAATTTGACAAAATTAAATTTTTACCCCAACTTTGGGGGTGGAGTTCACCCCTTAAATAGCATTTTTGGGCGATAAAAAAATACGTGTCTGTTATTTTTCTGTGTTCTACACACCTACTAAGTTTCATCGAAATCGTGAATTATCACTTCAAGACCTTTACTTGTGAGAATAGGCGCGAGAATAAAGTGATTCGCTTCGCTCGCTAAACAGTTCAAAAGTACAGTAAAAAGTTAATTCCACGTAAACAGTAAAAGGTTAATTCCACGTAATGCTTCGCTCCGCTCGCATCGCTAATTACTGATAAAGCTGGAAATAGTTTAGCCAATTTTAAATCATATGAGACTGAGAATAGGCGCGAGAATAAAGTGCTTCGCTTCGCTCGCTAAACAGTTCAAAATTCTATAAAAGGTTAATTCCACGTAATGCTTCGCTCCGTTCGCATCACTAATTACTGATAAAGCTGAAAATAGTTTAGTACTAAAAGTACCAGTATTATAGATTACTACTGCAGTGCAAATTTCTTTTTATACATTCAGAAAAAATAATAATTTAATGTTTTAGTTTGGAGAGGAGACATACCAGGAGACTGAGAATTTTACATTTTAAGTGTCATTTTTTATAAAAAATATATTTCGAAACCGGGTTATTTTGAGTGACCAGCTAGATGAAGTAATGGTTCTAGAAAAAATGTATTTTTCAAAATATTAATATACAAAATGCGTTGGGCCGTCCAAAATTCCATAGTTTGAAGAACTTCCCATATATATATATATATATATATATATATATATATATATATATATATATATATATATATATATATATACAACCCAGTGAACATTTTTCTGTAAATCTTATGTCACAGTGACAGAACTGAAAGTCACATGTTACATAACATGTGAGTCACATATGACTCACATTGAACTAACAATTTCCCACTTATAAACGTAACAATGTGACGTAACATTGTTATGTTCTTGTTACGTTTTAGGAAAATATAACTTTGATGTTACCTTATAGATAAAAATTACGCCTTCTTTTGCAAAAAGCAAATTCAAAATTCCCTTTTTTTTCTTATTAACATTACATACACATATTACCAACTTATTGACATATACATACACCTAAATTATTATTATTATTATTATTTTTTTTTTGTTAACTGTTGCAGGATTCGATCCATTATCCAAGCTGAAGCATCTTTTAAATTATCGACAGTCTTAACCACTAGACCAAACTCACTTATTTATTCTAATCGTTATATATTAATATATATCACAAAATAGTAAATAAAACCTTACAAGAATTTTCATAAAAGTTTCATTTTTAAATTAATATGTAACAAAATTAACGTTGTTTTAACGACATATTAATGTTGTTTTAATGAAATGTCGCAATCATGACTCTTTTGTTATGTTTTTGTGACGTATCAATATTAATAAAACATTCGTTCATCCATTTCATCCATCCATATTTTTATAAGTCGATTAATGTTATTTGTTATATGGGTTATGGGGTTATATTATATATATTATGGGGTTATATCATATATTATGGGGTTATATTATATAATATAATCCCATAACCGATATAACAAATAACATAAATCAACTTATACAAAAATGGATAGATGAAATTTAATTACATCAGACGCCAACAGGGGATAGATTGAAAAACTGCAGGAATCTTTAAATGGATAAATCCTCACGAATTGATACATTTAAAATTAATATGGTAACAAAACATTTCACAAAAGTGACAAGTGAAATGTTTTATTAATATTGATACGTCATAAAAACATAACAAAAGAGTCATTATTGTGACATTTCATTAAAACAACGTTAATACATCACAAAAACATAACAATAGAATACTGTTGTGACGTTTTGTTCAAAGTAACATTGTTAGGTCATCAGGACATAACAAAAGAGTCATGGTTGTGACATTTCATTAAAGTAACGTTGATACGTCACAAAAACATAACATAAGAGTCAGTTTTGTGAGGTTTTATCAAAATAACATTGTTAGGTTGCGAAGACATAACATAAGAGTCACACTGTGACGTTTTATCAAAGCAACCTTGATACATCATCTAAACGTAACATAGCAATCACAAATGTGACATTTTATTACAGTCACAATGGCATGTAACTGTTACGTAACATACAGGTAACAATTAGGTATATAACATAAAACTCTAATTTTATATAATTGTTATGTCACCCATAAGTCAAAAAAGTTACGTAACTTGTTATTTCCTTGTTCACATTTACATTCTATGTTCACTGGGTATATATATATATATATATATATATATATATATATATATATATATATATATATATATATATATATATATATATATATATATATATATATATATACATATATATATACATATATATATATATATATATATATATATATATATATATATATATATGTATATATATATGTATATATATATGTATATATATATATATATATATATATATGTATATATATATATATATATATATATATGTATATATATATGTATATATATATATATACATATATACATATATATACATATATATATATATACATATACATATATGTATATGTATACATATATATATATATACATATACATATGTATATGTATACATATATATATATAGATATATATATATATATATATATATATATATATATATATATATATATATATATATATATATATATATTGTTATCTAATCAATAAATCCTTACAAAATACTTATATATCTCTATTTGGGATCGCGATGAAAAAAGTTTAAGAAGCCCTGGTCTAGAGGGTTCATTGACTAGGCTATTCGACAAGCTTTTGGTTTGAATTTGGTATAACGAATTTTTCATGTGACAGCCTTAGTACACCATCTTTCTTACATCTCAATCAGTGCCATAAACCTTAATAAAAAGAATTATCGCCTAATGTCAGCACAAAAATCAAATTTTTGTATACTTATATGAATAATAATAAATAAGAAGGTATTCATAAAATTGTTTCCGTGATTTAAATATAATTTATTGTTCTCAACTTACTGGAAATAATTTGAATATTGGAAACCACGTAATCTGCAGGCCAATACCTTTGCGATATGCAACCGTTGGAACACTAATACTGGTCAGTGCTTGTGAAAATAGAGTCAAGAAAATTATTGTTCTGAAATCATAAGATACAAAAGCATTAGATTCAAATAAATTTTATTTATAGCAAAAATCTATATTATTATATAAAAATCAAAACTAATTGACTGACTGACTGACTGACTGATCGATCAACGCACAGCTCAAACCGCTGGGCCTAGAATCGTGAACAGGGATTTCTTATATAACGTAGGTGAGCACTAAGAAGGGATTTTTGGAAATTCATCCCCCAAGGGGATGAAAATTTTCATAGAAATCTGTAATTTTTTGAGTTAGAAATATGGAAATTGGTGTTTGGTTACTGGTTTGAAAACAAAAGTTTCAGTGCTTTTAAAAATTCATCTCTTAGAGGGTTGAAACAGGGGAAGAAACTTTAAATGGAAGTTCGTCAGTTTTACAATTAGAAATGTGGAAACTGATATACTGGTGATTTTAAAATTGTTAAAAATTCATTGTTTAACGTGCAAGTCCTTCTTTACTCTAACCAATATTATAAATGCGAAATTAAGTTTGTTTGTTTGTTTGTTTGTTTTTTGTTTGATTTGCATTCACGTTTCAACGACTTAACCAGTCAACTTGAAACTTTTCACAAACATACAGGGCTGTGTAGAGAAATAGCGGGCCCTGAGAATAAAGTACGCCTCCTAAAAATTTCTCCCTGAAAACTAAGTGACGAACAAACAAAAAGGTTTTTACTTTTTCCCGGGATGCTACCAACCGCTACACAGTGAAAAAATTTGTGAGTAGATAGACTGTACCGATACGACAGCATAAGAGAACGACAGCACACTGCGCGTCAAAAGTATAGACCCCCATAATGGGTGTCCGAATAATTTTGTGTCGTACTGTACTTGGTTTTATCAGACTTCCGGCGGCTAATTGGTCTGTAGTTATTATCAGCGTGCCATAAGCCGTTGTTGTTTGTTGAGTTGGTTAACTGGTCTGTGCGATAAACCGTTGTTGTTTGGTTGAGTTATAGTTAATTGGTCTGTGTGCCGGTTGTATTTCATAATTTGAGCGGCTACGATGCTCATTTTGTGATAAAAGATATTGCTACAGCATTTGAAGGACGCCACTTAACAAGGAACGGTACACTGCGTTCAGTAAATATGTTACCGGTAGCGACATTTCGTTTCGATTCATCGACTCATTTCGCTTCATGGCTTCAAGTTTAGATAAATTGGCGTCATATCTAAATGAATTTAAGATTGTTGAATCACAGTTCCCAAACGTCGACCATCAGTTGCTTACACGTAAAGGCCATATGATTATATATCCGATTGGGATAAATTAAAAGAGACAAGTTTACCACCACAAGAAGAATTTTATAATAAATTAAACGATAACCATATCAGTACAGACGATTACAAGCACGCACAAAAAGTATGGGACACCTTTGGCATTCGAAATCTTGGTGAATATTCCGATCGCTATATGAAGACCGATATATTGTTACTTGCTAATGTTTTCGAGAATTTTCGTGATAGTTGTATGAAAACCCACGGGTTGGACCCCGCCCACTATTACATGACGCCCGGCTTGACTTGGAATGCGGCGTTGAAGCATACGAAAGTTGAATTGGAGTTGATATCGGATATTGATCAGCTACTTTTCGTCGAACGAGGCAATACGTGGCGGTTTATCCCAATGTAGTAATCAATACGCGGAATCAAATAACAAGTACATGGAAACGTACGATCCAAACGATGAGACAAAATATCTCATGTACTATGATGTTAATAACTTGTATAGTTGGGCAATGTCTCAGTATCTGCCAACTGGAAAATTTAAATGGCTCGAAAATGTAAACATCGATGTTAGCTATGTGCCAGATGATTCGCCTATAGGTTACTTGTTGGAGGTTGATTTGGAATATCCGCGTGAACTCCACTATAAACATAATGACTTGCCGCTGTGTCCGGAGAGAATGTGCCCGCCGGGTAGCAAACAAGAAATGTTGTTAGCTACGCTATACAACAAACGGAAATATATAATTCACTTTCGTAATTTAAAGCAATGTTTGCGACACGGCATGAAATTGACGAAATTTCATCGAGTACTACAGTTCGAGCAAAATCCCTGGTTGAAATCATATATTGATTTGAATACGGAGTTAAGAAAGAAGCCAACTAACGAATTCGAGAAAAACCTATACAAGCTCTTGAACAACGCCGTTTTCGGCAAAACGATGGAAAATGTACGCAAACATTCAATCGTCAAATTCCTAACCAAATGGTACGGTCGTTATGGTGCTGAAACTATGCTTGCGAGACCAAATTTTCATAGCCGTACAATATTTGCCGAAAATCTTATCGCTGTTGAGTTACGCAAGACTGAAGTTATAATGAACAAACCAATATATGTGGGTCAGGCGATTCTTGACATTTCTAAGACATGCATTTACGATTTTCACTACGGTTACATGAGTCCAACATTCGGAAATAATTGTAAATTGTTATATACTGACACGGATTCGTTGATTTATCAGATAAAATGTCCGGATATCTATGCGATAATGAAACGTGATATCAGATTCTTCGACACCTCGGATTACCCACCCACCAACCGATATAACATAGAGCTTGTGAATAAAAAAATTCCCGGTCTCATGAAAGATGAACTTTACGGACGAATTTTAACAAAATTTGTTGGTCTACGCGCTAAGATGTATAGTTGCCAAGTGGAAGGTGATAATCGTTGTAAAAAAGCGAAAGGTGTAAAAACATCTGTTGTGAAGAAGACCATCACATTTAATGATTATGTGGAATGTTTGGAAAATTGTATCATACTAACTCGCCCACAGAATACGATTCGATCTAAAAATCATAATGTGGCCAGTGTGATGCAAAAGAAAATAGCAGTCAGCCCATATGATATGAAACGTCATATTGTGGAGGAGGAAACCGATACACTTGCGTGGGGACACTATTCGCTGGATGAAATAAATACTGACACAGCTTCAACTTCAGCTTAAACACCCAAAAACAAGGTCATCATCAGCCCACTGGAAGCGTTTACAAGCGTTCTCAAGCAAATTGGATAAATTGTGCAAACGAATTGACGCATCTGATAAAATGGTTGATGCAATTGCGAAAATTCAAAATTTGAACCCATCATCTGGACCAATATATTTAAATATGTAAAACAAATTATACTACATATATGTGAACCATATTTTGTTATCTGAGTGTACCATATTTTGTTATCTAAATGTTATATAAAATTTTTCAAATATAAATAAATAAATTATAAATACCTACTTTGTTTTCTTATCTACCATTATAATAAAAGTTTAAATCATAGTAAAAATTCCTACAATATGTTGACGTACCTCAACTAGTTTGGAAGTTATTTTACTTAAAATTGTAAGTAAAATCGCTATCGTTAACACCTAAATGAGATAGGGTGTACTAAAATTATGGTTGGTAAAATTTACACACGAAATTTTCCTATAGGAAAATATTAAGGGACACTCCCTTAGTTGTAATGCAAATTAAGCGAGGTGGTGGGAGTTGTGCTTTAACCATCATCTTGGCTTCAATTCTTAATTTTTATTTAATTGGATAAAAATTTTTCATATTTCTTTAATACAGTTCAGAATTTATGTGTTATTCAGAGTTCTAATAGTTAAAATATATATCGTGATGCTAGTAATAGCAAGTGGTACATCAAGGTACAAGACGGCGGTATACATTATATTATATCACGTACATTTATATATTAGTCGGTGCAATTACGGGAATTTGTAGCACTCTATTATTATAATTAGAGATAACTGAGGAATTCAGTCTATAATTAGGTTTTTGAAGAAAAAATTTTTTTGTTATAAATGAAAAGATCATATATAAGTTTTATAAGAAAACTCTTTTTATTTTTTTTAAACGTAATAATTAAGAAGTTATATTAAATTAAAAATAAATTTTTAAACTTAGAACCGATAACGGGCCGATAGTTTCCGAGCGCTTATGTGACGTAATAAAGGTAATATGGCCTGAACATAGCTACATTAGTGTCTTTTTATTTTCAATAGATAGACCAAGAGCTACTGGCCTATTTGCAATGGTCATTTTAACACGCGTTAAATTGAGAAGATAGAATCTCGGATACTTACTATACATAGAAATCCAATTCTGGTAAGCCTATTCGGCCGGGCTGTCAAAACTGAATTTTTGTGTAGAGTAAGTAGTATCCCAGATCCTATCCTCTCAATTTAACGCGTGTTGAAATGACTATCGCAAATTGGCCATCAGCTCTCCTACTATTATTGTTGCTATGAAATTATTGTTACTATGAAGTTATTGTTGCTCTGAAATTGTTGTTTCTATCCAAGTTATTACTTGCTATAAACTTCACTGTCGAAATATCGAAACTAAAGAAATATAGAGCTTGTTTTGTACTACTTTGTGATAGCAATACAAAAATAAATCCGGAAAAAATGTCCCTCAAGATTTTGAACGTCGAAATCAACGAAACAATCACCAATAATTTTTCCTACTAAATTTTAATAATTTTGACACTTTTCACATATTACCTTTATGACGTCACAGACATCGCGATCTTTTGTAGTGCTGTTTTTAAGCAAATGATATATTTTTTAATTTTTCAAGTTTTAATTAATTTATTATTTATTATATATAATTTTTTAAAAATTTTTCATATCGATTATCAATATTATTTATGATGTAGATTTGAAATAAAACAAAAAAAATTATATTTATTTTTTATTCAAAAACCCAATTAACAGCAATGCGCAAAGATATTTGGAAATATGAGATATTCTCTTACAATTTATTTGAGCATATCAACACTGAATGAGGCGTTGTCCACGTTATGGGGAGAAGACCGGAATCCGGATAGATTACAACAAACTTCTAACAATATGAGAATTAAAACTATTAATAGAAAAATTTTTTTCAAAGTGCATTCAAATATTTTGGTCATTTTTAAATAAGAATTCTAGATATAATTTTAAAATGATTGCAATTTTTCAAGGATCACTGTTAGCAAAGCGCAGGATTTGTAAATGTTCAATTACAATTTTGCACCTATACCTAACTATAGATTGAGATACACATCAAGGAGATATAAGCCGGTTAAACAGATCTAATTAAATGCTCTTTAACTAGATCTATTTACATCCTCATATCTCTTTGATATAATATTTTATTTAGATTAAATTGTAGTGAAAATTTTTTTATCATATACCTAGTAATTAAAATTTTTATTACATAAAAATGTATTATCTCAAATACAAAAAATATTTTTTTTAATTAACATACTTATCACAATATTCTTATCAAAAAATTTATATACCAAATGTATAGTATAATATAGAGAGAGATATATGAAATACAGCGTGTATACATTAAATTCAACTTCAGGAAAATTAAATTTTAAATTGTTTGAATTTTTTGATTGAAATTTTGCTCCCGCTGAATCAAATTTCGTTCCGACTGACTGGAAATTGAGTAAACCAAAGGTGGTGGTTGTGTTGCGGTGGTGGTAGTTGTGTGTCAGTAGCTGTAGGAAAGCGCTGTTTTATACTAGTATTAGAATCAGCGAAAAGATGTGCTTATTTAATTTTAGGGTGCATCGATTTTTTCGTCTTTAAGCAAGAAAATTTTATTGGATCATATTTTATTTCAACAGCACGTTCCTTAAGTGAATCAGTAATTGTTTTAAATGATTCTTGTGAATATTTTTCTCGTTCAAGGTCAATATCTTTCAGTGTGCGATATTAAGCACATCTGGATTTAGCTACATTTAAAATTTTTCGCTTCAGCTGCTGTTCTTTAACCATAATGTGTATGCAATTACATACTTTACAGGATTAATTTCATATATCCTCAGAATAAATCGACTAGAGATAATCCTCTAATTGTTTAACACCACCTGAAATTTTAGTAATATTTAACAATTTTATTATCAATCTAGATGTCAGTTATATAAAAATATCTTGACTATGAATAAAATATCGTTTTCTATTGCATTTATTTTAAGGAGTTAAAAATTATCTAATATCTAAAAAAAACAGAAGTATCATATTGCAAGCATAATATTACCCTTTGTGTTTATAGAGTATATATTTTCCCTACAAAAATACGACGTGTATATAGTAAATATAGCCTTGCCTCATTAAAATTGAACTCAGACGTGTAAATGATTAAATGGGTGGCTCATGCGAGCAAAGCGAGTAATTTATAGTAGAATTAGTTATTCAAACGGGTTGAGGATATTGTTTCAGCCAACTCAAACTCCATTTCGACTTAATCATTTATAAATTAGACAAACTAAAACTTAGTTTCAATTGATCAGAATAATGATCCGCTCGATACGCACAGTGTTCAAGTCAACTCGTTGTTGTCGACAACAATAAAATTCATTGTTGTGGAATACGCATTTAAGTCCCAACGAGCAAGTCCCAATAGCGTTAAAGATGCATTTTATAAAACAATGTGTAGAACTACCAATCGGATTTTATATCACCCACATTCTGCGACAAAAAGCAAGAACAATACGGTTTAAAAACAATATATTTATTCAGATCAATTAGTGAAGCAAAATGTTAATTGACACATACATTAATATCTTTTATAATATAAATAAAATGAATTATCAGAAACGTCATTTTTTTACTATAAAAACTATGTCCTAAATGTAAATTTTATCTCAAATGTTAGACAATAATTACTATAGTGCAGCGTTGTTAATTATTACATATATATTATCAGAACTCTATATAAAATAATACAGTGCGTCTACTGTGTTATATGAAATACAGCGTGTATACATTAAATTCATCTTCAGAAAAATCCAATTTCAAATTGTTTGAATTTTTGATTGAAATTTTGTTCGGTCTAACCAGAAGAGTACAGAAGAGTCACTCAGTGGAGCAAATGAGTCCCTCAGTAGAGCCGAATGAGTCATTCAGTGCAGCAAAATGAACCACTCTAAAAGACTCACTGCAGAAAGAGTCACGCTCAAAATTATGTTTGACTCAAAATTCCATTCCAGTCGACTCAAATAATGCTTCAATTGACCCAACTAATGTTTCAATCAACCCAACTGATGTTGTAGTCGGCTCAACTGACGTTGTAGTCAACTCAACCGATGTTCCGGTCGACCGGGACATTGTATTTTAGCAACTCCGAGGATGTGTTTCCTGACCTGTGTGATTCAACAAGCGGTTAAAGACTCACCTCTTACTTTTATCTAACTCTAGCTGTTCTTTTGTTGTTTAAGAAAGAGTAGAAGCAGGAGTACATAAGTATTGGCGCACAACGAATTTCTAGTCAGTTGCTAAGTTACTGGCAAACAAGTTACACTGTTAAGCTATGTATACTTGCGAATTTTGTGGGAGAGCATTTATAAGAAAATTCAATCTTTCTCGACATTTACGTACTCAACATCATTCGTTAAATTACGTTAATGGTGCTAAAACTGAAGCGAATAAATTCAAAGATGTTGCCTTATCAAATATATCTTTATCAGTACAGGATGGTAGCTCTATGTCTAATTATGATGGCGACGTTTTTGGTGATGATTATACTTATAATTCAAAAAATATTGATGAGGGAAATAAATACCCATTTCATCAAAATGTTCGTGAAAATGATGATTCTGATTCTTCTGATAACTCTTACAGTAATAAAACAATGAATGATAAAGAAAATACATCATGCTTAAATAAAAATAGCTCAGCAAATGATATTGATTATACCATGAATCCTTTTGATCAAAGAATGATAGCTGCAACTGAATCAATTAAAGCTAAATTTGATTCCTTAAAGAAATCACAAAACTCTTTGCAATTGATGAACGAAAAGGATAGTTTGGCTAATGAAAACGAGCGAGAAAATAATTTAACATCTATTACTAATGAAGCACCCTTATTTCCTAAATTAACTAACCTTTTGGAAACTGTTCTAGATATTTTAATGATCAAAGAGCTTGAAAACACATGCAGAAAAGATGACGAACAAACTTCCAGTTCAGCCAAACCAGCAAGTCTGAAGCGTCATAGAATATGTAATTCAAAGGAATATGTTGAAACAGAAGTACCAACTAAACAGTTCAAGTACACCAACGCTATGGATCATCATAGCAATACTGAAAACTTGGAGTATGTTAATAATTGGCGCACTCCAAAAACAATGTATAAGTTACTAGAACTAATTACCACCACAGCAACTGGACAAGAAATGTTGGATATTTTACGCAGTTTAAGTATAAGAGAAGCTGAAGGTGATTCTTTGCAACCGGCTACATTTAGTTATTATATAAAAAATCACGGCGATTTACTTAAGAACATTAATAGGCTGAAAAATACTAATGTGGGTCGAGAAATATTTTCAATAATCGATGAGTTGGAAAAAGCTAACATTATTGAACCGTCGCTTGTGATAAAGAAATACCTGCTAAGTGATGAATATAGCAGTTATGAAGTTTAAGTTTTCAAATTAATTTGTTATTAAAATTCTTACTATTATTGTGAATAAAGCAAAAAAAAAAAAAAACATTGTATACTTATATTTATAATTATTTATATGTGTAATATACATAGTGTTTAAAATAAAAATGTTTTAATATTTATATGAGTTTATGTTTAATAACCCCAAACCAAATTTTCATATTTTCAGGTAATATATCGAACACTTAATAAATACTAAACCCAAATGCGATTAAGTTGATGATGTGTTTCTCAATATTATGGTGAGTTGAGTTGGAACTACATTCTGTTGATTGAAGTATTTTGAGTAGTTCGTGAGTGAATAGCTATATACAAAATATGGATATACTAATTTACATAGTTCATTGTCAAGTAGCGCCACCACAACCAAGAGCGATACTTGACAATGAACTATGTAAATTAGTATATCCATATTTTGTATATAGCTATTCACTCACGAACTACTCAAAATACTTCAATCAACAGAATGTAGTTCCAACTCAACTCACCATAATATTGAGAAAATATTTCATTCCCGAGGGAAAATTTATTCATTTATAATAGTTAGATATATACAATAGGCTATTAAAAAACGGACTATTGGTTTCAAACTTCGTATATTGTTAATATAGGGGATGGAAAAGAACATCGAGCGAGGAAACATCTCATTCCTGTGGAAAAATATATTTTTTATTACTCATGCCAGAGAAGTACTAAATTGGCGCACACATTTTTGTACGCAAAATAGCTATTTGCCCACTGTACTCTTCCCACATACTTTTTTGCGTGCGGAAAGTATACTTTCCACACGTAAATTGACAATGAAACACACAAAGCCGCCTCTTGATTTTTCATTTAATAAATATTTCATAATTATTTCTATAGAAACCACCAACAAAATAATTTAAACAGTATTTAAGTAAAAAAAAAAAGAAAACACTCAAAAATATTATTTTAAAAAGGAATAAAAACTAGTAATAATAATGGAAAAAAGTATGTGAAATTCGTAATAAAATATAGTATATGCAACTCGGGCAGAATTGTCGATTGCCCACTCGACCGATTTCCAACTTCGCTCTCATGGGCAATCGACAATTTCCCGCACTTATTGCATAATATACTATTAAATGAAACAAAACAATTATTTGAGTTTGTTCGAACTCTGTTTGTTAGCAGCTAGAACGATATACAGCGATAAACATAGGTATTTACCCCGAGAAAGTATCTGGTTCACGAGGGAAAATGTATTTAAAATAAAACAACGAAATAACGACAACTGGCTGTTAAAAAATGGAAGATTTATTTTAAACATTACATATTGTTTACAAAGGGGGCAAAAAAACGCAAACTACTTTCTACCCCGAGAAAATATCTGAATCCTATGAAAGGTCTTACTCCTGTGGGAAAGTAGATTTAAAACGAATTAAAAAAGGGTTATTAACTTCATTCGAACTTTTCATATTGTTAAAACAATGTTATAGTCTACTTTTTACCCGCGGAGAAAACATTTTATTTCTGTGAAAAAGTTCCTAAGAGGAAACTAACAGTTTTCAATAGCGACACAATGAAACTACACTTTATACGTTTTATCTAGATGTCATAATTTCAAAAGCTACGAGTGCAATGGCTGAGCGGGTTCTAGCACACACTTTTGACTCGGTATTGTACTTAATATTGTGGTACGCTGCCGTGTCAAAAGTATGGGAACCCTTGAATCAAGATGCGCCCATACTTCTAAGGGCGTAGTATGTGCTAAAACCCACTCAGTCCTTCTACTGCCACGCGGACGAAGCAACGGGTAAATGCTGGTTACATAACATATGGTTAGAGCAAAAATGACATACATATTAATATAAAAAATAATCATATATATCAATGTTAGAGCAATGAATACAATCCCAAACCCATCAATTTCAAAGAATGAGAACGAATATCTAAACGTTAAAATCTGGGTCTGTGCACAATATATGGAGGAGTAAGTGTAAAAGTGAACCAAATCCATAATTTCCTCAAAAAAATATTATGGATGGTTCACTTTTACGCTGACCCCTCCACATGACACTGAACCATCTTGTGAAAATAAGAAAGTTAACAAAAAGAGCTTTGAGAAACAAGGTTAAAGGCTGACAAAAAGAAATAATTAGTGGTGTGTCATGCCATCTATTACATGTTTTATGAGCTAATCGGGCAAAGTGTTAATACTAGCGAATTTTTGAAATTTTTGAAACAAAAATTCAGCTATTACGGCCACTGTCATCACGCGACTCGAACCCTGGACTGTGACAGAAATTTGTTATGAGACCCTAGAAATCAAAAATAATATTCACTAAAATTTATAAATTTATATATATATATATATATATATATATATATATATATATATATATATATATATATATATATATATATATATACCAGTGTCCCATTTGGATGTACACATACGATTTACATGTTAATTTTTAACATTGGATTCCCATAAGGAAAAAGTTATGTCACAAGAGTGCTTAGAACAAACTAATAATACCAATTTATTATTATTACTACTGTTACGACTGTTACTATAGCTTTAGCAATAATAATGCAGTAGACTAAAGAAATGAATGTTGCAATTTTGAAACAATTCACATTTTTACATAATAAATATTTGTGTCATCTGCTGTAAATTTAAAAAGGCATTTTTTTATTTTCTTGAAGTCGTATGTATACATCAGGCCGGGACATCCAGTATATATATATATATATATATATATATATATATATATATATATATATATATATATATATATATATATATATATATATACCATGTGAGTTTTTTGAGAGTTGCCATTTCTTGGATGTAATGGAAATGTAACCAAGAAAAACACTATCGGTTGAAGTAGGTTGAAGTAGCCTCAAGTACATATGCATATTTTTACCGCCTAACTGATAAATTAAAAAATAATTAAAAAATTAAACTTGGGTAAAAAGAATCTTTTTGCTCATTTATGTTGTTAATCAATGCATTAGATCAGTTTTATCGAAAAATTAATATATAGTCTCTTTTAAAAATCTATAAGTTTGTATCATAGCTCGAAAACCATAAGAGCTATAAAGCTCCTGACTATAGCAATCGGTTGTCCCCGTCGATATCTACAACTCTTATTTGAATAATTTTTCGCTTAAATCAACGGTTTGGCTGTAATAAAAATGGCAACTCTCGAAAAACTCACACAGTATATATATATATATATATATATATATATATATATATATATATATATATATATATATATATATATATATATATATACAGCTGTCCCAAAAGTCAACGATGTCTCTTGAGGGATGATAGATTATTGAAATAATTTCACGATGACCTTTGTTGCAGTAAAATAGCAGTACCTTTTTCTCTAAAGTAAAGCGAAGCAAATGTTGGACCATTTTAAAAACTACAATAAATAATCTTTTAACGAAACTTGCCCCGGTAATGCAGTACATTTCTTTTACAGTATGAAGAGCCAAAGCTAACTAACAAAAAAATATTTATGTATGAATCGGCCTAAAAGGCTTTATTTTTCCCAGGATATTAGGTCTATTACCCTTGCTTTGGATTGTGATCTACAAAAGGACTCTTCAGGGTATCGTAATAAAAATAGAATTTCAGAAGATCAAATAAACTATCTGTCTACCTATATATCTATCTATCTATCTATCTATATATATATATATATATATATATATATATATATATATATATATATATATATATATATATATATATATGAATTTTAGTGAATATTATTTTTGATTTCTAGGGACCTCAAAACAAATTTCTGTAATAGCTGAATTTTCGATTCGTGTATCGATTATAAATATGTGGGTCCGCACGATAACTCTCGAACGAATTGTCCTACTTTTACGAAATTTGGTGAAAATGTTGGAAGTCCCGAACCGTTAGATAAAATTCGTTAGCCAGACACGACCGATGCCCAGAACATGATTTTTGGGACATTTTTCGTGAAAAAAATTAGTTTTTTGCCAAAATTTCCACTTAATCAAAAATTTTTGCAAATTTTATTACACCATTGAACAGAGAAGAAAAAATCACATAAAAAGGTCGTTAAACTATTATTCTAAGTCAACTAGTTTCCGAGAAAAACAGATTTTTGCAAAACGGAAATTCGCATGTTATGCAGGATGCTGCGACAAGGGTCTTTTTAACTTACAAAAGACTTGATAATTTTTAAGTAATACTCTTTGTTAATAGTGATCAATTTATTTTTAGAAATTGAAGAAAAGAAAAAACCATTTCTCAATAAATTTCTAGTAACAATTACTGACGTATTCATAAATATTTCCTTCAGTTACGGGAAAAATCAACATTAAAAAATCTTAGACCATTTACGCCACAGTAGAATCTTACCCTGCAGCAATGCCCCAATGTTGTGAAGCTGCATCAGCCGCATTTTTGAAAAGTGAAAGACCCACCAGTGACACCGTTGGTACAATTGTTAATGGCGTGACATATTTCAAAATATATCCAATTATACCACCATAACCAATAATCACTTGAGCCAATGCTGACACTGCAATTGCCCCTGACAATTCTCGCATTCTTACCTAAAAATAATGAATATAAGAATTCATTAAAAACAAATTACTTTTCTGATGAGAAAAAATTGTTTACCTGCCATAATTCAGTACGTTCATCTTGAGACATTTTATCAATTTCCAGTTCACTAGGACATTTCCATTGTGGCAAACTCAATATGGCAAGTGTTGGTACTAAAAATGATATTGTACCACCCTGTACAATTGGTAATCGACAACCAAATGTTGCCTGGAGCCATGTAATTAAGCCAGTAACAAAAATCATTGTCGATATAATATGACCTCTGGCCGGATCATCCTCTTGCATACATAATGCTGGACATAGAATAAATGGAATTGACACAATCGCACCAATCATTGTTAAATAATGCTGAAACAGGCGAAAGTAATACTAAAAATACAAAATATATAACCAAATGGAGTTATAAACACTGCAGAAAGACATCTATTTTAAATATCATAATTTTTTAGTTATAGGCAATTTCAGATAGAATTACGTATGATTCATCGCTAAAATATTTAAATTATTCCCACAAACGAAACAAAACAATCTTCCATTCTTTTCTAAACACAAACTGCAAATTTAAAGTTTACGTAATTGCAATAATGAAAGAGACAAGACTAGGAAAAGATGTTCCAATGTTTTTGAATAGAAGACGCCAAAAACGATTGTCGATTATTATTTTTACTTTTTTCAGTTTAAGGCATACTCACTTGCAATGCCATAAAAATACAAAGATACCATGGTGGTATATCGTCAATACCATAGGTAATACCAGACGATGGCTTTTCGAATTTAGTTGTTTGATATTCATTTTGTGATAATTTATAATCAGCTAGATCATTTACCGTTACCGTTGCATCCGTCATATAAGATTCATTTCCATTCTGAAAGTTAAAGGTCTTTAGTTAAAAACAAAATATTCAAAGATCAATACAGAAAATTTCTAAAATGTCAGAGAATATTTTAACTTGAAACTGGCATTTTTACTTAGAAAATTGTGCTTTAATTATTTCAAAACATTTTCCCTTTTTCGAGAAACAGGAGGAATATATCCGAAATAAATGTCCTCTTGCGACTAATTAATTATAAGAGGCATTTTTATTAAATGCATACTTAGCACATTAATGGACATAAGTAAACGATCGATCCGACCGGTCCAGGCGATCGGAACGTACCCGCAATTTACCCGCAAAATGGCACGTGGCACAATGCGGTCAAATTCGACATTCAAACCGATGCGGGCACCTCATAAAAACTACTTTTATAGAAATACAATTGGCGACGCAAAGATTCTCACTCGCGCCTCTGGTGGTAAAATTAGAACTAGCATCAAGTAAAAATATACGTATACGATTACTGGGCGATATAAAATCTAGTAATTTGTATAGTACATTTTTCTATCGACAATTAAACGTATACAAAAATTTTTTACTTGATACAGCTTCTAATTTAAAAAACCAGGAGCGTTCGCGTAATCTTTGCGTCGCCAATAGAACCAATAAGTGGATAAACGTATCAAACATAAAATGCTTTGAAATTGTAGGCACACAGGGCCATAAAATTATGTAAATTTTAAGTAAATATTTGTGTCTATTTACAATTAAATGCAAAATCTGGAATTCCCAAAAAATTTTATTACTTCTTTTCTGAATAGCGAAGGATATGTAAAAATCAAAATACATATTAAAGGAAGAAAAAAATAAGATGGATTTTATTGCACATTGACTGCAAATACCTTCCATTTTTTTCTTATTTTGATGCATATTTCATCATGAAAATGTAAATTTTTATTTTCCGACAATGATTCATGTATTTTTCAGTACTTACCTAATTGGTAATTTAGCCGTGTGTATATTTAGTTACTCATATTATATATTTTTTATACCTATTTCTGCGAAAGTTCTCTGGTCTACAAGTGCTAATAAATGTTTGGCAAGAAGCTTCAATCTCTCGTTTACTGTTCAAATGCTTTGTAATAAATTTTTTTATTTAGAAATAAATCGCGTTTATTTGGTTAAAAAATAATTGATAAGAAGACAAAAGCATATGGTATTATATTGAATATTATTAAATGTATTTAACTTTCATTTAATAAACTAAATTTTAAATATCATTTAAAAATTTTGTATTTACCTAATGTTATACCCAAAAGATGAAACAAAATTGAATACGTGACCCATACAATAGATTTAAAATTGTTTATTATTTTAATTGCACTAGTGAAAACATTTATCTTTAGATTTTTTACGTAACAGGTTGTCAAAAAGCAGAAAAAACCCCGTGAGCAGCGGAGCCCCATAACGGAAGTCGAATTTTTCCCTTCATCTTCGGTATTGAATGTCTACAAGCGAAATGTGATAGAAAGTCTACACGCGATTTGTCATTTTGGTGGTTTCAAAACTGATGATGAGTGTCCGGCTGATCGGGCCTTTAAAAAAAGGTTTTAAGTTTTTAAGGGCTGAATCTCAGTAAATTTCAATTTTGTGCCGATAGCAGTTAGCAGGAAAAAAGCCAACACAATTCGTACGAGGTCATTCCTACCCATTCTTATCCGCCAATTGCCTTTGTGTTTTATTTTTAAATATTAAAAAAGGACCTTAAATAGTAAACTGGAAGGCCTTTATGAAGATATTTTTTCTTTCCAAAAAAATCCAAAATTTTTATTTTATAAATAATAAAAATCCAAAATTCCTACTTTATAAATAAACAATGACTTTAATAACATTTTTAAATTACTTAATATGTATTATGGTCGCAAGCTCAAAAGACCTCCAGAAACTGAGGTGATTATTTCCATAGTTACCAACCAAACCAAGTAATTATGTTTTTATAAGAGTGAGTGAGTAAACTTCTATTTATTAATATGATAGACAAATATAAATGCAAATGTAGATAAAAATGGTCTTTTTAGCTTGCGCCCATAATATGTATTTCACTTGTTATAAAAGTAAGTTCATTTTTTTTAAATTTTTTAAAATTACTATTCGCCTACTTGTACTTAGAATAAAGATAATGCATTTAAAACACATTTGACAATACCATTGAATTCCGATATAAAAATGGGAGAAGTGGTGAGAAAAATAACGTGGAATCCCTAAAAGGCACTAGCTGGATACTAACTCAATACACGTACAAAATTTCAGCCCTCTAGGTTTCCTTAGAGAGTCTCTAGACGTGTTAGAAAAGAAGCAAAAAAATTAAGGAAATATTGGCGTAAAAATTGTAAGGGTAAGGACTAAAAGTTGAAACCTCCAAAATGCAGTGACTGGCTATTAGCTTAACCTGCACACAAAATTTCAGCCCTCTAGGTTGATTTGGGGAGATTTTGACCCGAACGAAACTGTTAAAAAACAAGAAAAATCATGTTCTTTTTGCTATAAAAATGGTGGGGGTAAGGGTTAAAAGTTGGGACCCCCAAAAGGCACCCCCTTGATACTAACTCAATCCGAATACAGCCCTCTAGGTTTATTTGGGTGACCTGTGCGAGTGGTATAAACTTCGAAAACGTCAAAAAAGCATAAAATTGTTTATTAAAAATGAGGGGGGGGGGGGGTAAAATATTAAAACCTCCAAAAAGCACAACCTAGGTACGAACTTTATCAACACACCAAATTTCAACCCTCTGCGTTAATTCTGGGGGACTGTGGGTGTGTTAGATCGTGCCAAAATACTTTTTTCCCCCTCTACTGCCTCCAAATCATCCTAGGAACCTGAATTTTTGATATGTTGTAGATAATTGACCGAAACATTATTTCCAACCGATTTGGAAAAGTTTTATTGTTTTACCGCCCCCACCACCCTCTTAAAGGCTGGGTCGAAGCCAAAATTTGACTCCACTTTGATAGTATTGTTGTGCATCGGAATGAGCCCCGTTTACAAAATTTCAGCTCTTCATTTCCATAAGGGGGCCCTATACATATTAAAAGGCAGCGGGAATATATATATATATATATATATATATATATATATATATATATATATATATGTCAGACTTTTTTTTACAGAATCGTGTTCTACGGGTCCGAAAACGGGTAGCGCCCCTACTCTCGCCTCTCGCCGTTCTTATCGTATGGCTGTATAAGTCTAATTTTTTCAAGGAAAAATTCGACTAAAAATTGTTATATATGCATCTATTTGTTGAAATAGGTGACCACTTGAAATATTTTTTTTGTTAAGTATTTTATTACCTACCCACTTCAACAGTTCGTAAGATGCCCGCAGACAGAATGTCCGTCAATTTGCCCGCAAAAATCAGTTCGCATTGGTCACGGGCAGTCGCATTGGTCACGGAGGCCGCACGAGCAATGGGATGGGCGCCCGTCACGGTCTATCCACACACTAATATGTACAGGGTCCACCATCTAACGTTTTTTTTTTTTTAATTAGTGCTTATTTCGTGAATGGTAACACTTAGCTCATGTTTGATTTGACAGATAATTAGTTTTATCCTTCCGCTGAACGAATATGGTTGTGTATACGCTTGAACAACGCTGGGAAATATTGCGACATTACTTTGAAAATCATGGTAATGTTGCAGAATGTGTGCGAAAATTGCGTACGGATTTTGGAAGAAGAGAAGCACCGTCAGCTCCGTATGTTCGTTATCTTGTGAAAAAAGTGAAAGAAATTGGCATCCTTATCGATAAACCAAAGCGTGAAAAGCCAAAAACAGTGCGTACACCCGAGAATATTGCTGCTGTGGCAGAAAGTGTGCGTGAAGCGCCATCAACATCAATTCACCGTCGTTCTCAACAATTGGACATTTCGGAGACATCATTGAGACGAATTTTGCATAAAGACCTTGGTATGACGCCATACAAAGTCCAATTGGTTCAGGAGTTGAAGCCAACTGACCATCCAATGCGTTTTCGCTTCGCTAACTGGGCCTGCGATCGACTTACAGAAGATGCCGATTTTGCAAAAAAAATCATCTTTTCAGATGAAGCTCATTTTCATCTTGGCGGGTATGTAAACAAGCAAAATTGTCGCATTTGGGGCACATAAAACCCTCACGCATACATTGAAAAGCCGACGCACCCAAAACGAGTCACTGTTTGGTGCGGATTTTGGTCCAGAGGCATAATTGGGCCATTTTTCTTCGAAAATGAGCAAGGAGTGGCCGTTACAGTCAATGGCGATCGTTATCGGGCCATGTTGAACGAATTTTTGTTCACAAAAATTGAAGAGGAGGATATTGGCAACATTTGGTTTCAACAGGACGGCGCTACGTGCCACACAGCCGAAGCTACACTCGATGTTTTGCGCCCTGTTTTTGAACATCGCATTATCAGCCGCAGAGCTGATGTCGTTTGGCCACCTCGGAGCTGCGATTTGCCACCGTTGGACTATTATTTGTGGGGTGCCGTCAAGAATAAGTGTTACGCCGACAAGCCAGAGACAATTGACGCTTTAAAGGACAATATTCGTGAAGCCATTGGTGAAATACAGCTGCACACAATCGATAATGTGCTTAAAAATTGGACCGATCGTGTAGGCTACTGCATGGCCAGCCGAGGCAGCCATTTGAATGAAATTATTTTCCATTATTAACCGGAAGGATTGTACTTTCAAATAAAAAAAAAAATTTGAGAAAATATTTAGTAGTTTTTTTTATAGCATATAAAAAAAAAGTTATTTGGCGGACCCGTTATTATGAAAACAATCACAATTGATACACTGAATCGTATGCAAAATAAAAGTCAATGTAGTAAATGTTCACATTTTTTAAAAAGTATGCATTAGAATGTACGCTTACTATTATCAATGACAATTTTTGAAGGATCATTCTTTTGTTACATTATATTTTTTACAACCTTATGGTAGTTAATGGTAATAAAAAAAAATAATAAAAAAATTGATGTATCCTTTAAATTTTTTATTTTTATTTTTAAAAACAGGTACATTTTTAAGAAATTGTTAACATTAATTATTTATGTAATCAATCTGTATATAGACTAAGTCAGACTAAATTTTTTAATTTAGGTATATATTCTTTGTAAATTTTTACATGCAAAGTACTAATTTTATATTTTTGATTTTATACATATTCTTCAAATTTTATGCAATATAAGGTATCGGTAATTATTAATTATGGTGAAAATTACTGTTTTGTCGGAAACTATTTAAACTATCAATCTGTAAGTCTTTAATTTTAAAAACTAAACTTGGACGTAATTTTAGTCCCATTTGTAACATAAACAATCATTTAAATTTATTTTTTGATAAATAACAGATAAATCATTAACATCTAATAAAAAATATTAGACTAATTTTTCGATAAATAACATCGGATAATTAACAGTCGACGATATGTAGTACAGTCTAGCACACGAAGTCCGATGCCCAAATGCAATATTTTATAAAAATAAAACTTTAAAAATTAGCTTAATATTTCTTAAACACAAAATAATTAATCTAGACAAAATAAAAATCAATCCATTCTTTGATATATTTTAATTTATAAGGAAAGTTACTAGTTATCCAAATATTTCTACGTACATATAGTCCCTTCAACAAATGATTGACTGAATAATTATATTATCATAATATTATATGACTTGTTTATAATTAATTGCAAAATTAAGCCTTTGCATGTAAAAATTTACAAAGAATTATATCAATTAAAAAGTTTAGTCTGACACAGACTCTAGATATTGTATATTTACATAAATTAATGTTAACAATTTCTTACTTTACCTGTTTTTATTAAATAAAGAAATTTTTTAAAAGATACATCAATTTTTTTAATTTTTTTTATTACCACTAACCACCATAAGGTTGTAAAAAAAAGGTTGTATCCTTCAAAATTGTCATTGATAATAGTAAGGGTACATTCTAATGCATAGAATGCATACTTTTTAAAAAATGTGAGCATTTACTACGCATTTAATAGGTACATAAAATATAACATTATTTCTATTTTACATCACTTAGCTTTAATATTTCATAGTACAGTAACTGAAGCATTTGGCTACCAATTTTTTCGGATGGGATGGATTGGCTTGAAATTTGAACTGTAGCTAGGGAGTAGCCCAAGAAACAAAAGTTATATAATGCCGATGTGTGCTTTCACCCTAGGGGTGGAAGGCACCCCTTCTAGGGGTTGGAAATTTTTTTATGAAAAATAACCTCACCGTTCGATAGAGGGGCAAATTCTAAGCAAAAAATATTCTATAAGAATTTTTTGTACAATCAATATTTTTTGAGATATTGGCGCCTAAATGTGGTCGTTTTTAGCCCAAAAAATGCATGTTTTTGAGGGATATTTCGCAAATATCTCAAAAACTACAAGTTTTACATAAAAAATGCTTATGAGCAAAAATAAAGAAAATCAAGTAACAAAGAGATTGCATTCTTTTTTATTTTTGTAGGTAGAACACAACCTAAGTTATGACTCCTTGAAGTTAAAATCGATTTTGACGATAGCTAAAATCGAAACTTTCAATGTCATTTGGAGGAAAAATGAGAGGTTTTTCGAAAAAAACTCATATTACACCTTTTAAAGTACTTGAATAGACCTTTATTTTGAGCTGTGGTAAAAGCCATTAATATAAAAATTAACGGAGTTACATTCAAAGCAAAATGGTTGTCTTGATTTTTGAGAAAAAAAATTGGTATCAAAATTAATTACTTGACGGCAAACATTGAAACTAAGCGTAATCCGTCGCCAGTTTACTTTATTCATATATAAACAATGGGTTCTGGGAGTTTGAACGGATTTAGAAGTTTAAATTCGAAAAAATGACTGATATACTCTTGAAAAAAAAATTTAATTTTTAAAAAAATCATAGTTTTTTTCAAAATATTTAAAAAACTAACAAATTTATGAAAAAAAATTATAGAATGAAAATTGTAGGCCTTTTCTTGCTGAGAAATTTGCTTTTTTGTTCATTTTTGTACGTCCAAATTTGACTGAGTATGATCGTTAGAAGATCAAAATAGAACGCGAAGACTACCTTTCCTAAGCCCTTTAAACTTGCAAATCTAAAAATTGAAGGACTCAAAAAAATTGTAAATCATAAGACTTATAGTGCTTAAAATTTCCTACCAAATGGTTTTTTAAGCGAATTGATAACTTAAAAATTAAAAAAGTTATAGTAAGAAAACCAATTGCATTTTTTCGGTAAAATTTTTGGAGCAGGTAAATTACCATCATCTTTGTGTATTTTTTGTATTTTTTTAATAATTTAGTTAAAAAATTTTAAAAATAAATTCAATAGAATGAAAAAAAAATTAATTATATCAACATGTAATGTATAATTCACATGCTATTTTTCCATACATATAATTTTTATGCAATTTTTCCATAAAGGGTAGGATTTTTTATAAGGGGTAGTTCTTCTATCAGGGTTTTTGGGAGATTAAAAAGTTACAATATAATCATACATTTGAAAACTTTTAAAAAGTTACAATTCATCATATGTACACCAGTATATAATATCTCAAGCCGTTAATAATCGTTTTCTTCTTCATTTTATTGTAAGGGGTGGTTTATTTTTTAACGGTTGCAGCTTTTTAATGAGTGATAAATTTTCTAATGAAAAATAAAAGAGATATAATACATTGTGAATGCACCAAAAGGTTACTTTAGGCTGCTAAAACTTTTTTCCTATTTTTTCGAAAACAAAGGGGTAGTTTTTAAGAATTTTTTGGGTAGAAAAGTAACTGAATTTCATAAATTATATTAAAAAACTTGAAAGGAATTTTATCCAACATATTTGAACATAAATTGAATCTTTAAAATACGTAAATTTGGACTTTTCGTATTTTTGTCATACAAGGGTAGTTTTTACCCCTAATTATCAAAAAGCACACATCAAGACAATATAACTTTTGAAGTGTAGGGTCAGATGAGCTGGTATACAAATTTTCAGGAAAATCCATTCAATCCGAAAAAATTCGGAGCTTTTACATTATTTTGTCTTTCAGTGACTGTACTATCATGGTAAACTATGAATATTTTAAATCCAGTCACTAATATAATAGTGTCATACCATTGTCGCAAAACGATAAACGGATAGAAATTGTTGACGCGGTACAGCGTTGTGTCACAATCAAGCGCAAGTTTAACCTATCGTTCAATAGTTACGCCCATCAACGTATTATAAACGTCATATGCTTTCAGAATATTAGGTTCACAGATTCGCTAAAGTTCACCAACTTCACTGATCGTTGCAACATTAGTTTTCACACTTTATTAAGTATAGACCGGGAGAAGGTAACTGGGCCGTAGGGAGAAATAGAGTCCCCGGGATTAAACCGCATTTTTCTTTTAAATTTGCTCCAAGTAGTCAGTAAAAAATACTTTTTTCCCGGGCCCCTACTCAAGTCCAAGCCCCGAGGCTGCAACCTCGGCTTCTCCACTCTCTCGTCGGGCCTAGGAGGTAATACAGAAATGTTTACCCATCGATTTAGAGAAAATTTCATTTTTCTTGTAATAGTTTACCATTAGAAGTTACGAAACTGCTTTGTCCGCCAGTCCTTATCTTGTCCGAATTTGAACAGGAGGGTGATTTATCCCCTCTAAGGCGAGCCTAATTTATCCGTCGAATTAAAGACTGGGATGAAATTGATCTAATTGATCTTACGTAGAACAACGAAGTGAACTTGGTCGACCGTGTGATATTTTGTCCGATAGTTGTGGGCCGACCTTGAAAAGTAATGATTCTTTTGGGGTTGCAAATTTTTGAAGTTATCCATCGATATAACGGCTAAAATTTTGCCAGATTAAAGATAAAACCTTAAATTTCATTATTTCATTGATCAACCAGGTCTTGCCTTGTCCATTTTGTTTGGCGGACCAAATTTATTCGTGGGAGTAAGATTACATGCTGGTCATTACAAAATGATTCAGTCAAACCATTTTCAATTTTGTATTTAAAATGAAAATTTAAATCCATTTCACATTTAAAATAAAAATGCATGTATACTAAAATTTATGTGTATATGCATGTATGACTCATATTAATTATAGAACTCGAACTGAACGTAATCTAACAATAAGTTAAATGTAAGTTGATTCAATTAACTCAAATTTTTTATAACTCTAGTTGCAATGTCACTTGAGTTAAATTTGTTACTAGAGCTGCAGTTCTCTCAAATCAAACTTTTGTGACTCAAATTGTGTGCTATTATCTTCACATCGATAAGAAATGTTTTGCTATTTTGAGTAGATGATTTTCAGAATTCGCAGTCGTAGCGTAATCAAGGTTTGAATATGAAGGATGTAAAGATGAATTAAATTTTACAATATTTTTAAGTAATAATACTTCAAGAGTTAAAATTTATTTTCATAGCATGCAAACTTTATAAGATTTTCTCAAAAGGTTACTCTTATTTAGTTTCAGCACTTTTGATATTTTAGTAACTTTTTTTTTATTAATATAAAATATAATGACAAAAAATTTATAGAATAAATTTAAAGTAAAAACAAAAAGATGTTACATTTGATAATCCATTTTAAATATGTATAGTTATTTTCCATTTTCTATGTTTTCAAATATTTTGTGTTTTAAATGCATTTTTGGAAATCATTTTCCATTTTCTATTTTCTATTTTAAATGGTTTCTATAAACCAGTTTCCCCAGCCCTGCATATTATTACATTATTTTATGTATGCAGTTAGCTCTGTTAATAGATAAAATTCAATTCGGATTTCGCTAGTAAATCAAAGCAGAGTCTATCATAAGTGTGAAACGAAGTTTTCGAAATTCAGTGTGCAGTCCTGAATTGAAAGTCGAAAATATTTACTAAATTATCATTGTAATCGCGAGTCTGATAAAAATTGTATAAGGAGCTTTTTTGTAGATTTTATTATCCACAACTCTTATTTCAAACATTTTGGCGAAAAGTTAATATTTAAAAAATTATAGCAAAAAAGCGTGTTAGTTAACCAAACCGTGAGAAACTTTAAAGCCATATAACTTTTTCTATTTTCTGTCCGAACAGAAATGTGCTTCTTAGCTTTTTTTAAAGCCCATTTTGAGTAAAACATTAAAATTACGGTATGGAAATCAGCCATGCTGATGAAATATGAAGATATTTACTTTAGAGTTGTTTACTTACCTTACTTACCTTGACTCGAGCAGAGCCAAGTAAGTAATTGGTTTTGTACAAAATTTTGGAATATTTGATGTAAAAATAAATTAACTCAGAATTCAAATAATTTTGTGCGACTGAAACCGGGGGCCGCAAGTAGCAGTGCTGTATAGATACTGCATAAAATGTATCTAGATACAGATACAGATACTCCGAATAAATCTGTATCTAAATACAGATCGAGATACTCAAAATAAATTTGTATCTAGATACAATGTATTTAGATACTGGTTTAGACACACTTTTTTAGATACTTTTTAAAAATAACTATATAGCAGTGGTGGAGAACTATCGATATCACTATTGATAACTATCGATAGTTTTGACTATCGAAAACAATTGATATTTTTTCTTTCACTATCGACAGTTTTCGACAGCTTTTTGCAACCATATCATTTACTTAAATTATTAGAATCCAACTGCAGGTAAAATGAATAATGAAAAAATTTTTTAGCGACAGCCTGCATATAAATTATTAAGAACGAACTAAAAGAAAATTGTTCTACATGTTTCAGTCATTTAAATGACCATCTTCAGGAAAAATCAATAATTCAGTTGTGAAACAACTGAGAAAAAATATCAAAAGGACATAACCTCCAAATATCAAATGGATGTCAAAAATGACAAACGAAATAAAAGAAATTAAAAAATCAAAGAATCAAAAAATTAACGAACCCCATACGAAATAGGGAAAGTCAAAATCATGATAAAATATAAGAAGACGAGATGCGAACAAAATACTTACCGTATCAGGAAACATCAAGAATGTAAAAAATTCCAACGAAGTCGTAGAAAAACCGGTATAGTCACAAAGAAATTAAGTAACATCACAAAAAATTTCGAAAATCATTAAAAAATAAGAAAATTAATATAAAAGTAAAACCCAGTAATTATTACACTTGAAAAACACAATATTAAGGTGAACATATTTTAGTAGAAATTAAATTGTTAAGGTTAGAAAAGAAATTGAAAAATGATTATTAATTAATTATTAATAGTTAAGAAGGATCATGTGTAGTGTTTGAAGTTTTGTTATTAAATGGCTGTTCAAATTGCTTAGATAGTATTTTCATGAAAGAACGACATTGATCGTATGACAAAAGTTGCGCAGTCTCATTAAGAATAAGTTGATTAGAATTGTGATGGTGTGCAATATATAATTTTTCCAGCATGTCTAAGAGTGCCCCCTTTTTAGCAAAATGTAACGGTTCAAAATTATCAGCGATCACAAATTCGTGATCGGTTTCCAAAATGTGTTCAGCTATTGCAGAATAATTATTTAAATTAGAAGCCTTAATTGCTGCCAAATGTTCAGAAAATCTAGTACAGAGACGCCGGCCAGACTGACCAACGTAGAGGGCCCCACATTGACATTCGAATTTATAAACGCCTGATCTATGTAAAGGATTAATAGTATCTTTGTTTTTAGTGAGAAGACTTGCGATAGTATTACAAGAAGAAAAAGTTAGTTTTGCGCCATTTTCATGAAAAACTTTTCGGAACCCGTTCACTTATGAGGATATATATGGAATAGAAGCATATCTCAAATTAGGTGATTTTATAAATTTAGTTAAATTCGGAAACAACGTGTCAAAATGCTTATTTAAATGTTTAGAAAAAATTTTAAATATAAAATCAGTTTCATAACCGTTAGCATGCCCTATATGTATAATAATGGATAATTCACGGAGAAAATTAATGGTGTTAAGCGGATAGGAAAATAATCTATTAAAAGAATAGTTGAAAAATGCTAATTTGTGAGAAATAGGATGAGAAGAAAGTTGGTGAATACAATGATCTGTATGTGTAGGTTTTCGGAAAACAGAGATTTCAAAGCGTTTGGAATAATGGTCTCTTTTCACGGTGATGTCCAAAAAATTAATTTTGTTATTTTCTTCAAATTCTAGAGTAAATTTAATTCTGTCATGCAGGTTGTTAAGGAAATTTAAAAATTGCACCGCCTGGTCCCGAGTACCAGTCCAAACTACAAGTACGTCATCCACATAACGTCTCCAAAAACCAAGATATTCTAAACATGGGTGATTTGAATCGAAAATTAAACCCTCTAGATAATTCATGAAAAAATTGGCCATGAACGGTGAGCAAGAAGCGCCCATCGCTAAGCTATTGACTTGTTGATAAATTTTGTTGTCAAAAGAAAAGTAATTATAATCTAGTAAAAGATTGAGGCACTGTAACATAGCTTCAATATTGGGGGCGTCAGAGTTGTTGTTGAAATTAGTGGTAAGAAAATCGCGGAGGAGAGATCTTAATTCATCGGTCGGAACCTGGGTGAACAAATCGACAACATCAAAACTGAGTAGAAGACAATTTTTAGGTAATTCGATTTTTGTTAGATAAGAAATAAGTTCAGATGTGTTATTAAGAGAATATTTAAAATTAATATTAGTGAATTTGTAGATACTTTTTCTTCAAAGTATCTACAAATTCACTAATATTAATTTTAAATATTCTCTTAATAACACATCTGAACTTATTTCTTATCTAACAAAAATCGAATTACCTAAAAATTGTCTTCTACTCAGTTTCGATGTTGTCGATTTGTTCACCCAGTTCCGACCGATGAATTAAAATCTCTCCTCCGCGATTTTCTTACCACTAATTTCAACAACAACTCTGACGCCCCCAATATTGAAGCTATGTTACAATGCCTCAATCTTTTACTAGATTATAACTACTTTTCTTTTGACAACAAAATTTATCAACAAGTCAATAGCTTAGCGATTAGGTGTGTATAGTGAACTGCCTATTCAAACATGCAGTATGTATACGCAATTAGCTACTTATACATGTATGCGCTATTATTACAATTATTAATATTTTTATAATAACTGCACAATTATAAATAATTATAGTTTTAAGTTGTTCAATAAAATAATAAATAAACTATGAAGTATCATTTAATCAACGGCAGGAGCTCCGATTGAACTGAATTTTTTTTACATAATCTTTTTGGCTTAAGAAGTTACCCCTGCCCTCTAAATGGATTTTTGACGACGCGGATGAAAGCGTATTTTTCAACCCTCCGAATGTTTAAGTGTAGGGATTTCTAAAAGATAGTTTCCATTACCATGGCAACAAAAATTAAAAATAGATTCTTGTAGAATTGGGTGAGTAGTATAAAAAGGGAAGAATAAAGTTTTTCGATATTTTGCTTAGTTTTCGAGATATTAGGTGTCAAATTTCTAAAACTTACTATATTGAATAAATAATGAATTATACACATAATATGCATTGTATAATGTGTGTACCCATATAGTATAAATTTCTATGTGTAATTTCTATGTCTAGCTCATTTTTAAGTTTAATATTATTAATGGTATATTAAGGCTTTTATTGACAGAAGTAAGTAGAAAATTGACGGAACGACTTCACTGAAATCTCATTTTCAGGCAAAGGGTAATTAAATAATTTTGAAGCGATTACACGCCAAGAGGCCCATTTGTAAATAATTACCTTTTTGTCAAAAAATGAGATTTCAGTGATGCTGTTACGTTCATTTTTCAATTATTTCTATGAATAAAAACCGAAATATACCTACCATAAAAAAATTAGATTGTGGCTATTTATACATACAGTATGTATAACTAATTGGCTATTTATACATACAGTATGTATACGAAATTAGCTATTTATACATATATAGTGTGTATATGAAATTAGCTGTTTATACATAATTATGTGTATACTGAATTGGCTATTTAAACCTACAGTATGTAGTTATGTACTACCTAAAGCTAAACTGTATACACAGTTGGCTACTTATACATACTGATTGAATGTGCTATTATTACAATTAATATTTTCTTAATAACTACACCAATATAATAACCGAATACCTCCGATTTAGCTGAATTATTTTTTTACATAATATCTTTGGCTTAAGAAGTTATTCCCTAGACGGATTTTTGGCGACGAGGACCGGAAGTGTATTTTACAACCCTTCGAATGTCAAGCCTAGGGATTACTAACAATAAAAAATGTTTTCCGTTACCATAGCAACAAAAATTAAAGATCGATTCTTATTGAACTTGGTGAGTAGCACAAAAAAGAAACAATGAAGTTTTTCGATATTTTTCTTAGTTTTCGTGATATTACGTGTCAAATTTGAAAAACTTACTATATTGGATAGACAATTACGGTAGGTATATTACGGCTTGTATTGATAGAAGTAAGTGGAAAATGAACCGGACAACATCATTGAAACCTCATTTTCAGGCAAAGGGTAATTAAATAATTTTGAAGTCATTACACGCCGAGATATATTTGTAAATCATTACCCTTTGCCCAAGAATGAGATTTCATTGGTGATGTTCCGTTCATTTTTCACTAATTTCTATGAGTAAAAACCAAATTATATCATTCAAAAATTATATTTAAAACTGAGTTTATATCCGTAAAAATTGATACTACGTATATGTGTATGTGCACGGTTAAAAATATAGGATTAATAAGTAATCTACAGAGGTTACATATATGGCAACACCAAAATTTTATTAAAATCTAATCGGTTCCATATATTAAAAAATTTATTGTAATATAACTGATATTAAAAATTAATTGAACTTAGTTTAGACACAAAACCTAATTTTATTCCAATTGTATTGCAAACTAATACTATGAATGTTACGATTCTAAATTCAAAAGGTATTAAAAATAAGTAACGGTGGATCATATTTTAAACCAAATATGTATTAAAAGATAGGTTTCTTTGGTTTGAAATTTTAATATTGTCTGTATTAAAATCTAATATTTTAATTACTAAATATTGTAATGAAGGTTATATTGAAACTCAATTGCATTTTTGTATTAGCAACATTTTATTGATTTTTTTCACAATAAACAATGAATTTTAAAAAGTGAATTTTAAAAAAAAAAAAAGATCTTCCGGGCTTAGCTCATGGTCTGTTTCTTCTTGAACGGTTTCAGTAGATTCTTCTGATTTTTTCCTTTTTTTTGAACTATAATTTTTCTTAATAGTAGAATAAAACCTGTAAATAAAGAAGAAAGTTAGTAGAATTATTGTTAAATGTTAGTTGCAAAGACTTACCACATAACTGAAGTGCTTAAATTCTATGCTGACTGCTACGCCGAAGTTGTGCGGGTAAATAATTTTAATTTTGATATAAATAAAAATCAGAACACTTCGCTCTTGTCTGGTAGATCTTGAGTTCGAAACCAAACGGGGGAGATACGTTATCTAAATTACCATACGGCTCATCTATCAATAATCATTCCATTATCAAAATCAGCTATGTTTTACATCAAACGATACCATAGTAGATACGCACCTAGAAAATAGATAAAAAAAATCAGAATACTTTACTTTTCCATATATCGTTTTATACTTAAAATCGATATTACGTACCTTATATAAAAACCTGAGTTAAAAAATAATTTGAATTTTTATATTGATAAACAATATCAACTATTATTTCAGGAATCCATGTCAGTTGTATCAAAATTTCAATAAAAAGAAAATATTTTGCGAATGAACAATAATTTATTTAATAACGGCAATGACTATACAAACGTTTAACAAGTGAAATTACATTTTTAATTTTAAATATTCAAGCATTTTATACTTAAATGTTTTAAACCCGACCGAAGTTACAAAAATAAACAAAATAATTGGACAAAAAAGCAACAAGTTCTGTTTGTGTATGACTGGTACGCATTTAGGTATATACCTACATATTTTGATACCCCGTGAGAAATGTCCTTGATGTTAAATAATAATAACTGACCAACAGAGAAAACAATACTGTAAATTAAATGGGTTGGAGTGAGAAGGACATAATAACAAATTGGGTATGCACGTGTCACTAACACAACACAAAACACACTGATCTGATTGAATCCAAATTAAGATTAAAATCTAACTATTCTTTAATTTGGAATTAAAAAATGTATATAATTTGGATTATGTTTTATTATTTTTTTGGTTTCGTTTTTATGATTTAATAATTTTGTATTATATTTTAATCAAAAATGGTTTAAATTATGGAAAATAATATAATTAGATTAAATCTGAATATCAAGAAATATTGGAAATATTTTAATATAAGTGCAAGATTTAATTTTAGTATTTTAACGTTTAGTTTTCTCAGTAAGTTAAGGTTGGATTAAAAAATTAGTCCAAGATTTTTAACCGTGTGTGTATTATATTATCTCATTATAGTAAGTTTTAGAAATACAACACATATTATCTCGAAAACTAAACAGGATATCGAAAAAATTTGTTCTTCCTTTTTTGTTCCATTGACCAAATTCTATAAGAATCTGCCTCTAATTTTTTATTACCATAACAAAGGAAACCTTTTTCTAGTCCTCAGATATGCAACATCCGGTTCGCATCGCCAAAAATCTGTTCTTAAGCTGAAAAGATATACAAAATTCAATCGGTGGTACGTGAGAATTTCGTTATTATTAGAATCGATAAATTTGTTATTATAAGTTATTTTACTGTCACCAGTGGAAAAGTCCATTTTAATACGCGCACCACGAAATTTTGACGATATTTTTGGTGCTCAATGTGCACATTATACATCAGAAATTACGGTAATTCTGAATAAGTAGTCAACTGCGTACACATACTGCACGTTTAAAGAAAATATTCCATATACATACTGTATGTATAAATAGCCAATTTCGTATACATACTGTATGTATAAATAGCCAATTGCGTATACATTCTGTATGTATAAATAGCCAATTGCGTATACATACTGTATGTATAAATAGCCACATCCAAAAATTTATTTAAAAATGAGCTTATATTCATAAAAATTGATACTATGAATGTACGTATCTAAAACATTATCTCATCGCTAATATAGTAAATTTTAGAAATCTGACACATACTATATCGACAACTAATTGTAAGCAGGATAGCAGAAAAAAGTTTATTTTTTCTTTTTTGTTTCAGTTAAAAAGATACCCCTGTCGCAGCATCTGCATAACATAGCGAATTTCCAAATCTTGGGCACTGGCGGATCTCATCTAAGACCTGTACCTATTTAAAATAGTTTAGCTTTCTAAGAGTAAAAGAATTTTTAAAATCGGCTGGATAATTAGTTCTGGTATTTTTGGGGACCCAAGAACCCGAACGGATTTTGTGCAGCATAGTTGTATCCATCTAAAATAATTTAGTTCTCTAGCAGTGAGAAATTTTTTAGCATCGGTTCGATAGCTTATTACTGGCGTTTTCAGATCTGCAAGATCCCGGTGGACCTCATTAAAAAATCAGCTCGACCGTATATTCTAGGCGGACTTTATGTAATATATATATATATATATATATATATATATATATATATATATATATATATATATATATATATATTCAAAACCCGTTGTGTAACATTGTACGCCGCATTTGCATCCGCAGGACAGTTGTGGATCTCAGATAACACAACCTGTACCTATCTAAAATAGTTTACCTCGGTAATAGTAAAAAAGTTTCAAAATCGGTCAGTTATTTTATTTTTGACACTTTTAGGTCCCACTGACCCTGTCAGACCTTACATAACGTAATCTATATGTATCTAAAATAGCTTAGCTCCCCAACCCTTTTGGATCCGATGGACCCTGGCAGACTTTACATAACGTAATCTATATTTATCTAAAATAGTTTAGCTCTGTAACAGTGAAAAAATTTTCAAAATCGGTCGGTTAGTTTATTTTGACCACTTTTGGGTCCCATGGACCCTGGCGGACCCTAAATAACGTAATGTATGTCTAAAAAAAATAGCTTAGTTCCCCAACAGTGAAAAAATTTTCAAAATCGGTCGGTTAGTTTATTTTTGATACTTTTGGATCCCATGGGCCCTGGCAGACCTTACATAACGTAGTCTATATTTATCTAAAGTAGTTTAGCTCTGTAACAGTGAAAAAATTTTCAAAATCGGTCAGTTAGTTTATTTTTGACACTTTTGGGTTCTATGGACCTTGGTGGACCTTACATAACGTAATTTATATTTATCTAAAATAGTTTAGCTCTGTAACAGTGAAAAAATTTTCAAAATCGGTCGGTTAGTTTATTTTTGACACTTTTAGATCCCATGGACCCTGGCAGACCTTATATAACGGAATCTATATTTATCTAAAACAGTTTAGCTCTGTAACAGTGAAAAAATTTTCAAAATCGATCAGGCAGTTTATTTTTGACACTTTTGGGTCCTATGGACCCAGGCGGACCTTACATAACGTAATCAATATTTATCTAAAATAGTTTAGCTCTGTAACAGTGAAAAAGTTTTCAAAATCGGTCAGTTAGTCTATTTTTGACATTTTTGGGTCCTGTGGACCCTGGCGGACCTTACATAATGTATTCTAAATCTATCTAAAATAGTTTAGCTCTGTAACAGTGAAGAAATTTTTAAAATTGGTCGTTTAGTTTATTTTTTACAATTATGGGATCAGTAAATCCTGGCAAAACTCATACAAGTCTAGTACTCTAACAGTAAGAAGAGGGTTCTAAGGATCTCATATAACTTATGGCAGTCCGTAAGCTTCTTGCGGACATCATTTAATTAATTAATTCAAATACTTTAACTTACTAACTGTGAAAAAATTTTTAAAATCGATTGGTTAATTAATTTCTGGCCTTTTTAGGTCCCGAAAACCTTGACCTCACATAAAATACCTTAAATCCATTTGAAATGGTTTAATTTTTTAACATTATTAATTATTAGTGAAAAAATTTTCAAAATCGATTCAAAATATTTTTCCGTGCATACATATGTACATTGTACATATTTTGTTTTGTTTCATATTTAATAATATTATATCATAACATAATCTTCAATTTCTTGTTTACTTAAAAATTCAATAAAAAAAAAAATTCTTCATTACATTAGCTTAGAAAATCTGTTTAATTTTCCTTTTTCAACTTGAGATAGAACCATGCTAATTATAATGCAATAAATGAGAAACAAAACTCTATACATGTATGTGTGTTATAACACATGCATGTGAATAGACTTCACTTGTTCTCACAAAATTCTTTAATAAAAAAGTGAAATATTTTTATACTTCATAAAGAACTGAGATATAAATATAAATTACTTATTAGACTAACAAAGAAAGAAAACTAATATAATGGTGAAAATTTACATTTTCTCGAAAAATACTTAAAATAGAAAGAAAATTATAAGAATATTTTCTTCATAATTTTTTTTCCTTTTCAACGATGTAAAAATCGAACTGTCTTATGATAGGATCGAATGATAAAAAATGGCCAGAAAACCTACTTCTGGGCATCCGACGTGTCTGGCTAACGAACTTAGGCGAGCCAATTCAGAATCCAGTCCGCACACAAAATTTCATAAGCATTAGACGTTTCGTTCGAGAGTTATCGTGGCGACACATATATATATATATATATATATATATATATATATATATATATATATATATATATATTGTTACAATTGCTGATTTTTAACAAATAGAGATATTATTATTATTATTATTATTATTATATATATATATATATATATATATATATATATATATATATATATATATATATAAATTTTAGTGAATATCATTTTCGTATTCTAGGGACCTCAAAACACATTTTTGTTATGATCCCGGGCTTAGGTCCCGTCATGACACCTACTGTAATAGCGTATTTCCAGTTTCACTTTTGGAAATTCGCTAATAATGTAAAAAAAAATTCAACTCAATCGGAGGTATGCGGTTTTTGGAACTCCAGCCAAATTCGATGTTATTAGTTCAAGTGGCAGTTCGATTTGATCATGCATATTCCATAAATTCATTATTATCCGAACCATTCATCATTTTGCAAAAGGAAGTTACTTATTGTCACCAGTGGAAATGTCCATTCAAATACAATACTATAGGGGTGTCAGGTTTAGTTGAGGGTGGTTTTGGTGTTGCTAGTTGTATACATAGTTATGTATGAGTAGCCAGTTGCATATATATACTGCATGATTAAATAGCTAATTCGGTATACAAATCATATGTATAAATAGCCAATTGCGTGTACATATTGTATGTATAAATAGCCAATTGCATATACATACTGTATGTATAATTAGCCAATTCTGTATACATGTTATAGTCAAAGGTCGATATGCAGTCCCTTCGCGGAACGACTATTTTATCCTAGGTTTGGCTAACGCTTTTCGGCAAACCCGGAAAGAGGTTCCTATTTCGGCCTTTGACTGATGTATTTTTAGTCAAACCTAGAAGTACCTAACTTTTTAGTCAAACGTCGGAACTAAAATAATCTGTTTCGGTGTTTTCCTAGTCTATCCTAGAAGCGACTAAGGCACATTCGGTCAAACGTCGATTTGTACTGCACTTGTTTAAACAGGTTTTTGCATGCAAGCCTAACTCTTTGCGGTATTCTAATAAAGGCTATTGGCGGATAAGCATGAGTAGAAATGCCCCCGCACGAATTGTGTTGGTTTCTTTTCTGCTAACTGCTTTCGATATAAGATTACAATTTACTGAGTTTCAACCCTTAAAAACTCACCCTTTGGAGGTAAAAAATTATTTTTTGAAAATCACAAAAAATTTATAACTTTTTAGTGGCTTGACGGATTTAGCTGGAATTTTTATATGTTTTAGATACCTCTATAGTGTACCTCAGAAAAAATTATCAACTTCAAAAAAAAATTATAACCCCCCCCAAAAAAAATTGTTTAATTTTTCAATATTTTTTTTTCATCAACTTGTAGCTATGGTACAATCACCAAAATTTTTTTCACCAAAGTTTTTGGCTGATTGCGGAATTTGAAGATTTGAGTCGACCATTTTTTTTTTCGAAAACTAAGCAATCACAAATGTTTTTATAAACATATTCAAAATGTGTAAACGATTTCCAATCGATTGAATACCCGGAAGCCTATGCCTATCTCTAAAAAATATTCTCGGACATTCAATTTTTTTAACTATGATGCACCCGGAAAAAAATTCTGGAAAAATTATATGTTCTATTGATCATAGTGAGGAGCCTGTAGGAATATTTTGGTGATTGTACAACGAACATAACTTCGAAAAAAAAAATCTTTTTGGACATTTTATTTTTTTTAACTATGACGCACCCGGAGAAAAAATCTAAAAAAATTATATGTTATATCGGTCATAGTAGGAAGCCTGCAAAAAAATTTTGGTGATTGTACTATAGCTACAAGTTGATGAAAAAAAATATTGAAAAATTAAACAATTTTTTTGGGGGGGGGTTATAATTTTTTTTTGAAGCTGATAATTTTTTCTGAGGTACACTATAGAGGTATCTAAAACATATAAAAATTCCAGCCAAATCCGTCAAGCCACTAAAAAGTTATAAATTTTTTGTGATTTTCAAAAAATAATTTTTTACCCCCAAAGGGTGAGTTTTTAAGGGTTGAAACTCAGTAAATTGTAATCTTATATTGAAAGTAGTTAGCAGAAAAAAAACCAACACAATTTGTGCGGGGGCATTTCTAGCCATGCTTATCCGCCAATAGCCTTTATTTGTCATTCCGTATTTGTGCATTGAACGTGCGGGAGTGTAAGCTTAAAGATGTGTGAATCAAACTGTGCTGTGACGGAAAAAGTGGATAAAGAAACTTTGAAAACTTTAAAAGTTTATGCCGAAAATATTTAATCTGAGTAAGAGTTCAGTGTATCAGAGTAGGGACAAACAGGGCCGGATCTAGGGAGCATTGGGGGTACGTGCCCCCCTGAAAGCTTTTAGGGGCGTCAAAAACGTAAGTTAAGAGGCACCAAAACGGTAAAAAATTTTGTGCCGCAGTGATATTTTAAAAATTTTTCTCTGGAAAAGGAATTAATGACTAAAAAAGGTCAACACTATCCGTTTCTGATAAGTGCCAAATTTACTGTTGACCTTTTTTTCTTGGTCATCACATAAAAATTTTTACCGCGGAGGGCGCCAACAGCAAAATCCCCCCCCCCCTTATAGCTCTAGGTCCGGCCCAGGGGACAAAATACGAAATAATAAACACACTTTTTGCTAGGAACCAGATACAAGAATGCAAAGAGAAATTTCTTAATTTGGAAGATGCGCCCAACGTTCAGCTTTCTCTGAGGGAGATTAATATAAAAGATTCTAAGTCTGGGGGCCAAGGTTTTATAAAATGCCACTGTAATAAAAAACGTTCATCAAAATTGTGTATATGTAAAAGATCGAACGTATTGTGCAATCAAAGATGCCACAACGCATCACCTTGTCAAAATAAAGAGTAATTTTTTTCGTTTTTTCTTTAATTACAGACCCTATTGTCATGATACAAAATAACAATAACCAATTTTATTTCTTGTTGTGATAATTCATTCCTAAAATATGGGAACAATAAACATTAAAATTACAAATAGGTATTCTTTTATTATAGCTAATAATTAAATAATTTAGGTTTGACTGGTCAAACCTCGATTTCATCAAATTGAGTTTCGGCGTTTGACTGTCCAGATTAGTCTCTCCTAGGATTAATCAAAAATTCGTTAGTCAAAGGTAGAAAAGCGCTATTCGTTTGGACTTTGACTGAGACGTTATGTCAGACCTGAGGTTTGACTAGGCTAGGATAACCAATGGATAACCAATTGGTCCATTGTATTAGCCCAAAAGTTCTATGAAATATGATTTTAGCAACAGAAACTTGATTATCAAAAACTATCGATAACTATCGATAGTTTCACGATTGAGTATCGGTAACTATTGATAGTTCTCCACCACTACTATATAGTATATTCCTTCCTTAATGCCGTTAAATATACCCAACAGTTTCATTTGTATTATTCAAAATATGGAATATAAGAAGATAAAAAAACACTTATTAATTATTAAAAGCTTTTATTTAACTTGCTATGTTAGTATGTTGGTTTAGATCAAATCTTGGAATCAAAATCTAGACAGGTTCTAATTGAGCTAGAGGTTTCAAATTTTGCATATCTGTATAACCTTGATGACAATGCAATATTGTATAATTAGTTTTATCATGTATTAATTACTTCCTCTCTTTCTAATTTAATATTTGATTAGCCTTACGGCATGTCAATTAAGAATAAATTAAATAAATAAATAATTAGTTCTGTCCTAAATCGACCCAAACCGAAATTGTTAATTTTTATTCCTATGCAACTTTTTGACATTTCGAATTGTCAAATATTGTCCAGTGATTTTACATTGCAATTTTTTGTTTCCATAGTTATGTTTGATTAGGGTAACTTAACCGATTAAGATATAGGTATTTAATTTTTTTTTTAAATTAATCATCAGACTAAAAAGTAGAAAATAAATTTAAATAAAAAAAATGTTTTGAGTGAAGTTTGAAGCAATATGCAACATAATCTATAAAAGCTTGAAGCGTTTAATTAAGTTTGGTTACTATTGAAAAGTAAAATAGCTACACTTATATCCAAAACAGAAATAATTAATGATAACGCTTCAAGCTTTTATAGATTATGTTGCATATTGCTTCAAACTTCACTCAAAAGTTATTTTTTTTAGCCCATTATTAAATAAAAGCTTTTTCTTAAAAAACATTTTTTTACTTTACTTTTTTTTTATTATTAATTATATTTAAAAAAAAAAAAAATTTGTTCGAATTATTTTGCAACATTAATTACACATAAGAATCACACATATAGTATAGGCAATAGTATAGTCGTATAGTATAATTTATGGATGTGGCTATTTATACATACAGTATGTATACGCAATTGACTATTTATACATACAGTATGTATACGCAACTGGCTATTTATACATACAGTATGTACACGAAATTGGCTATTTATACATACAGTATGTATACGCAGTTGACTACTTATACATAATTATGTATACAAGTAGCAACGCCAGAAGTTATCCCTAATGCCCTGAACACCGAAAAATGAGTTTTTTGTTAAAATTGACCAAAATTCAAGTTTTCTAAAATTTTTTTACACCATTGCAAAGAACGGAAAAAATAACATAAGATACTCTTTGAACCATTGTTCTATTTAAGCAGGTTTTCGAAAAAACTAACTTTTTAAAAAGGCAAATTGTTGTGTTAAACAGGATGCTGCGACAGAAGTACAAATTAATGTTACTACTTTTATTATGTATATGTACATGGTTATTCATATAATAGTATGATACTTCTTATGTAGGTACGTATATATCAGTTTTATATATCAGTTAGTTATCAGTTTTTTCTACGTATATATCAGTTAGTTATCAGTTTTTTCTAGGATTCCGAAAAAAAATGTTTTCTTAGGATTCCGAAAAATCTCGAAACTTTCATAGTTTCATAAAATTTTTCATGTACACATTACAAATACAGTAGAACTTAGATCGTCGTGACCGGGACTGTGAAAATTTCTTATTAAATTTATTTTTACTACTACTTCGGAACTTTTTAATCGAAAATTCGCTATGTTATGTAGGATGCTGCGACAGGGATATTATGAATATAAGCTCATTTTTAAATATATTTTTTTAATGGTATATTTTGGTTTATATTCATAGAAATAAGAGAAAAATGAATGGAATATCACCACCGAAATCTCATTCTTGGGCAAAGGGTAATTATTTACAAATGGGCTTCTGCGTATAATTGCTTCAAAATTATTTAATTACCCTTTGCCTGAAAATGAGGTTTCAATGATGCCGTTCAGTTCATTTTCCACTTCTATCAATAAAAGCTGTAATATACCGTAATTATCTATCCAATATAGTAAGTTTTAGAACTTTGACACGTAATATCACAAAAACTAGACAAAATATCAAAAAACTTTATTCTTCCATTTTTGTATTACTCACCAAGTTCTATAAGCATTGGTTTTAATTTTTGTTGGCAACGGAAACCATCTTTCAGTAACCCCTAGACTTAAACATTCGGAGGGTTGGAAAATAAACGGTCCGCGTCACCAAAAATCCGTTTAAGGGGTAACTTCTTAAGCCAAAAAAATTATATAAACAAAATTCAGCTCAGTCGGAGGTATGCGGTTATTATAATTGTATAATAATTATAAAAATATTAATTGCAATAATAGGACATACAATCAATATGTATAAGTAGCCAATTGCGTATACATACTGCATGTTTAAATAGCCAATTCAGTATACATATCATATGTATAAACAGCCAATTTCGTATACATACTGTATGTATAAATAGCCAATTTCGTATACATACTGTATGTATAAATAGCCAGGTGCGTATACATACTGTATGTATAAATAGCCAATTGCGTATACATACTGTATGTATAAATAGCCACATCCATAATTTATAGGATAGACGTATACTATAGACCAGCGGTTTCCAAAGTGGAGGGCGCGCAAGGTTCGCCAGGGGGGCGCAGGTTAATTGCAAATATCGTCGTTGTTTTGACAAAATCAAGCTCTCAAACATAATTTCCAAATAATGGACATTTTATATTAAGAGGTATTACGTGGGTTTTTTTAAGCAAAAAAGCACTATTTTTCCTATTTTTTTTTTACAATATAAGAAATTATAATTTATTCCAACTTTTGGCATATTATTATATATTATTTTGAGATACTGTAAAAAAATTTTCATGAAGAAAAATGACAATCAAGCTATTTGCAGCTAGTTTTCGAAAATCGCTGATTTTTCGCCGTAGGCAGAGTAACTGATAAAATCAGATCTGAATTCAAAAAACAAAAATTTTTCTACTAGTAGATGCTTATATGGGTTATACCTACTTGAATGAAGGATTACGATTTCTGTTCGTTATATCTCATTTTACAAATAGAAAATAAAAAAAAAAAAAAAAAAAAAAAAAAAAAAAAAAAAACGAAAATTTTTGCAAAAAATCAAAATTTAAAACACTGTCAAAAATTGAAATTTAATTTTTTTAAAATCCCTTCATTCAAGTATAAGCCATAAGCAATTAAGTATCTACTAATAGAAAAAATTTTGATAAGGATTTCACGAGTTACTTTGCCTACGGCGAAAAATCAGGGAAAAAAACTAGCTGCCAATGGCCTAATTTTCATCTTTTTTCTATGAACATTTTTTTACAGTTACTCAAAATAATACCTACATAATATAATGTATAATTAATAATAATACCTATAAATGCCAAAAGTTGGAATAAGGGCGGCATTTCTGTAAAAAGAGGGCTACAACTGACGAGCAAAAAAAAAGATCGCCGGTTTCAAGTCGTTCAAGGGGCCCCCAAAACGATTCTCGCGAGAGGGCCTCTAAATGTTTACCGCCGCCACTAGGTAAAATTATATTATATTTTTAAAAAATTGAATAAACTGTTGGAAAAGGGTCAATGTAGATAAAGTAGATTTTTCTTATAAAAATCTAAGAGCTTCAACCTCTGCTGAATTAGAGTAAGTTTGTTTTAAATTATGTGTATGTACAATCATTTTAAAGAACTGGCCAACTGACCAATAAAGAATCTTATCTGGATACTTTGCACATGCACACATTAGCCACTACGGAATGTTATTACCGCAACATAATCAAAATATTAGGTGTGTTCCCGTACTATAAAAAATTGTAAAACATCATTCTAATTAGAGATGGGAATCGGGCCGGGAGTTTCAAGGGTCCCGTCGGGTCCCGCCGGGTCCCGACGGGAACGGGTATGATTTTCTGAAAACGGGCGGGAGTGAGAATTTTTTACGGGAATGGGAACGGGCGGGAGTGTACAAATACTCCGGGAGTGTTAAATTTTTATTTTCATTTACAGAACATGAACTTTTTTGTACTTAATGTAGCAAAATTTAAAAACGATATCGTTCTCTTCGCATATCTATAGAAAATTAATATAAACTGACAAAGAGAATCTTAGTTGATTTTACCAAATAATTTTACACGTAAATATCTAAACAAACAGAAGTATTATGTACGTAGTCGTTTTTTAAATTTATAACTTGATTACCCATCTTCTTACCTGTGTATTTACATACGTTAGTTTATTTGGAATATTAACAATTAAAGTAATAGTCCAGGAGGAATCGGCGCATGAGTACCGAAAACTATTCCACCCCAATTTTTTTATGCGATCCTCTTCAAATTGCCCTACTGATGATATAAATGCATGTTGCCATGGGGTAACCCCGTGCCATATTGTTTAAACCGAAATTGTTTAAACAATTGCAAGGAATTGTTATTTTTCAACCGGACAAATTTTTGTTTTTATATTCTTTATTGAAATACAAATAAAAAAGGCCCTATGACTTTTCACGATAAAGTTAATATTTTTAGAGATATGTATTTTTAAAGGTTCGAAAAATCTCAAATCTGGGTACTTTTGACCCATGAAAAATATATTAAAAAAAATAAATAAATAAATAAAATATAAATAATATTTTTTTAAAAATTCTTTATAATTATAGTAGTTAATAATATTCTTAACAGAGATTTAAAAAAATTTCATTGTTTATATGCACCTGTTTTTTAATTGTTAATTTCGTGCGCTCACATGTAATAACAAATTTTTTTTAAACTTTTTCTTTTGAATCGATTTTATTTAAAATTAAAAATTTTCTTGATAAATCGGGACCCGGAATAATAAAACGGGTCCCGTCGGGAACGGGATAAATTTTTGTTAAACGGGCGGGAGTGAAAATTTTTCCACAGGAATGGGAGTGAACGGGAGTGTTAAGTACAATCGGGAGCGGGTGAGAACGGGGAAAAAAAAACACTCCCGTTCCCATCTCTAATTCTAATCTATATAATATATAAAAATCAAAACTGATTGATCGATCAACGCACAGCCCAAACCATTAGGCTTAGAAACATGAAATTTTGAACAGAGATTTCTTATATAACGTGGGTGAGCACTAAGAAGGGATTTTTGGAAATTCATCCCCCATGGGGGTAAAATAGGGGATAAAAATTTTCATAGACATCTGTAATTTATTTCTGATAGAAATATGGAAATTTGTGTTAGGTTACTCAGGGCTAGACCTAGCCTAAGTGGCGTCCGGGGCAGAGTCAAAAGTGCGCCCCTGTACAAAAAAATTTCTTTTTTCCTTCAAAAAAACAAATGACGAGCAAAAAAAAAACTTCCCTTACCTACTTTTGGCGTCCCCAAGACCTGCCGCCCGGTGCACGTGCCCCGACTGCCCCCCTCCTAGATCCGGCCCTGAGGTTACTGGCTCGAAAATAAAAGTTTTAGTGATTTTAAAAATTCATCCCTTAAGGGTGTAAAACGGGGCAAGAAACTTTAAATGGAAGTTTGTCATTTTAGCGAATTTCGAAAACTCGAAATTCAGTATTACGGTCGGTCTCATGGCGGAAGCTGAGGCCGAGACTATAACAGAAATATGTTTTAAGGTCCCTAGAATACGAAAATGATATTCACTAAAATTTGTATATATATATATATATATATATATATATATATATATATATATATATATATATATATATATATATATATATATATATATATATATATATATATATTTAGGCGCTTTTGATTACTGGATTTTTATTTTAGGGGCGCTTATGAACATTAGGATAATTAAATTTATGGAATCAATTATTCCACCACTTATGATTAGGGGATAATTTGGAAATAGATACTTCTACTTTAAATTACTCGAAAATGGTATTATTTATCGAAATATAACAAGTATACATTTTTTGCGTGAAACTGTCTGAGGAATCATAATTTCACAGATTTTGAAACAAAAATTAAAAAAGAAATGACTTGATAACTCACACCTGCCACCCAAAACCACCCCTTAGCCATAGGTGGTGGAATAAGTGTTAACATAAATTTAATCCTCGGAACGCAAAATTCGTTTCCCTAAAATATCAATCCGTTATTCAAAAGCGTTTGGAAAATATTTAGGCAAAAATTGTTTTCGGTACACACTTTTACAGAGTTGTATCTCCCTTATTATTGAGTTTTGGAAAAAAGCATACATGAAAATGTACCATTATTTTTGAATGTACTATCAGCTCTAGCAAGTACGGTACATAATTCTGAACCACCGTTTATATATATTTTCTCGCTACCTTTTGTCATGTGTAGCGCCCCACTATGGAAGTTAAGAGCTGAAATTTGGTAAGTGGGGCTCATTCCGATGCACAACAATACTATCAAAGTGGGGTCAATTTTGGGCGTATTTTGGATCCGACTAAACCTTTAAGGGGGTGGTGGGGGGCAAGAAACAATAAAACTTTTCCAAACCGGTTGGAAATAATGTTCCTGTCAATTATCTACAACGTATCCAAAATTCATCTTCCTAGGATGATTTGCAGGGAGTAGAGGGGGAAAAAGTATTTTGGCTGGATGTAACACGCCTACAGTCCCTCAGAATTAACGTAGAGGGTTGAAATTTGATGTGTTGATAAAGTTCGTACCTAGGTTGTGCTTTTTGGAGGTTTTAATATTTTACCCTCACCCCCACCATGCTTTTTCGACGTTTTCGAAGTTTGTACCACTCGCACCCAAATAAATCTAGAGGGCTGAAATTTTGTATTCGAATTTAGTTAGTATTAAAGGGGTGCCTTTTCGGGGTCTCAACTTTTAACCCTTACCTCCACCATTTTTATACCAAAAACGAACATGATTTTTTTTGTTTTTTTTTTTTTTTTTTTTTTAACAATTTCGTTAGGGTCAAAACCTCCCCAAATAAACCTAAAGAGCTGAAATTTTATGTATTGGTTAAGCTAATAGTCAGCCACTGCTTTTTGGAGGTTTCAACTTTTAACCCTTACGCCCACGATTTTTACGCCAGTATTTCCTTGATTTTTTTGCTTTTGTTCTAACACATCTAGAGACTCTCTAAGGAAACCTAGAGGGCTGAAATTTTGTACGTGTATTGGTTAGTATTCAGATAGTGCCTTTTAGGGATTCCACATTACTTTTCGCACCACTTCTCCCATTTTTACTTCGGAATTCAATGGTATTGTTAAATGTGTTTTAATGCATTATTTTTATACTAATACAAGTAGGCGAATAAAAATTTTATAAATTTAAAAAAAAAATGAACTTTTATAACAAGTGCAATACATAAATATTAATTTAAAAATGTTATTAAAGTCACTGTTTATTTATAAAATAGGAGTTTTGGATTTTTATTTATAAAATAGAAAAAAATATCTTCTTCAAGTTTACTATTTAAGGTCCTTTTTTAATATTTAAAAATAAAACACAAAGGTAATTGACGGATAAGCATGGGTAGGAATGCCCTCGTACGACTTGTATTGGCTTTCTTCCTGCTAAATGCTATCGGCACAAAATTGAAATTTACTGAGATTCAGCCCATAAAAACTTAAAACAACTTTTCTCAAAGCCTCGATCAGCCGGACACGCATCATCAGTCTTGAAACCACCAAAATGACAAATCGCTTGTAGACTTTCAATCACATTTCGCTTGTAGACATTCAATACTGAAGATGAAGGGAAAAGTTCGACTTCCGTGGTGGGGCCCCGCTGCTCACGGCGTTGTTTTTTTCTTTTATGTTAATTTATGTTAAGCATTTCCATTTAGATCCTGAAAAACAGCGATTAGCATTACAGGTCTTTCTACTAAGGCTACAGTCGAATGCAACTGTGCTACTAAATCAAATGTTTTGGAATCAATTTGTGACTTTAGTAATAGCCGCCATTTTAAAGCGCTGACTTGTATTTAATTATCGTATTTCATTTACCAATTTAACTAACAATAAGATTTTGAATTTCTTTGTATCGTAATTTGAACTCTTTTATTTTAGTATGTATCAAATTCAGTGTTGCCAGATTGACTTATCGTTAGTCAAAAATCCCTCCAAAAAATGCATTTTAGGGAAGAAAACCTCCAAAAAATAGAAAATATTATTCAACGCACATGAAATACGTAAGTAACGTCCGAGTAACCCAAAAATAACGAATATTTAAAGTGGACAACTATTTGAAAAATGTCTTTCTTCAAAAATAATACAGTTAACGAGCAAAAAAAAAAATAAAATAAAATGAAATAAAAAATAAAATAAAATAAAATAAAAACAAATAATTTATAGCAAAATATAATTTTAATATTATTTTCAAGGTTTACTGGATTTTTTAAACAATAAAATTAGGCAAAATTGATTGCTGACTTTTGACGTTGTCTTAAAATACGATAAACACACATTTAAATTTTAGTGGTTGATTTGAAACTGATTTTAGAATTTGAGTATTTTTAAGTAGGATGGCAAATATATGTTTGAAATTTAATTAAACCTTCAAATTCCCCCTAGTTTGGAAATTTCCAGCCAAAAATCCCTCCAACGAAATTATCCTCCCAAAATTCCCTCCAGAAATTTAAAAATTCTCTCTTAAATTTTGGAGGGAAAATCCCCCAATCTGGCAACACTGATCAAATTTTACAAAATATCTCAACAACGTCTTTATTGTGGTTGTACATAGTATGCAACACCCATAAACAACAAACGATTTTATAAATTTTACAACAAACAAAATATTCAAATGTTTCTATTTAATGCCACCTATTATAAATAAATAGTACATTATTTTATGCCAGTGTCTAACCGCAAAAAGTCAGACATTTCGAGACGAAAAGTTTTTTTCCATATGGTTCAATTAAAGAAATTAAACCTATTTAAAAACAAGTTTAAAATGTTTAAAAAATATGTTTAAACTAAACTAATAAAAACACGATTTTAAATATAGGAAGACTTGTTTAAAACATTTTGAACTGTTTTATAAAAAAAAAAAAAAAAAAAAAAAAAAAAAAAAAAAAAAAACTTTTTTTTCCAAACCTGTTAGAGAGCTAAAATATTTTAGATAAATATAGATTACGTCATGTAAGGTCCGACATCGTCAGTGGGACCCAAAAGTGTCAAAAATAAAATAACTGACCGATTTTGAAAATTTTTTCACTATTGCAGAGGTAAACTATTTTAGATGGGTACAGGTTGGGTTATCTGAGATCCACATCTGTCCTGTGGATGCCAATGCGGCGTAGAATACTTTTGAAAATAAACCGGATTTTGAAAATACTTTTACTGTTAGAAAGGTAATATATATATATATATATATATATATATATATATATATATATATATATATATATATATATATATATATATATATATATATATAAATTACATGATCAAGTTATCCACCGTACGTGACCCATAAGTGATTATTCATCACTTTAGCAATACATCTTGTTTATCTGCTGAAAAGTCATGTTTCTTAATGTTTATTTTATGATTCACGTTATGCTGAATAATACTTTTTTAGTCTTAGTTTTTGGCGGGTGTCTTTTTTAGGTTTCAAATCTATATCTATTACTATCCTGGTTAACTTTAACATTTTAAATAATAGGGTATCTAATCCTAGTTTTGCCAAAAAATTTCACAGCTTCATTTAAAATATTAAAGATTATAAACAAAATTAAATTTCACCCAAAAAATTTAATATATATCCTTAATAAACGCCCTCTACCTTCCAGCGCGTTATGGACAATGTCTTAAAGGACTTACAAAGTTCCATGTACCTAGTGTATATGGATGATATCATAATCTTCGCCACTTCTCTTCAAGAACACATAACAAATTTAGATAGAGTTTTCGAAAGACTAAAAACCGCTAACTTAAAGGTACAACTAGACAAAAGTGAATTTTTGAAAAAGGAAATAGGATTCTTACGTCACATTATATCAGAAGACGGTATAAAGCCGAATCCGAAAAAAATTAAAGCCATACAAAAGTTCCCTATACCAAAGACCTAAAAAGAAATTAAGGCATTCTTAGGTCTCGTCGGTTATTACCGAAAGTTTATTAAAGACTTCGCTCAAATTACAAAACCAATGACCAAATGTTTAAAAAAGGGTGAATCGGTCAAACACACTCCCGATTTGATAAAAAGCTTCAATTTGGCTAAAGACCTATAAAGACCTATAACACACGATCCTATAGCATACCCCGATTTTTCGAAAGAATTCGTTCTCACGACGGACGCTAGCAATATAGCCATCGGAGCGGTCTTATCACAAGGACCAGTTGGTCAGGATCGTCCAATATATTATGCATCTCGAACTTTAACGGATACCGAGCAAAAATATTCAACAACTAAAAAGGAATTACTTGCAATAGTCTGGGCAACGAAATATTTTAGACCTTATTTATTTGGTAGAAAATTTAAATTGGTCACCGATCATAAACCACTAACATGGGTTATAAGCTTAAAGGAACCAAACAGCAAATTAATTAGATGAAAACACCCGACCTCGTGTAAAATACGAAATACTATTCAAAAATAAACGCCGAATAACCATAACTCACCCAAACTATACCGAGCGACAACTTATTGACATAATTAAAGAATACGTTCCACCTAGACATTTAGTAGCATTATATTGTCCCGATGACGAACTTTTCCTGAATATCCAAAATATTTACTCTAGGAATACTTTTCACAAGGGAAACAGTATAAAATTATTAGAACAACAAAACTCCTCCAAGACATACAAGACGAAGACGAACAAGACACACTAATCCGCAAATATTATGACACAGGACATCGCAGTATAAACGAAACTTTCGAACACTTACGACGCGAATATTACTTTCCCAGTCTCAAATCTAAAATTTCTTATTACATCAACAGTTGCAAATTATGCAACGAAAACAAATATAACAGACGTCCACCAAAACAACAGTTCGAAATGACACAAACTCCATCGAGACCATTAGAAATATGCCACAAGGACATCTTTCATATAGACAAATCAAAATTCTTAGCAATCATAGAAAAATTCTCTCGTTTTGGCCAAGCCTACGTCTTAGAATCCCGTAATACATCCCATATACTCGAAGCTTTTGCACAATTCATTTCATCCTACAGACAACCAAAACTTATAATAGTAGATTCAGAAAAGGGTTTCGATTCAATTAGATTCCGCCAATTTTGCGAACAATATAATATAGAAATTCACGTAACATCCATTCGTAGCTCCAGTTCAAACTCACCAGTAGAAAGGTTTCATTCAACCCTCCTCGAACTCTATCGTCTTATTCACAATCGAAATAAATCATACGCTGCTGATACAACTATGGTGCAAGCAGTATTCACTTATAACAACTCTATCCATTCAGCCATTAAATGTACACCTTTTGAACTATTCTTTGGCAGAAAATTTAATGCAAAATTAGACCCAAATGCAGAGAACATTAAACAAGCGACTGAAGAGTTCCATAAAGAATCATACGCACAACAAATACAGCAAAAAGAAAAGCAACTACAAAAAGCCAATAAAAATCGCCAACAACCCCTTAACTATACAAATAATCAAATCGCATACTTCCAGGAAAATCGGCACAATAACAAATTACACAAGTTAGAATTTAAGCAAGTTAGAATTAAAGCAAACAACAGGGTAACAATAAAAGACGATAAAAATAGGAAACTCCCCAAACAAAACTTAAAGAGATCGAAATTGTTACAGGACCGCAATAATACCAATAACGATAGCGAGGACGCAGAAAATAGAAATCAGAGAAATGACGAACAACCCAGGCCTAGTGGCAATCGAGTTAGGAACAGCCAAAATAATTAAAAGCCACAGTAAATTCATTCACATCATCAACCTCGACAATTACAAAGAAAACCTAGACAAAATTAAACACTCGATAAATTTACTCCAAAAGCAAAGACAAATAGACGGAATAATAAACACTATAAAGTTAAGATACCAAGAAACAGAAATCATATTTAACCAATCATATCCCAAACGAATAAAGAGAGGACTTATTGACGGTTTAGGCTCAATGATAAAAGTAATCACCGGAAATATGGATCACCAGGACGCAACTGAAATTAATAAAGAAATTGAAACATTAAAACTCAACCAACAAAACTTAGTAACCGAAACAAATAAACAAGTGAAAATGAATGAAAAAATTATCGAAAGGTTAGATAATGTGACACAGCACATCAACAGCCAGCAAGAAATCATTAAAAAATTTCTTAAATTACTCAGCACACAACTTCAAAACAAGATCAGAACAGAAGGAGAAAATCTTCGATACATGCATATCTTTATCAACTTACATATAATATAGACCTATTACATTCGCACCCATCCCAAATTTCCCAAGCTTTTAACTCCGCCAGATTAAACATCCTATCTAGATCTATCCTATTACCAGATGAACTAAAACATGATTTTAAAATTTTACAAACATTTTAACAATTTAACAAAGTCTTCCCATTCAATCTTTAGAACAAATTTATGAAATACTAACGTTTCAAGCACATTATAATAAAACCAATATAAATTTTAACATACAAGTACCTATGTTCCGAGTCGACACCTATAAATTAAACCAAACTAAACCACTTCCAATAAAAAATAAAACAATAAAAATAACCTACCCCTATATCCTTAGCAGCAAACATTCGAACTATTTCACAGAAGCAGAATGCCCGCAACTAGACAAGTTCTTCATCTGTAAGAAACAAGATACGAAAATAATTCCTTCATCTGACAGATTCTTTCAAGAAACTATCCAAGGTAAATCTGGAAACTGCACCTACGAAAAATATGGAGACAAAACAAAAATCAAAAAGTTAACCTATCAACACATTGTTATCAAAAACGCAAAAATTCAGCCAATAACAAGCACCTGTGGAATAGATAATAGAATAATAATTAATGGAACCGCATTAATCTACTTTAACAACTGTAGCATAACCATCAACGGACTCACTTATCAAAATCCAGAACCAATGAGTACAGAACAATTACATTTCCTACCACTACACAACTTACAAATAAAAGAAACCAAGCTAATAACGAAAATCGACTTACAGAAATTAAACACATACCACTTAGAAAAACGCCAAGAAATAAAGGAAATTAAAGCAACAAATACCATTCACATATCAAGCTTATACATTTTAGCTGGTGTATCAATCATCTCCGTAACGATATTCATGATCTGGAAATGCAGAAACAAACACAAGTACATAGCAGCAATACCTGTCATTTGTACGGTTCCTAACACAAATTCTGCTCCAGCCCAAAAACCAACACTTCTATGGCCTACGCAGAAGTCTTAGGGGGGAGGAATTACAAGATCAAGTTATCCACCGTACGTGACCATAAGTGATTATTCATCACTTTAGCAATACACCTTGTTTATCTGCTGAAGTCATGTTTCTTAATGTTTATTTTATGATTCACGTTATGCTGAATAATACTTTTGGTCTATAAATAACTAACTTCAGAACCATCTATTGTGGTTAACCCCCTGTCAGTGTGTTAATTGCAAAAATTAGTGTATGTAAACTAGTATGTAATTTAAGAGGGTGATTCACCCCCTCTCCAATGTTGCTCAAACTCAATTTTGAATTCGAGAATTTCATTTCTACGTTATTCTAATTGTCTTAACTGGCAGACCTTACATAACGGAATCTATATTTATCTAAAACAGTTTAGCTCTGTAACAGTGAAAAATTTTTCAAAATCGATCAGGCAATTTATTTTTGACACTTTTGGGTCCTATGGACCCAGGCGGACCTTACATAACGTAATCGATATTTATCTAAAATAGTTTAGCTCTGTAACAGTGAAAAAATTTTCAAAATCGGTCAGTTAGTTTATTTTTGACACTTTTGGGTCCTGTGGACCCTGGCGGACCTTACATAATGTATTCTAAATCTATCTAAAATAGTTTAGCTCTCTAACAGTGAAGAAATTTTTAAAATTGGTCGTTTAGTTTATTTTTTACAATTATGGGATCAGTAAATCCTGGCGAAACTCATACAAGTCTAGTACTCTAACAGTAAGAAAAGGGTTCTAAGGATCTCATATAACTTATGGCAGTCCGTAAGCTTCTTGCGGACATCATTTAATTAATTAATTCAAATACTTTAACTTACTAACTGTGAAAAATTTTTTAAAATCGATTGGTTAATTAATTTCTGGCCTTTTTAGGTCCCGAAAACCTTGACCTCACATAAAATACCTTAAATCCATTTGAAATGGTTTAATTTTTTAACATTATTAATTATTAGTGAAAAATTTTCAAAATCCATTCAAAATATTTTTCCGTGCATACATATGTACATTGTACATATTTTGTTTTGTTTCATATTTAATAATATTATATCATAACATAATCTTCAATTTCTTGTTTACTTAAAAATTCAATAAAAAAAAAAAAAAATTCTTCATTACATTAGCTTAGAAAATCTGTTTAATTTTCATTTTTCAACTTGAGATAGAACCATGCTAATTATAATGCAATAAATGAGAAACAAAACTCTATACATGTATGTGTGTTATAACACATGTATGTGAATAGACTTCACTTGTTCTCACAAAATTCTTTAATAAAAAAGTGAAATATTTTTATACTTCATAAAGAACTGAGATATAAATATAAATTACTTATTAGACTAACAAAGAAAGAAAACTAATATAATGGTGAAAATTTACATTTTCTCGAAAAATACTTAAAATAGAAAGAAAATTATAAGAATATTTTCTTCATAATTTTTTTTTCCTTTTCAACGATGTAAAAATCGAACTGTCTTATCATAGGATCGAATGATAAAAAATGGCCAGAAAACCTACTTCTGGGCATCCGACGTGTCTGGCTAACGAACTTAGCCGAGCCAATTCAGAATCCAGTCCGCCCACAAAATTTCATAAGCATTAGACGTTTCGTTCGAGAGTTATCGTGGCGACACATATATACATATATATATATATATATATATATATATATATATATATATATATATATATATATATATATATATATATATATATATATATATATATATAAATTTTAGTGAATATCATTTTCGTATTCTAGGGACCTCAAAACACATTTCTGTTATGATCCCGGGCTTAGGTCCCGTCATGACACCTGCTGTAATAGCGTATTTCCAGTTTCACTTTTGGAAATGCGCTAAAAGCTCTTTACACCAAATAAAAAAAATGAATCAACAGATGATTTAAAACAATAATATGTTTTAAAACATCAACATTTATATGCAGGTATCCATATAGAAAAAAATTTGGGAGCAGGTCTACCCACACTGTCAACTTCCCATTGGGTGTCCTTAAAGACTAGAAACTACTGTACATAAATAATTCTTATTCCATTTCGGGCAACTTCTCCCCTGGGCCCCCGATAGAGGCTTTGCCCTTGCACCATTCCGGGGGCTTCGCCTTCTGTACCCAAGGGTTCCACCCTTATCAAACAAATGATAACATCATTTGTTCTCAAGATATGCGAGACAAAATATATTTCAAAAACAGTTTCTTATTTCGTTTTTTTTTTTAAATTTATAATAATATACTGGCGTTTTTAACATCAAGGAAGGTTCTTAGACCATTATATAATAATGTTATGGTAAAAAATCCATATAATTTATGTTATCTTAATAAAGTTAATTCTGTTTTTTTACCACAAAAAACAAACCGCTAATCCAAATTTGCTGAAAACTTTATCGGGTCTTCATTTTTTGATTCCGCATCTAATGAAATTAGTCCGGAGTTGATATCATCATTTGTTCTCGAGATATGCGAGACGAAAAAAAATTCACGAACGAACGAACTAACGAACGCACGCATTGACATCACGCTAAAAACGATGGATTCGGATTCTAGTAACCTTGAAACGTGGAGATATGTCAAAATTAGCGATTCGAAAAATCGGACCCATTACAATAACTTCCTATGGGAAGTTATTAAATAAATCATTCATCATTAGACATTTTATACTATAATAACGATAAAAAAATTTTTTAAATTTTTTCTTTTAAATTTAAAATAAAAGACGAACAGTGTCGTAGTCATACCCAGGTGATATCTCTCATGAGTGATGACATACTCTTGTAAAGAAACAACATGAACACACTGATAAACAAATTTGTAACAAATTAGATAATACCGGAGAAAAAGTTACAAAAAAAAAAAAAAAATCAGAAAAAAAATTCTTAAACCGCCAATGGATTGTGTCTCACACGAACACACACACACAATGACATAGTTTATGTTTTAATGCTATAATTTATGTACGACATGCTATGTTTGACGTTGCCAACTTGGACTTCGTCCGGTAATTTAATCTAACATCGTTTGACATCTAGGTCGTGTAGACACCCGGTAGATGGCGCTGTGTTTCGATTTCTAGATTATACATTCTATTTTACGTCACATTTTTTTATGTTCACGATGTCAATGATTTTTATAGTTATACTGTGTATTGTGTTATAATTGTGCAGTGTATCGTTCGAAATGATAAGAAAAAATTGATTCAATCAATTATAACTACGGAGCCACAGCAACGCGTGGCCGGGTCAGCTAGTATACAATATAAGAATTAGTAAAAGTGTAGTAATCTGTGGTGTTATACGTATATATACGTTTAAAAAGCAATTTTTTGTACAGCTATATGTAAAACATAGCTTACTTAAATAGTATTTTGTACGATAAACAAGCAATTTCATAGCAGTCGTAGATAAATATTTTTATCTACATACGACTATCATGAATTTTTGAAAACAAAAAATTCTGTTTGAAAATGAACTGACGGTTCGAAATAATATTGTCAGTTTCAAAAATAAAAGTAGTATTTTGCCAAGTAAAGTATTTGTTTAGGTATTATTTACAAATATGGAATACCATAAAGTAACGCTCAAATCTATTAATACTCTGAGAATTATTTACGATAGTGGTTTCCTTTAATGCTATAATTTATGTACGACATGCTATGTTTGACGTTGCCAACTTTGACTTCGTCCGGTGTTTTGGTACACTGTCGTGTCAAAAGTACGGTCACCTCGTGGGTTAAAATGTGCATATACTTCTGACGACGTAGAGTGTGCTAAAACCAGCTTAGCCCTTCTATTTTCACGAGGGCAAAGTCGCGGGAAAATGCTAGTGCACTATAAAAATAACAATTAGGAAGTCGTTCCTGTACGTTTTTTATCTTTTCTGACTATATTCAAATTTTAATTATATAATTGATGGTGGATTAATACAGCAATTTTCAGTGACGTAATACAATAATTATAAGAAATCATGAACAGACCCATTTATCCTAATGCTGTTACTTGTAGATACTGTTCACCTATGCAAATTCATACCTACCTAAGGATTTTGAGACTTAATTGTTTAAATTTGTTAATTAAATTTATAATTTTCATACATTCAATATTACTAAAATAACCATAATTTTAAATAACCATAATATTTAAAATTGGTAAATAAGGTTATGAAATGTATCTCTATCTAAAGTTTATAAAAAAGTTACAAAATACAGATCAAATGTATCTAGATACTAGATACAGATATACTTAAAAATAAATGTAAATAAGATACCTAGATTTGTATCTAGATACTGATTTCAAATACATACTTGTATCTAGATACTATACAGCACTGGCAACTAGTGTATACCAGCTGTCCCATTTGGATGTATACATACGATTTTCATGTTAATTTATGTATTGGAAAACGGAGAATTTTGATATGCTATCTGGTGGCCCGAAAATAAACTACTGCGGAAAGGCTATTTGTACATTTCATATAAATCAAGTGAACTTTAATCAGCTGTAATATTTTTTATGGCTTGTCATTAAAAATATTTTACCCTAATTTAATCAAAGGTAATACATGAAAATTGCTCAAATTATGGAATTTTCATCACGAAAAAGTAAAAGTATACTGTTGTGTGTTTGAATGCAACATTAGAAGGTCCCAAGAATGATATACAAATGTTGCTACAATCGTAATATAACAAAGAAGAATTGGTTGGTCGCTGATTAGCACGGATAAACATTCAGAAAATAGGTAAAATAGTTATGCCTTCAATGAGAGTTTGTCCAGTTCATTTTAAACCACAAGATTTTATTACATAAGTATAATTACAAAACTTATTTTTTACTACCTAATCATATTTTAATCTATCTACTATAGGTAGTAATATACATCAAGAAAATATCTGTCCCATCTTTCAAGCTTCAATATTATACAATCAATACAAAGTTTGATTCATTAAGAGAAACTCGAGCCCTATTAAAAGAGAAAACATTTAAGGAAGATTTCTTCATAAAAATGTTCAAATAAGAAATAATCGACTATTTCTCACGGTAATCTAGAAGCAATTAACAATCTAGAAGGAAAAACAAAAAAAAGAAAGGGGAGATGAAGAAGGCAATGTATGTAATTGATGTCATGAAAGAAAAAATTAATGAAATCGAATTTACAATTGAATCGAATGTTACCAGTGTCATAAAGGAATTGACTAACTTCAAAGTACATGTTTCTAGCGATTTAGTGTTCCCAAAATTTTCTACGTTTATTATATCTGATAGCGAATTAAGTATTGCAACTAGCATTTCAAACATTAACTACAACTGAAAAATTAACGAAAAAAAAATTAGCAAATTTTTGGAATGCTGTTCCTATTTTTTTTATAATAATTTTTTGTTGCCAAGCAAAAATGGACAATTCAAAATTGCCACTATTTATTTGGCTGCCATCTGGTGACAAATCGAAAAACTACTGCGGATAGGCTAAATATTAAACCACGCCTCCATTCGATTTTCCAATAACATTGGATTCCCATAAGGAAAAAGTTATGTCACAAGAGTGCTTTGAATAAAATAATAATATCAATTTAATATTATAACTACTGTTACTATAGCTTTAACAATAATAATATAGTAAAATAAATAAATGAACGTCGCAATTTTCAAGCAATTCACATCTTTACATAATAAGTATTTTCTGTAAATTCAAAGGGCATTTTTTTATTTTCTTGAAAATAAATATTAAAATAATAAAAATACCAAAAGAATATTCTGTTGAAGAAATAGTGCAGATAATTTGGTGGGACAAGATTATTTTATAGAAGAAAATTATCAAAAATAGGAATATGTTTATCCAAAGCACTCTTGTGACATAACTTTTTCCTTATGGGAATCTAGTGTTACCAATTAACATGTAAATCGTATGTATACATCCGGCCGGGACATCCAGTATATACTTTGGCAACTGCTCAATATTTCGTTTTCAAATTTTAACTAATTATTCTTGGGATATAAAGGAACAAAAATACCAGAGAAAAAAAATTACGATTTTCGATTCTGCAATCCTGAATAACTTCTTAAATTTTTTACTAAGTGGTTAATGGAAGAGATACCAGCACTTAAAGAAGACCCGCCATTTTTTTTGAAACGATGAATACCTTACATATTATTAAATTAACGTTAGAAGTCAACACTGTACAATACCAGTCTGCAATACTGTACACATTTCACAAACAATGGAAAATTTCAACCTATAAAAACTCGATTATTACCTTCATAATAATTTTTTATCAGTTACCCACATTAATACCAGAAAATCCATATTTAATTCATTTTAATAAATTATTCAAAGACTAAACAGGTACATAAATGTCATATATCTATCTATATATAGACAGAACGAAATATTTTTATTTGCTTGAATAATTAGTACTTTTTTACTTTAAATTACGTTAAATTCCTAAGTGTCATTTACATGTAATCCAATGGCCTTGTTTAGTATTATTACCATTTTAAAATCTGCTGTAATAAATTCATATCAGTAATTAGTAATTTTTCCAAAACTTATCCCTGGGTTATTTTTAGCAAACAAAAAAAAAAACTATATTTTCGATTTTTTTTATTTTTTTTGCATTATTTATAAGAAAATGTTATTTATTCTAACTTTTGGCATATTATTATTACATACCTATTATTTCGAGATACTATAACAAATATCGTTCAAGTACAAACCATAAGTATCTACTAATAGAAAAAATTTTGTTTTTTGATTTTTCGATAACTAGCTGCCAATGACCTTATGTTCATTCTATTTTCTATGAAAATTTTTTTACAGTGGCTCTAAATAATATATAATAATCTGCCAAAAGTTGGAATAAATTATATTTTCCTATATTGTAAAAAAGTCGAAATATTAGTGCTTTTTTTTACTAAAAAAAAGCACTAACCATGTAACACCTAAGCAGAACCACTGTCCAACTGAAATTGTCGAATACAGCCCACGTTCGTTATAAGTCCGCTCGTTATGAGTCCGCCGATTTATATTTCTATTGTAAACATTCCCCTTCTATGACCGAAAAAAATTTATTTCAGTCTCTCGTTATGATTAAGTCTAGAATGTATAGTGGAAGTCATAAATTATCCTGTCAAAATTTCCGAAAAAACGTATCACCATTCGTTAAAAGTGGCACATAATTTATCTATTTTTTATAAATACATTTATAATTTTTTTTCTAAATGCGCTCTATAGTTTATATGACAGGAGTTAAAAAGGTACTTTGAAAATATATATTGTTTTGAAAACAGTAAAAGGGCATAGCCGGGTAAGATATGGAAAACGGCCCTTGACGCAAAATTGATTGTTTTTATAGGAAATAATACTTCTTAGCCCCAGATACATTCCTGTCAAATTTCAACCCTCCGAGGCTAATAGTTTATGAATACACAAACCGACAATAAATTTTCAAAAAAAATTTTTTTTGACGAAATTACTGAACCGATTTATTTGAGTTTAATATATATTGTGTACCCACCTAAAGGGCCCCATACACGATGAGATCTGTATCGCTACATGTTACAGGTATCAGTATCATGATACAGATCTCGTCGTGTATGTGACTGTCTCGGTATCACTGTATCAGTATCAGCAAGTATCAGCTGGTATCGTGCTTGTCTCAAGTATCGTGGTAACTATGGTTGCATTTTTATTTTGACAGTTAATAAAGTAAATAATTGTTATTTATTTTAATAATCATGTCTGCAGATAGAGATTTTTGGGAAGATTTTATTAATATGTATAAATTATATTCATGTTTACAGGTTTCAAAATGTAAAGATGTTTGTATTGCAATTGCTAATAGCACAGGTGCCACAGGTCGTAGATCGCACGTTTCTTTATTAATAAAATTTTTTATCTGTACTGAGGTTTTACGATTCAGTCTCAGCGTGTGTGTGCTAAATAAACATGATACAAATCTCAGATATATGTATCGCTATTTGTATCGATACAAGGTATCGATACAGATCTCACCGTGTATCGGGCCCTTTACGTTGCTAATTTTACGTAGGTTTACCGAATTGGTTCACCGAATGGTTGAGAATTTGGTTTTTGAATAAAAAATAAATATCATATTTTTTGTTTTATTTCAAATCTATATCATAAATAATATTGATAATCGATACGAAAAATTTTTAAAAAATGATATAAAATAAATAATAAATTAATTAAAACTTGAAAATTCAGTCTCAGCGTGTGTGTGCTAAATAAACATGATACAAATCTCAGATATATGTATCGCTATTTGTATCGATACGAGGTATCGATACAGATCTCACCGTGTATGGGGCCCTTTAGACGAAGTAATGAAAAAAAATTAACGTTATATCCCTTTATTATACTAATTTTTTTAAATTGTTAAATTTAAGAAATTTTTTTGGCACTTAGGCGTTAGCGACACCCACCATTTTTTGTTTAATAATTTGTCTCTTAGTACTCTATAACATATATTTTTATGGGAAAATTTTAGTTGGTAGAACATAGTAATATTTCAATACAAATGCATGCCATGTTCGGTACTACATATATTACTTATGTATAAAAAGGACTATAAAGTAAAATATCTACCCTATTTCTAAAATAATATAATTACATACGTTCATAACTACGATAAACTAGTTTAAATTTACAAAAGTCTAACATTATCTGCCGTTTGTCTTTTTTTATTAATAATACAAAATAGATATTGATTTCTCTTTTGTTAGAGTTTTTTCCTTTGTAAGACGTCAAGTGAAACTTTGTTAGCTTGTTGCCACGTCTTACGATCTCAACAATTTCATACAAATTTGATTAGCTGTCAAAATAGTATACCAGTTGGTCATTTCGTTATAATTCCCCATGACCTGTCATCGTGTTAACAAAATAAGACAGACGGCAGATAAAGCTAGTCGTTTGTCTAAGATTGTTTGCCGTAGTTATGAACGTATGTAATTTTATTACAGAAAAAATCCACTTTCTGCACCTCCTTAAGAAGTGCAACAAAAACATCAAGTGAGAGGGACGAGCTTCATATTGCGTACAATTGTACACTACTTTTTTCAAGTTAGTTATATGTACATGTAATAACTACAACAGGTTTTAGCCGGATTGTTGTTATTACTATACACTGTTGAAGTTTTTTGTTCCATTTTATTAAGTTAATGTTTATTATTATTAAAACAATATAACATTTAAGACGTATTATTGTTACTATTAGTATTTTTATTTGAATAAAGTTTCTAAAACTTATAATTTTTGTTGAGTTAGATATAATTTTAATTAGTAAGTATGCTGAGATAATTTTATTGATTTCATTCAAATATTCAGATTCATGGTAAAATTAACCTTGAAAATTATTTTTTTTTACTTTATTTAGCAAGTTAAAACATATTTTTTATAACAGCTCAATATATATATATATATATATATATATATATATATATATATATATATATATATATATATATATATATATATATATATATATATGTATATATATATATATATTTTAGACCATCACAGGAACTCCAAGAACTGCAACTCAGGGGGGAAGAGAACATTTTATTGCACTCCTTAGAGTTCTACTGTGTTTTAGAAATAAGGCAGATGCTTTACTTTATGGTCCTTTTTATACATAAGTAATATATGTAGTACCGAACATGGCATGCATTTGTATTGAAATATTACTATGCTCTACCAACTAAAATTTTTCCGCAAAAATATATGTTATAGAGTACTAAGAGACAAATTATTGAACAAAAAATGGTGGGTGTCGCTAACGCCTGTGCCAAAGAAAAATTTTCTTAAATTTAAAAATTTTAAAAATTAGTATAATAAAGGGATATAACGTTAATTTTTTTTTTCATTACTTCGTCTAAGGTGGGTACACAATATATATTAAACTCAAATAAATGGGCTCAGTAATTTCGTCAAAAAAAATTTTTTTGAAAATTTTTGTCTGTTGGTGTATTCATAAACTATTAGCCTCGGAGGGTTGAAATTTGGCAGGAATGTATCTGGGGCTAAAAAGTATTATTTCCCATAAAATTACCCGGCTATGCCCTTTGATATAAACAACACAGTCGCTCAATTAGAGTTTGTAACATTGCTCGCGCAACGAACAAACACAGTTTAATTTGATCAACTGCATGTGTCTTACATAAACAACTACCTGTAGAAAAAATTTTTGGAATACACTAAAATTGAAAAAACATATCTGAGAGGAGCGTAGTCTTGTAAATTTTTATGAGGAGACATTTCTTGTACAAAGATACAGACAAATTAAAACTGTTACATAATTCGATTTCATCACTGGGTTGGTCATCGAAAAGATGCTTAAATAGCGAAATCTGGCAAAAGTTCTAGAATATTTTTTCAATAATTAGAAAAGATCTAAATAATCTTTTATCAATGGATTGAGCAACGAAAAAGTAACCAAGTACCGTTATTTAGAAAAATTTCTAGAATATTCTTTTTGGAAATTAGAAAAATTTTTGAAAATTTGGCATCACCATCAAATTGTTCATCGAAAAGCGATCAATTAATGGAATTCGGCAAAATTTCGAGAAAATTCTATTCGGAAAATAAAAATATATCCAAAAACCGACTTCACCATTGGACTGGACATCAAAAAAGTGTCCAAATAGCAGAATTCGTCAAAAGTTCTAGAATATTCTTTTTGGAAATCAGAAAAATTATTGGAAATTTGGTATCACCATCAAATTGTTCATCAGAAAAGTGACCAAAAAATGAAATTCCGTAAAAATTCTAGAATATTCTATCTGAAAATCAGATTAGATACCCAAAACTTGATTTCACCATCGAATTAGTTATTGAAAAAGGATCCATGTGGCGAAATTTAAAGAAAGTTCGAGAATGTTCTATCTGGAAATCAGCAAAAATATCGAAAAATCTACTTTACCATTTGTTTAGTTATCGAAAAACAAGTTGAATACAGGTGGAAAAATTTGACAAAAATTTCTATTCGAAAATTAGTAAAGATGTCGAAAAACCAGTTTCACTATTAGAAAAATTATTGAAATAGGAGCTAGATAAATACATTTAACAAAAGTTTTAGAATATCTGATCGAGAACTAGCAAAAACAACCAATTATTTATCATAAAACTGGTTATAATTGATTAATTTAGGCTCCATTAGTCTCATTGATTTGGTCACCTATAGTATATTTTTAAAAAAATGACAATTCGTTACTTTTCGTAATCGTCAACTTTTAACGGTAAATATCCGTAGACGGTGCATCGTAGCGAAAAAATAACGAAATTTTTGAAGACTTAAGCGAAGCAAGTTGTGGGTACTCGGAACATATTGGGACTGTTAAAACCTACTTTTCGTTATCAAAAATTATCGATACCGCATAACTTGTCATCGATACCGCGTAATCTGGTCAGTAACAGAACAATTTTTTTAAAAACTACTTTTCGTTAACTTTCGCTATCGAAAATTTTAATCGTAAATATCTCCCAAACGGCGCGTCGTAGCTCAAAAATAACGAAATTTTTGAAGGCTTAGAATGAAGCAAGTTTTGCGTACTCCGAACATATTGGGACTGTCAAAGCCCACTTTTCGTTATCGAAAATTATCGATGTCGAAAATAACGATATTTTTAAAATTTTAGTATGTAGTTTTCGACATATTCGTTATCAATTTGTATAATTATAAAATTCTGTAAAATTCTGTAAATTTACGCGATTTTTATCCGCGTAAATTGAATCCCCTTGGATTGGATCCCCTTCGTTTAAGTTGAAGGACCGGTGTAGAATGTTCGAGAACTTTTGTTAAATATCGTTGTTATTCTATTATCAATCCCATGTTGAAGTCGATTTGTCCATATTTTTGCTTGCTATTGAATAGAATATTCTCGAACTTTTGTCACTGTTTAGCCTCTTTTTGGATGACCAATCTAATGGTGAAATCAGTTTTTTGATGCTTTTGTTGAGACTGCGTTTGTTTTGAAGCTGGCCTATACATTTTAAGTAAAATTTAAAAAAAAATGTTTGTAAATACTTGCTAATAAATTTTTTTTATCATCGCATGGTTAAAAATATGATGAGTAAACCAAAGACATACATAGTACATACACATACACACACAAGTATAGTACTGTGTAATGTAAAGACATGCATAGTACATAATATACAGTTTGTTGTCATTTTTTGACCCCCGTACTTGTTTTTGCGCTCCTGAAGAATATTCAATTTTTTGACAAGATGATTTATAATACCCTAAACGTCAGCGCTTTAAATATATAAAATATAAGTAAGTACATTGTCACATGCTTGAAAAGTAGGGGAAGTGCGACTTACGGCGGTCGACTACTAAGCACAAGTGGGGGTACAGGAATTCTTAGAATTATATTCGCCTACAAAATTTTGAAAAGTTATCATATATTATATTACTCATATATATATATATATATATATATATATATATATATATATATATATATATATATATATATATATATATATATATATATATATACATATATATATACACATATGTATATACATATATATATATATATATATATATATATATATATATATATATATATATATATATATATATATATATATATATATATATAAATAAAGTTTAATTTATTAATTTTGATTAACAAAATACATAAAATAAAGACAATAGTATTAAGTTTCAATTGTACATCCGTAGTTAATGCAGCGCGAATTGAATTGTGAAACTGGAGTCCGTTTTCATTTGAATCGGCGACGGCTTTTATGTGTTGATACTGCTTGCTCAGCAGTTTGACGATGTGACGTCAGTGATCATACGATTATTGAGTTTCGACAATATATATATATATATATATATATATATATATATATATATATATATATATATATATATACATATATAATAATCGTATGATCACTGACGCCACACCGTCAAACTGCTGAGCAAGTAGTATCAACACATAAAAGTCGCCGCCGATTCAAATAAAGACGGACTCCAATTTCATAATTCGATTCGCGCTGAATTAACTACAGATGTACAATTGAAACTTAATACTTTTGTCGTTATTTTATGTATTTTGTTAATTCAATCAAAATTAAGTAATTAAACTTTCGAATTAAATAACATCATTGTAAAATATTTAAACTCATTAGTGAATAAAATACTTAGTTTTGAAATTAAAACAATCTTATTATTTATTAAACACTACACCGTCAATAAGTTAGCAGCGAAATCCTCAACATCAACAGGATCAAGGAATTTGGTTTCTCATCGCGCCAACCAGAACCAGAATCCTAGTTCGGCACGATTATCAACTGACAGAGCCCAGTACAAAGGCTGCCCTGGTGACAGCAAGCCCTGTCAAAAGTTTTTGAAGAAAATTTTTTTTTGTCATACCTAAATGGAAAGATCATATATAAGTTTTATAAGAAAACTCTTTTTATTTTTTTTTAAACGTAATAATTAAGAAGTTATATTAAATTAAAAATAAATTTTTAAACTTAGAACCGATAACGGGCCGATAGTTTCCGAGCGCTTATGTGACGTAATAAAAGGTTATATGGCCTGAACATAGCTACATTAGTGTCATTTTATTTTCATATATATTATAGACCAAGAGCTACTGGCCGATTTGCGATGGTCATTTCAACAAGCGTTAAATTGAGAAGATAGAATCTTGGATACTTACTCTACATAGAAATTCAGTTCTGACAAGCCTATTCGGCCGGGTTGAGTCCAGTGGCGGATCCAGAGGGGGGGGGGGGGTCATAGGGGTCATGACCCCCCCCCCCCTGAGCTGAAAGTATTTGCTACATATTCTTACGATTACGCTAAAAAATTCAAACAAATTAAAATTAACAAATAAATTTTCAAATTTCAAACAAAGAAATCTAGTGGTTAATATTTTTGAAGAGTATAATTTTAACTTCTAATTTTAAAATATAATGTACACACGTAGGAAATATTATAATTATTTTACATTAAAAGTCCTTGCATCTAGCTCAGTGGTTCTCAAAGTGGTCTATATTAACCCCCAGGGGTCGATAATAAGCTTCAAGGGGTCCATGTTGGCCAAAAAAATTGGGGTTCGGTAAGATGTAAATGATTGATTTATAGCGACAGAGTATACGTACACCGAAGCAGGTTTTGACTTGATTGTTCTAAAATATGAAAATGAGAAATTGGTGACCTTTTTTTTGGTTGTCACCTGCATTGACTAAAAAAAAGGTCATCGACACCCCATTTTGGAAAATTATATTTTCGAAGTTGTTGCTGAATTTATGAATTTGTACAGGGGGTGTATCTAAAATCGAAAACCATGGCAAGAGATAGGGATCGGCGACACCAAGAAGTTTGGGAACCACTAATCTAGCTTTTGAAAATAGGAGAGAATAACATATTTTTTCTTAAATGACCATTTATCAAATAAGCAGTATAAATGCTGCACATGTGTTTAACAATCTTTAACTTAACAAAAAAGAAATTAGAAATTCATGAAGTTTTGAGCACTTTTTGTTAAATTTGCAATAGGGAACAAAGTTTGACTTCCCTTCCCCCCTAAATTGCAGGCTGGACTCGCCCATAATAGAATTTATCTATAAGCTTCACATAAAAAAAATTCTGTGCAGATTTGGACATACTTTGTTATAGGTATTTACAATAAGGACTAAAGTATTAAGTCATAAAAATTTGACCCCCCCCTGAGCTGAAGGCTGGATCCGCCACTGGTTGAGTCATCCTTAACGTTTAAAGAGTGTAAAAAATAAGGTCTAATTTATATAAAGTAACAGTTCTGGAACTTTAATAGATGAAAGTTAAGAATATTTGTTATCAATAAAAAACGTTCTGGTAATGTTTTTACTTCACCAAGGTGCCGCCAGAACAATCTAAAGTTGTGATAAATTTCATAATTATTTTGACAAATATCAAAATATTGTGTATCCATGGTAATGTGATTTAAAAAGAAGAGAGATTACAAATAAGAGATTACACTGTTCTTATGATAAGTTTCTCAATATTAAGTATTGTCCTCACTCATATTCATCTAAATAATTTAAAATAACAAAATTTATTTATTTACGTTTAATCTTCTGTAGTTATACAAAAAGATGTAATTTCGCAAGTAACACTTAAATTTTTTTAATTCTATAAGTACTTATCGATTAAAATTTCAGTATATTCAATTTCAACGATATGCCTTTGGTCTGTTGTTGCATAACAGAGTTCAATTATTTATATTTCGTTTTAACGAATTTCCAAATTCAGCAATTAAATCATATTACCATGGATACACAATATTTTAATATTTGGCAAAATAATTATGAAATTTACCACAACTTTAAACGTTAAGGATGACTCAATCCGGCCGAATAGGCTTACCAGAACTGAATTTTTGTTTGGGGTAAATATCCAAGATCCTATCCTCTCAATTTAACGCGTGTTGAAATGACCAAAATCGGCCAGTAGCTCTCCTACTATTATTGTTGCTATGAAATTATTGTTACTATGAAATTATTGTTGCTGTGAAATTGTTGTTTCTATCCAAATTATTGCTTGCCATAAACATCACTGTCGAAATATCGAAACTAAAGAAATATCGAGCTTGTTTTCTACCACTTTGTGATAGCAATACAACAATCTAGAAAAAATATCCCTGAAAATTTTGAACGTCGAAATCAATGAAACAAACACCAATAATTGTTCCTACTAAATTTTAATAATTTTGACACTTTTCACATATTACCTTTATGACGTCACAGCCATCGCGATCTTTTGTAGTGCTGTTTTTAACCAAATGAATTTTTTTTAAAATTTTTCAAGTTTTAATTAATTTATTATTTATTTTATATCATTTTTTAAAAATTTTTCGTATCGATTATCAATATTATTTATGATATAGATTTGAAATAAAACAAAAAATATGATATTTATTTTTTATTCAAAAACCAAATTCTCAACCATTCGGTGAACCAATTCGGTAAACCTACGTAAAATTAGCAACGTAAAGGGCCCGATACACGGTGAGATCTGTATCGATACCTTGTATCGATACAAATAGCGATACATAATATATATCTGAGATTTGTATCATGTTTATTTAGCACACACGCTGAGACTGAATCGTAAAACCTCAGTACATATAAAAAATTTTATTAATAAAGAAATGTCCGATCTACGACCTGTGGCACCTGTGCTATTAGCAATTGCAATACAAACATCTTTACATTTTGAATCCCGTAGACATGGGTATAATTTATACATATTAATAAAATCTTCCTAAAAATCTCTATCTGCAGACATGATTATTCAAATAAATAACAATTATTTACTTTATTAACTGTCAAAATAAAAATGCAACCATAGTTACCACGATACTTGAGACGATACCAGCTGATACTTGCTGATATTGATACAGTGATACCGAGACAGTCACATACACGACGAGATCTGTCTCATGATACTGATACCTGTAACATGTAGCGATACAGATCTCATCGTGTATGGGGCCCTTTAATCCAAGTGGTCACGACAATATATATATATATATATATATATATATATATATATATATATATATATATATATATATATATATATATATATATATATATATATATACATATACATATATATATATATATATATATATATATATATATACATATACATATATATATATATATATATATATATATATATATAGGGTATAAACCAAATAACTCTCGTCCTTTTGTGGGGTGACTCATAGCACCCTGTAGGCACTAAAACCACAGGAATTTTTACGGAATTAACAGTCGCGTCACCCCTCAAAAGGATAAGAGTTATTTCCCTTACACCCGGCTGGGTGACGCTACTGTTAATTCCGAAAAAATTCCTGCGGTTTTAATGTCTACAGGGTGCTATGAGTCACCCACAAAAGGACGAGAGTTATTTGTTTTACACCCTGTACACATATATATATATATATATATATATATATATATATATATATATATATATATATATATATATATATATATATATATATATATATATATATATATATATATATATATATGTATATATATATATATATATATATATATAATGTATATAGATATATATGTATATATATACATATATATACACACTATATATATACATACATATATATATATATATATATATATATATATATATATATATATATATATACATATCGCACCTTGAGAATAAAACTGTTGCAGCTGCAAATTTTTCATTTTTGAGATTTTTATATCATTGGATTCAGCTACATTAAATCTATCGATTGGTGAAATGTTCATCCTAAAATTCTAGAAAATAAAAAAGTTATAGTGCATAAACTTTTTTTAAATTTTAACAACCTATGAATAAATAGTTTAAAAAATTTGCATAAATTGAATCCCCGTGAAACGGATATTCACGTAAATTGAGGGATCAGTGTCGCGGTCTTTAATTAAAAACGCATTTGTAAAATAATACAGTTAATTGTAAGTTATCGTAAAGTACAGCTAATTGTAAGTAATAGTAAAGTAATTGTAAATGGGAATATTCCCGGGAAAATTCCCAATGGGAATTTTTCCGTTGCTCATCTCTATCTGTAATACAGTTATGGAATGTGTTACCTTAAACAATTACAATTAAAAAATTATATAAAGCGAAATTTTCAAAATTTCTGAAAAGTATTAGTTGCAGACAGGGCCAGCTTAGCCAATAGGCCACCTAGGGGCTAGCCCATGGCCTAGGGGCGGGAGATTTTTAGGGGCGGTAAATTTTTAAAATAAGGCGGAAAAATGAGTAATTAACGTTTTTTTTTTATTTTTTGCTCGTCACTTATTTTTTGTGAGAAGTTTCAGAAAGTTTGTAAAAAGGTAGGAATAGGGCAAATTTTTAAAACACAGTAGAATAATTTGTGATTGATTTTTTTTTTCTGTTGTTTCAAGATTTCCTTTTTTTCAAACAAAAGGTCGGGGCGGCATTTTTAAGGTGCCTAGGGGCGGACTCAGAGTTAATCCGACCCTGGTTGCAGATACAACTTTGGGTCACCAACAAAAAGTAATATTTTGTAAAATAATAAAGAAAAAATGTATAATTTGCAGATATAACATTATAATCCTAAACAGAATGCAATCCCAAACAGAATGCAACTTTTGTTGCAAATAACTAAAAAATTTGTGGTTGCAACTACAATGAAAATTGAAATTATGAATTTTTTCGACAAAAATTTTATCACAACATTTAAAACTAACAGTTAGAATGAACCTGACAAAGTTTCAAAGTTCTAAGATAATTTGGAAAAAAGTTATTAGATTTTAAATTTCTTCAAAATTTTATTTCTTTTCAATATCTTAAAATTAGTGATTTTGCAGTAACTTTTCAATATCTTAAAATTAGTAATTTTTCCATTGCTTCAAAAACAATGCATTTGTATAACAACAATTTTTTAAATAATAGCATTAAAAAATTTAAAAAAATTATTTTCAGGTGGCGCTCAATGAGAAAAAAGCGAAATAATTAAGATTTAAAAAAACAAAAAAAAAAAAAAAAAAAAAAAAAAAAAACAAAAACAAATGCTTTATCAACATTTCTCATTTTTCAATGCAATTGATTGTTTATAAATAAGTGGAAAATTAAAAATTTTTGATTTTTTCAACGGGAATCTATTTTTTCACCTCTTCAGAACAATTCTACGAAGCAAAAAAAATTTGAGCTTTTTAGTTAAATAATTATTAAGGTTTCTATGTCAACTTTCGGTTTCAAAAATTTTGTTAATTAACAATAGCATAACTAATAGAAAAATACATATAAAATTTTTTTTTTGTACAGATTATTGTTTATCAACTTATTCCGAAGCTACGTGAATTTTTTCATTCCTTAATATTGATATTTAATAGTATAATTTTAAAAAAAAAATAATTTTTTTTGTTTACCGTGTTTGAATGACACGGTGCGCGAGAACGTCAAACACCTCATTTTAGCAATAACTTTAGGGCTCTGGTAAAATTATAAATATTGGAGATACAGTTTCGGGAGTTGGGACTCATTTTTGTGAAATTTCCTGCTCTTTTCAGATCTTTTTTATAATTTCAAAAATCTTTAATAGTTTTTGAGATTTTTCAAAAAAACAAAAACACTCTTTTTTCACTCTTTTGTTCATAATAATTGCAATTTTTATGAGCGCATTTTCAATTTTTTCAAAAAGTTTCTAGAGGTCAATACGAATCGAATGACACCAAAATCATAATTTTTGGTGCCCTCTATGAGAATTTCACTAAAATGGCTCTTCTAGACTAGACTATTCGTATAAAAATTAAAATTTCTCTACTTCGTCACATTTTCACCTTTAGAACTTCGCGTAAATTAATTTTTTTCACCTTTATAAATATTTATTGAAAGAGCAGTATTACACACTAAAATCCGAGTTTTACACAACATAAAATGAATTAAAAAAGGAGTTCATACTTGCATTTCCGTTACAGAATAGCAATTTTTATAAGGGGACAAGATCAAACTCCGAAGGAGACATAAATGAGACGAAATAGACATTTAACAATCAACAATCAATCTTAATACTTAAAAACTAATGAGTATCTCATCAGTGGCGTCGCAAGACGAAAATGGGGAGTGGGCAAGGAAAATGGGGAGTGGGCAAAATAATTTTTGCGAGGTCCCCCTTAATTTTTTTTTTTAAATTTCTGTCTTAAAAATTAGGCGACGAGCCAAAAAAAAACCGCCACTCGCCACCCCTTTAAGTGCGAGGCTGTGGGCGTGGGTCGATACCGCCCACGCCTAGCTACGCCACTATATCTCATCATTAACTACAGACAAAACTTGTATATTACTAAAATCAGTAATTAAAAATATGAGTAAACTTGCCAAAAATCTACGTAAATACGAACTAAACAAAGTAATTTAAGGAAAATAAATCACATTTGAAAAACTTCCTTCACTGACTTACTAAAGGAATACAAAACGCGTGTGCCTCTTTTAATAATAAGAGGTTTTTTTTTTTTAATATTCGTAACATATCATCTAAGTGCACAAAGTGCACGTCATTTTGATTAAGACGAAATAAGGTCTTTGTGTGACAAAGGATACATGTGACGAAGGATTTAATTTTCCAACAAAATCTTGTGTCATCTCACATAAAATCGGTAACCAGTTTACAAAATATAATATATCCCAGCTTTTCATTCAGTTGGAAACCTTGGCCGTTTTCTCTACAACGCCAAAGAAAAAACTGATCCACTAAAAGAAAAAAAGAGTGGGGTCTACCGCTTGGACTGTTCCCAGTGTAACGCCAAATATGTGGGACAAACGGGACGAAGTTTCGACACAAGATATAAGAAGGACATTGGTTCACAAATGCTCAACTCAAATTTCGGTCTACATATCTTGGAAACAGGCCATTTTCCCAGAACGGATCATAAACCAAAAGTTCTACACGTTTGTCAAAAGGGTATAAAACTGAATCTTTTAGAGGCTCTGGAAATTAATAGACTGAACAGTGACCCACAAGTAGAAGTTTTTAAACGATAAAAATGATCTAAATAATTCCCCTTTATTAAAAATAAATTTCTGAACGAATATAATTACATCAAGATTTCAATAATTTTTGGACACCCCTAGTGTAATTTATTCATAAACAAGTCATTTAGAACAGTCACAATATTAGGTAAAAATAACTACCATGTCGGTACCTACAAACTGGTTTTTCAATTGTGTTGCAATCGGTAACCATTTGGTTAGACACAAGTTATTAACGAGGCCAGTAAACCAAAACAAAAACCAAAAAGTATCGACAATTTACTAATCCAAACTTTCCGCTGACTCTGGTAAAAATGACGCAGTTATGTGGGTCAAATAATAATATAAAAGAGACGTAAAAAACAATAATCGAAGAAGAAGTCAGAGGTAGTCGAAAAGAGAAGTTGGGGAGAAGTCGGAGAGAAGCCAGAGGGAAGTCTACAGTGAAGTCGGGGAGAAGTCAAAGCGGGAGTCGGGTCACGTCAAGTCAAGAGCAGCAGAGCAGTTTGGGGTAGAGAAGAGCATTGGAGCGGTAGCTGGTTGCTGGCAGGGGGTGGCTAGTAACTAGCAGTGGGAAATGGGCTACTAATGGTTATTTAACATACAAAGGGTCGGAGTTGGGAAGTTTGTTTTGGTGGCCAATAACAAGAGCTTGTAATTAAACATCGGGAAAACGTGTGTCTGGATGAGAACTAATTCTTTCGCTTTTATATTTTTTTATCTTTTGTTTATAAAAGTTTACGTGTTTATTTAGGGAAGTGATTCCTCTTTTTGTATCTATTATTTATTTATTGGTTCTGTTAATAAAATTGTTAAGTTGAAACTTCATTATTTTATTGAGTGAACAGTGAACACCTTTAAATTCCCGCAATTCGATCGTAGTGATAAGGAGTTCGAACCCCGGCCTTTCTGTGGGGTTTTCACCGCTACCGATAACATCTACTTTAATCCCTACAGAAAAGGCCCGTACTCCCGTCCTTTAACAATTGGTTTTAACTTCGCACGTGCAGTTGTTCCGAAACAAAAATTTATGGGTTTTTCTCAATTTACTTTCAATAATATTACACTCCTCCTACACATCTTCTTAGCTATAAATTCTCTTCATTTTATTTTCATCAATTTACTCTGATGATGGCCGAAAGGGCTGAAAACGCGTTAAGTAAAAAGAATAGTATTTTTAGTGAAATTGACAAAGTAATTAAAACTTTAAATATTTTCAATATTTAAAATGAAATTTCACAACGTAAATCTCTCAACAGTGAATTAATTCAGCATTATTCATGAGTTTTGACATTATAAAATTCATGCTTCTATTAACTGTTCTAAATAAAACTACGTAGCTTGACTATAACTCCCCCTCCTCCTATATAGTCTAGCGTAGCTTTCTGCATAACCCCTCCCCCCACCAACTAGGCTACGTAGTTTATGGACGTTCCCATGAGACCGTATTATGGGTGAAACGAATTACATTTAAAAATAAGCAAGCGGACTCATAACGCGATTTGAAAAAGAATCATGCATACACTGAAGACTCATACACGTGGAAAGTAGGGGAAGTGTAACTCACAGCAATCGACCGCTGAGCAGAAGTAGGGGCAGGGCCGTAGCTAGGGGGGGGGGGGCATCATGGGGCAATGCCCTACCTTAAAATATCAATGCCCTACCTTAAAAAGTACGATAATATGCTAAGAAAATTATTTGTTTATAGTATGAGATGATGGGAAAAAAATAATTTATTACACTAGCGTAGTAACACTAGAGGGAATTTGGAGGTTTTCCTTAATTAAATTTAAATATATTTGTTGTCCATATTAGTAATAATTAAACATAACAATCAGTTTCAAATCAACCAATAAAATTTAAATGTACAATACCGTATTTTAAGACAACGGCAAAAGCTAACAATCATTTTCAAATTAGCAAATAAAACCGAAATGTATCTTGGTACTAACAGTTAAATACAGTGACTCAACTTTCTGATCATTGATTAAATGTTAATGTAAGAATTAAATAAGTCAGCATTTTACGAAAACAGTAAAGCTTATTTATTTGAAGTATATGTATGTGTTTATTTATTATATTTTCATATAATAATAAAATAATAAATTATAAATAATTAATATTAGAAAGGTTTACTTTGTGAAAATCCATATTAAACATAGGATCGTTGCTTTATCACTTTTCACAGGAAAATTGTAGAAAAACACGAGTCGACTTTCGGCTTTTACACCATCGTCAGGTGAAAAACATAACTAAAAATTATTCTTTTAGGCGAAAAGTATTTATAATACAAACTGAAGTAAATAATGTATTGGTGGGGGATGTTAGAGGCAGATATAATCAAACCAAATGTAATGTAATTCCCAAGTTGAACAATTTTGATAAAACTAAAAATGTATTATTTGCAAAGGCTCCCGCAGCGAATTTTATTTTAAAACCAGTTAAGTGTAATATAATTAAAATGGCTAGAGTATGTTGGGGAAAACCAGAAACATGAAATAGTGGTGAACATTAATTGCAAGAAAAAAGAGAATAAAATATACAGGTATATATCTGTGTTAATTTGTCAAAATAGAGAAATGTGTTGATTTACAAGAAAAGTTACACCCCCAGGTAGTTGCTTTTGTTAGACTGAAAGGATTGTAAAATCAGAAATATTGCATAAAAACTATTTTGAAATATTAATTACCAGGAATCAATAAAATTTTTAAAAATGGGTACCTGTCAGCTAAAACTATTCGAAAAACGTGAGATGCATCGTGTTATAAATTTAACAAAGGCGATTTGTTTAGATCAATTTGGTCATTTAAGATGACGTGGTTTGGGTCTTTGTTCAATTTGTTGATTTCCAGGGCTTCCAAAATGTTGAGTTTGCGGCCTTTTTTACAAATGTGTAATATTTTGTCAGCAATTTGTCATCTTAAATGACCAAATTGATCTAAACAAATCGCCTTTGTTAAATTTATAACACGATGCATCTCACGTTTTTCGAATAGTTTTAGCTGACAGGTACCCATTTTTAAAAATTTTATTGATTCCTGGTAATTAATATTTCAAAATAGTTTTTATGCAATATTTCTGATTTTACAATCCTTTCAGTCTAACAAAAGCAACTACCTGGGGGTGTAACTTTTCTTGTAAATCAACACATTTCTCTATTTTGACAAATTAACACAGATAGATATTATGGTCGCAAGCTCAAAAGACCTCCAGAAACTAAGGTGAGGGGAACACAAATTGTATTATTTCCATAGTTACCAACCAAACCAAGTAATTATGTTTTTATAAGAGTAAGTGAGTAAACTTCTATTTATTAATATAATAGACAAAGATAAATGCAGATGTAGATAAAAATAGTCTTTTTAGCTTGCGCCTATAATACCTGTATATTTTATTCTCTTTTTTCTTGCAATTAATGTTCACCACTATTTCATGTTTCTGGTTTTCCCCAACATACTCTAGCCATTTTAATTATATTACACTTAACTGGTTTTAAAATAAAATTCGCTGCGGGAGCCTTTGCAAATAATACATTTTTAGTTTTATCAAAATTGTTCAACTTGGGAATTCCCTTACATTTGGTTTGATTATATCTGCCTCTAACATCCCCCACCAATACATTATTTACTTCAGTTTGTATTATAAGTACTTTTCGCCTAAAAGAATAATTTTTAGTTATGTTTTTCACCTGACGATGGTGTAAAAGCCGAAAGTCGACTCGTGTTTTTCTACAATTTTCCTGTGAAAAGTGACAAAGCAACGATCCCATGTTTAATAAATTATAATTTATAAGTAGTGTAGTGTACAGCACAGCGTGGCAGTTAGTTATCGACACAGTTGTTTGTTTATTAGTGTTAACTGAAAATTAATTGATCTTGCGATGGATATACGGGCTTTCTTTGGCAAAAAACGAAGAATTGAAGAAAAAATTGATCACGAAGAGCCTCATTCCTCAAAACAGATGGAAGTACAAGATACAATTGCTACACCTAGCCCTATGAAAACAAATTCAATGAAACACATTGGTATTGTTAGCCATGGTATTCCTTCTGACATTGCATAAATCGGAGAACCGATAAAGCAAGTTATTTTAGACACATATCCAAAACAAAATAATAGGGCCTTTGTAGCGGACTGGTTCAAAAGATTTAAATGGTTACAATATTCTGTCGAAAAGGATGCTGCTTTTTGCTATCCTTGTCAGCAATTTTTACCTCATGGAAGCAAACAGACTTCGTACACTTCTACAGGATTCAGAAACTGGAAAAATGCCACTGATTCGAAAACTGGGTTTCCAAAACACGAAAAATCCATTTCTCATACACAAGCCATGGCTATGTGGCAGGAAAAATTACATAGAATATCTACAACTAGTAGTGTTGAAACGTTAATACATCAAACAATATTAGAAAAAAACAGGTATTACGTGAAGTCTATTATTGAAGTAATACAATTTCTAGTTGTAAACGAATTAGCTTTGCGTGGAAATTATATTTTAGAAGAAGAAAAAGAACAAGGTTTATTTCAAAATTTGTTTGAATACACGTGCATGAAAGACCCTAGTTTAAAGGAGGCTCTCAGTCATATACCACAAAATGCAACATATCGTTCACCTGCAATTCAAAATCAAATAATTCAAGCAATGGTTCAAGCAGTACGCAGTTCCATTGTTAAAGATATTAAGGAATCTGACGTGAACTGGTTTACTCTAATGGAAGATGGGACGAGAGATAAAAATAATCGCGAAAATATTGCAATAGCAATACGGTATATTAAGGATGGAATTGTCAATGAGTCTTTGCTAACAGTTATAACTACCGAAAACCTTGATGCAGCCACTTTTACGGAATTGACGTTAAATACCCTTACGGAAAATAACATTAACCTCTCTCATATGCTAAGCCAGTGCTATGACGGCGCAAGTGTAATGAGTGGGAAAGTTTCTGGAGTTGCGACCAGAATAGAAAATAAATTAGGCCGAAAAATTCCCTACGTTCACTGCTATAACCATCGTTTGCATTTGATAGTCATCAGAACTATTTCGGACATCACTTTTATTCGTTTATTTTTTGATCAATGCATCATGCTACATGAATTCTTTCATCATGGCAAAATAGCTGCCTTGTATGGTGGAAAAAGGATTGGCCGGCTCCTCCAACAGCGTTGGTCAGGTCATCTGGCGGTTACAAAAGTTATATATGATAATTATTCATCGATTTTGGTAACTTTAGATGAAATCAAAAATGATAGATTTAACGGTGATGACGTCGCCAAGAGTGTCGGCATTAAAAAAGTCATGCTCAGTTTGGAATTCCGAATGGCCATGATTGTCGCCAAAAAAATTTTATCAATGCTTCACCCTGCAGACGCAGCTTTACAAGCCCGAAGCACAGGATTAAAAGACGCGATAACGATCATAAAGTGCGTCCAAATTGAAATGACGAAACTGAGATCAGATGAAATGTATCATCAAATTTTAGAAGAAGCTAAGTCTATAATAAGCGGCGATTTGGAAAATAGGACCCAGACCCAGCAAAGACAAGTCAAAAAATCAAATCAGATGGATGATTACTTGTTATATGGCCCTTCCTCTTCCTCTGCCAGACAAAACCTAGAAGGCCTAGATGCTCTGCCATTTAAGTCTGAGTATTTCGAAACGCTGGATATACTAATTGCTGAATTGCAAAGAAGATTTTCGGACAACGACGATCTGTTAAATTCGATAGCAAGTCTCGACGAGTTGGATGTAGACAAAATGATGCCGTTGAAAAATTTAGGTAAGTAAGAAAATTAAACAAAACTATATCTCTGCTTGTAAAATACTAGTGTTATTTATTTATGGACATAAGTTCACAATTTCCACTGATTTTTTAGGTCTAACGGCTCCATCAAGAGAAGAGGCTACTGTAGTCAAAGCTTATTTGAGTCGTAGCGAGAATACAATGGAAAACACAATACAAGTTCTGTACAGGCAGCGAGAGGCGTTCAAAGATACATATGAACTTTTTGCATCTGTGGCGACCATAGGATGTAGCACTGCTGTGTGCGAATCTACGTTTTCAACTTTGACTGCAATCAATAGGCCTCAGCGACTGTCAATGGGTCACGAAAGAATGGCAGGCATGGTATTTTTGGCCTTTGAAAAGAAAAGAACGAAGTTAATTGATCTGGATGAAGTTCTTCGCATTTTTAATAATATGGCGAATCGAAAAATTTAGCTGTTTTAAGGAAGGACTAATTATTATCGAACTGAATACAATATGTTTGAAGAAATTATATATAAATTTGAATAAATAACTGCTTTGCTCTTATCTATCTGTCACCCCCTCTTGACAATTAAGTACTATCTCACTTACACATACGCAAAAGTACGAGAAAAATCGATTCACTAGATCAAATCAAATAAAATTTTTACTTCTGCCCTACATATAACAACAGCTGCCCTACCTTAAATTCAGCTCTAGCTACGGCCCTGAGTAGGGGTACGATAATTCGTAGAATTTTATTCCCCTACACCCCTGTAAGTGGGTTCATAACGCGACTTGACTGTATTAAAACTTTAAGAACACTGATTTTTTTCAGTGGCGCGCATAGTGTTAGTAAACAGTGTTACTAATTTATTTATTACATGATGAGCAAACTAATGTGACCTAGGGCAACCGAAATATCTAATCCGGCCCTGAACCTTGGAAACTAAGACCTAATCTTTTTTGTAAATTATTAAGCACAAAATCTTTCTTTCTGGTCATCACACCCTCAAAGAGGTTTCCTCTTAGTACACAGTGTTCGCTCATCACAATTTTATTAATTATTTTTATGTATAAGTAAATTGAATAAAACCAAAAATACGGAGTACAGTGTATCAATCAATCATTTGAACACGCATCCCGCAATTGGTGACCCTTCCGTGTGGTTGATTGATTTAAAAAAACCAAGTTACAAAAATCACGTGTTGGTTTTCACATTTAAACTATCGCGGAAGTGAATAAAAATAATGGAAGAAGAATTAAAACGTACATTGGAAGTAGTCAAATCTGAAAATGTACTATTACAACAACAATTGGAGGCATACCAAAATCAAGTAAGTCAAAATTCTTCCGATCAGTCTCGTCCAACGTCCGCTCAAACAAACGAAAATACGATGAACCAATGCGTACAACAAACAAACTTAGCCGCACTTCGCGAAGTAAACTTGCTAAATTTTGGCCAGAACTTCCTGAACTATGGTTTAAACAAGCCGAATCAGAATTTCACGCCAAACAAGTCAGTTTGGATAGTTCAAAATTTCATGCGATTGTTTGTCAGTTGGGTCGTGAAGAGCTTTGCATAATCTCAAGCATCCTGACTAATCCGCCACCACAGGATAAATTTGAAAATCTCAAAAGAACACTTATAGATCATTATTCAATTTCTACGGATCAAAAAATTCGTAAACTCATCTCCGGCTTAGAACTTGCTGGTCGCCGACCGTCAGAACTTTTAGCTCAAATGAAAAGTTTGGCAGGTAGCACATTCAACGATCAGTTATTACAAAAATTATGAATCCATTGTCTTCCAACACGTCTTCAGGAAACACTGTCAGGCATTCTAGCAGCCGCTCCCAATATGCAACAAACGGCAATTGCTGCCCTAGCTGATCAATTAGCTGAAATTCCCAATTTTTCATCAATCAGCTCAATTTCTAACTCTACCGAAGCATTCGCTATTCAAGAGACACCAACTAATGTAGCTGAGTTAAGCAAACAAATAAACGAACTCAAATTTCAAATATCAAAAATGAATCCCCAGTCATCACAAAACAGTTGTTTTAGACGGAATCGATCAACATCACCGGAAAATCGACCAAGCTGGAACAAAAACAGGTGTTAGTTTCACAATAAATTTGGAAGAAATGCTAATAAGTGCGAACAGCCGTGTGCTTTCAAACAAATCAACAAGCAATCAAATACAATACGGGAAACTAACTCCGCTTTGCCTCAGTTGCGGCGGTTGATGATAGCGGTAACACACAAAACCGCCTATTTATCTACGATAGAACAAATCGTATATCCTTTTTAATCGATACTGGCGCGGAAATGTCGGTAATACCACGACCTAGATACTCAGTGTCACATCCTACCTCGCTAAAATTATCCGCGGCAAACGGAAGCGTCATAAGTACGTACGGCAAAAGATCCCTTAATTTTGAATCTTGGACTCCGTCGAGAATTTAAATGGAATTTTTTAATTGCTTCTGTTCCAATTGCAATTATTGGCGCCGATTTTTTAGAACACTACGGTCTGCTAGTGGATGTTAAGCAGAAGTGCCTCTTGGATCCACTCACTAACATATCATCCTTCGAGAGAATTCGCCGAATTACCAATCCATCTCTTAATTCACTCTCTATTGTCAACATCAATGATAAATTTGCACACCTATTCAAACAATTCCCAGAGATCATCGGTGTAATTCCACCTAAACCAACATCGGGACACAATATAGAACATCATATCCAAACTACTGGAAACCCAATTTCCCAACGACCTCGCCGTTTAGACCCAGTCAAGTTCCACGCAGCGCGTAAAATCTTTATGGAAATGCAAAATGAAGGTATTTGCGGTCCATCTAAGAGCCCGAGGGCTAGTCCATTCCACATGGTACGTAAAACTTCAGGTGATTGAAGATCGTGCGGCGATTTCAGACGACACAATGCGGTAACAATCCCTGATCAATATCCAATTTCTCACATACAAAATTTCTCAAGCTTTTTACATGGCAGGAAAGTATTCAGCAAACTGGATATCGACAAAGCGTTCTTAAGAGTAAAAATGGCACCAGAAGATATCGAGAAAACTTCTGTCACCACACCGTTTGATTTATTTGAATTTTTATACATACGATTCGGTTCACCAACTCGACTTCGTATATACTTACCTGGACGATTGCTTAATTGCATCAAATTCCAGCGAGGAACATGAAGAGCATCTCAGAATCATTTTTAACAGATTTCGTGAGTATGGCATAGTACTTAACATTTCTAAATGTGTTCTAGGCGTTTCGACAATCGATTTCCTAGGATACCAAATATCAGAACACGGTATTCAACGAATACCTACCAGAGTCCAGGCTATTCTCAAATGCCCTCGTCCAACTACTATTAAGGACCTTCGCAAATTTCTCGGCGCAATTAATTTTTATCGCCGTTGTATCAAGGACGCCGCACAATCACAAGCACCTCTGAACACACTCTTGAAGGGAGCCACCAAAAACGACAAACGTAAAATCAACTGGACACAAGAAACCAATTTAGCTTTTGAAAATTGCAAACAAGGCCTTGCCAATGCAGCACTCCTGGCTCATCCTAAAGTTGGTGCTCCACTACGCTTAACAACTAACGCATCAAATACTACGATGGGAGGATGTGTCGAACAATTTACTAACAATCAATGGTATCCACTAAGTTTCTTTTCCAAACCATTTTCACCGGCTCAAAGAAACTATAGCACTTATGATCGTGAGCTATCAGCAATTTATTACAGCATTAAATTTTTTCGATATCTCTTGGAAGGGAACATTTTCGTCACACGTACCGACCACAAACCATTAGTTAACGCACAGCGAAACTCAGAAAATGCTTCTCCATGCCAAATACGTCAACTTTCATTCATTAGCGAATTTTGTACCACAATTGAACATATTTCTGGTGAAAACAATGTTTTAGCTGACAATCTGTCACGTACCAACGCAATTACTTTCCCTGCACAATTTTGGACAGCCGAAATAGCTGCAGCTCTATCCGAAGATGCCGTACTTCAAGAACTTCTGAAATCAAACTCAATTTCCTTAAAATTACATCAAATTAAGTTCAGTTCAACCGACACTCCTATATATTGTGATACCTTTACCGAAGAGATTCGTCCATATATACCTAAATCAATGAGGAAGAAAATTTTTGACTCATTCCATAATTTAGCACACTCTAATGGTCGTATCACACAGATCGAGCTATTTCACAACATTACGTTTGGCCACATATGCATCGCCAAATTATTCAAGTAGCCAAAACATGTCTTGAATATCAATCATCTAAAGTTAACCGTCACGTTCGTCCTACGCCCAAGCGCTTTATCGAACCAAACGCACGATTTAAACATATTCATATCGATATCGTCGGACCACTTCAGCAATCTCACGGATACAAATACATTTTAACTATGATGGATCGTTTTTCTCGATGGCTTGAAGCCATACCAATCAAAGATATTTCTGCCAGAACTATTTCAAATGCAGTCTTCACACATTGGGTGTCACATTTCGGAACCCCTTTAACCATCACCACGGACCAAGGAACTGAATTCGAGTTTGAACTTTTTTCTGCCTTAGCTGCCATGATTGGTGCATCTAGACAACAAACCACATCATATCATCCACAAGCCAACGACCGTCAAAGCTGCATTCAAATGTCAAAATAATAAAAATTGGATAAAAACACTTCCAATTGTTCTACTCGGACTCCGTTCATGTCATAAAATCGATATTCAAGGATCACCTGCGGAAATGCTCTACGGAACCACAATCAGATTACCAGGTGAATTTTTTAACAGCAAAGATCTAGATGCAAATCCTACACCTTTCTGTTTCAGAGACCTTTTCAATTGTAGCCACGTATTTGTCAAAGTTGACTCCGTCAAAGGTCCCCTAGACAAACCGTACAGTGGTCCATTCAAAATTCTGGAGAGAATTTCCGACTTTATTTTCAAAGTAGACATTGAATATTAACAGACCAACCAATATTAACATCGAAAGGCTGAAACCAGCATTTTTACCTTCAGAAGAATTCGACACTAGTCAAACGACAATGGTTTTTCCTTCAACATCATCGTCCTCGCAGTCAACCTCTACACCGTCATCGATAGGACCTGATCGTGTTTACGGGAGGAAATAAACTGAAAGAGTTACCTTTTCTTTATAATTTTTATTTCATATACAACAATCATTTTGCAATGTATAACATTTACTTTTGTAATCTTTTATTTACCACCGTACTTTATACTAAGAGGGGAGCTATATGGGCATTGTCGAAATCTGCTTTACCGACATGCAACATTATCAAACTTATCAAATTCTTTATTACCAACTTATTAATTGAACCTTTTTTATGTAATTCAATTTTAATAATACACACATATCAGACAATCAAGATGGATTCCTCTTAATACAGTGTTCGCTCATTACAATTTTATTAATTATTTTTATGTATAATTAAATTGAATAAAACCAAAAATACGGAGTACAGTGTATCAATCAATCATTTGAACACACATCCCTCAAGATTTTAAATTTTTACGTAAGAAAATCAAATTACTTTAAAAGATTAATATTTAAAGTAACTTAATTTAAAGAAATTTGCTCATTAATTTACTGAAAAATATAGGTACGTATTTATTTTTTATTTATTTATAGAACAGCAGTTGGCAGTAAAATACATGTGATACATGTACACAACAAAGTGACATTGGCGTTTCTTAATAATAGCAAAGTGAGGTTAACTGGAAACGAAAATATTATTAATAAATGTACTCAAATAGTGTAAAAATATTTGAAATTCGATAGTATTTTCTTTTGTTTAAAAACCAGATTAAAAACGAGAAGTTTTTCCACAAAAAACTTTTCATTTACTTTGAAAATACTTACTATAAAAATATGTTTAGACGCCTATGTACCTGTCAAACAGTGACTTTTCAGAAAAATTATTTAATATTTTTTTATTTTTCAATGAATTAAAACTGAAATTTTATTTCCTTATTGTACTTATTGTTAGTTATCATTTTTATATGATAATTTAATCCATTTAATAATTTTAATGTCCAATGGAAAACGTAATAATTGTTTAATTTTTCGTTACTACATTGATTAAAATAGAAGCCATATTGAGCTAATATCTTTTTAAATTACGTAAAATCCTAACTTTTAAAATGTAATTACTCAAAAATTTGAGACAAAACCATGAAAATTTTAGTGTTATTGGTAGTTTTGAATCATAAACAAATTTTTGAAAAACTTTTAAACATACGTTTCTATTTAAAAAATTATAATTTTGCATCATAGCTCGAAAACCATAAGAGCTATAAAACTCCTGACTATAGCAACCGGTTGCCCCCGTCGATATCTAAGTACAGCTCTTAGATATCGACGGAGTTATTATTAAATCAACGGTTTAGTTGTAATCGAAATGGTAACTCTCGAAAAACTCACGCTGTATTCTAAGGTAATGATCTATTTCGTTGTATAAAATACGTAATTTTTTTTTAAAGACCGATACTAGTTTACTTATGGATAGGGAGCCCAAAGACATGGATTGCTTAAGGCATCAAGTAATCTTAATCCGGCACTGTATGTTGAGCGGATATTTTCGTAAATTTTTAACAAAATGAGTTCTAGAAATTAAAGAAGAAGGAATAATTAGGCCCGATTTACATTAACGCTCCACTCTCGAGACGCTCCCGCTCCACTCTCGCTCCGATATAATCTTGTTGTGTTCACATTACAGTGCTGATATCATGTTGGGACCTATTCCTTCTCTATTCACATTATAATGCCGCTCTGGGTACACTCCCAGTTCGGTCTCAGTTCGATACAAACATCTTTTCATAACAACTGAATGCAAGCGGAGTGGAGTGGAATCAAAAAAGTGTTTACACTATAGGTACAAGCCATAACAAGTCTAATATCGCTCCAATAAAATATTACCTGAGTGGTATTGATATTGGAGTGGCATTTAAGCGGGAGCGAACCGTGACTGAAATCGGACCTATATCAGAGCGATGATGTGAATACACTCATTGTTTATCGTGTAAGAATATTTTATCGAATCGGCGTAGTGATATCGTACCGAGAGCGGAGCGTTAATGTAAATCGGGCCTTAAAAATCAACATACAAAATAGTTATTTGTATATTAAGAGCGCAAAATGGTGCCGCTCGATTGAGAATGTTGACACGCGACGCCGCCAGGCGGAGCGCGTTAATCTCATGAGAGCAGCAAGTCATTTTGTGCTCGAATTACACACAAAATTTTTTCTACAACCTAATAAATTTTTTTTTATTTAAAAGATACTTGAAAAAATAATAATGGGCGTTAATATTTACTTTAATATTATAATTTTTGCAGCTTCAGAAATATCTGGAGAAATCACTGTCACTATTACATATTTCCGTCATATATATACATATATTTTTAAATATTTTATTCTTATTATTTATTAATTATAGTTATTTATTATTTTTAATTAATATTGCAGTTATTTTAAAATTTAATAAAATTAATATTTCACTTGATTACGGTAAACATAATAATTTTAGAATCTGTTAATTTATTTGTTACCATAAAAAATATAAACAACGCCTACCCGATTTGTAATTAAATACACGTTGAGCGAGCGACAAAGTATTACTTTGCCGCTTTAAAGCGCAAAGTAGTACTTCGTTGCTCGGCAACGACAGTCTTCGGCAAATACACATTTTGTGCTCTCTTCACAGAGCGCAAAAGCCTACTTTCCACTAAGATTGTAGAAAAAATATATTACAATTTCTGCGTCTGAAGATTAATTATTATTTGTAAAATTTTGTTAGCGTATCTATGGATATAATGGATTCAAAAATCAAAATATTCACTTTTTATTACACGAAAGGTCTGTATTTTTCGAATAAATTTGGGTTTGTCTAACGAAAATTTGTTGCCTAGCAATTTAACGAGAACTGCCAATTAACAAAAACGCGACAGCGAAGCTGAAGCGTTTTTGGGTTGACAGTTCTTCGAGTTAAATTGCTTTTAGGCAAGAAATTTGAGTTGTAGAAAACACAAATTTATTCAGAAAAATATAAAACTCAAGTGTAATACAGTAAGACAATTTAACGAATAAAATACAATCGAATGCCCGTTATAACACTAGTCTAGGGGACGTAGGGGAAATTTTTCTTAGAATTTGAGTGCCCTCACTACCGCGCACTTAATTTAGTCGCTCGACTACTCCTTATAAGACTATTTCATTTTAATGTTGCATGCTCAGTTTATAATTTTGACAGTGCCAGCATAGTCTTATAAGGAGTGGTCTGGCACAAAGCTCGGAAAAGTGATTAAGTAAGCGAAGTTTCAACTGCTGATTGAGGGGAAGAGTCTTATAAGGGGCAGTCTTATAACGAGTATTCGACTGTAATATAATTCATATTACTAATTAATACATTGTTACTATATGGTTCTGAAATCAATTACATTTACCAATATGAATTTTTGTTTCATTTTTTTTCGCTTTAAAAGTCTATCCTAACTTTTTCCCATGGTAAAAGTGAAATAACTACAATATTCTTATAGGACTTTTAGAGAAGAAGAAATTAACAATAATATTTAAATAACTAGCATTTATCCGCGGCTTTTGAAATTAGACATCATCTAGTTAAAACGTATAAAGTGTATTTTCATCGCGTCGCTATTGAGAACTGTTATTTTTTTCTTGGGAATTTTCCCACAGAGATAAATTGTTTTCCCCGGGTAAAAAGTAGACTATATTAACATTCTTTTTTTATATCGTTTTAAATATATTTTCCCATGGGAATAAGACTTGCCACAGGATTTAGATATTTTCTCGGGGTAGAAAGTAACCTATGTTTATCGCTGTATATTCGTTCTTTCTGCTGACAATATGCTAAATTCGAACAAACTTCAAATTTCTTTTTTATTTAAAATTTATTTTTCTATAGGAATGATATTTCCCACGGGATAGAGATATTTTCCCGGAGTAAAAAGTAGTCTGTATCCTTTTTCATCTCTTCTTTTAATAATATACAAAGTTTAAAATCAACTGTCCGTTTTTTGATTGTTCGTTATTATAATTTAAATATTAGGGTGACCGAGCCCGGCTCGGTGGAAATTTCATCTGTACCTATGAAATTTGTTAAGACGAGTAGATGTGCCAACTGACGATAACTGGACAGTTAACGGTTGTTTATTTCCTTATAGGATACAAATAGCATTTTGTACAGTAAATAAGTAATTTAATAGTAGTCGTCGATAAAAATATATATTATTATTATTGGTGGTATCTATAGAAATATTTATTAGTATTGTAAAATAAATTTAATTAGTAAAAAATGAAAAGATTGCTCGTTTAATAGTATAATAGTATATTATTCAACGAGCTGGTAATGATGGCTATTACTCACGAAGATGAAATTGCGACACGAGCCGAGTTTACGAGGCGAGTGTAGTAATGCATCTTCATGAGTAATAGTCATTGCAAGCGAGTAGAATACTATACTTTTTCTACGACATTTTTCCTTTTTGATTTAAATAAAATTTAATATAAATTTTAAATTAAAAGAATAAAATTATTAATCTATCTCTAATCTTATTAAATGTTTATATATGTATCTATGGATACGATCAAAATAAAATTCAAAATGTTTTGTTTACTTACGCGTTACTACGCAACATGTACTCTTATGTAATTAAAAATTGATACAATTATATTATGCACAAAACAATCGCAAGTCCATTGGGTAATGATTAATAAGGTGATTTCATTGGTCGAAAGGTATTGAGTATAATGATCATTCCTCCACACCTTTGTGGAGAAAAACGATCATTGACGATTACGCGATATTCCATGATAGAGTTACTTTACAATATGGCTAATCACGCGATATCGTGTGACAAATATAAGGACTTACTTATTTAACATAAAATATTTGGCCATCTCACAAAGTCTATATTTTTAGCTTGGCAATGAACGTATTAATGCCAAAAACATTTAAAAATAAAAAAATTGGGAAACAAAAGCGTTAATATTGCTTTTGTTCGTGAAGAAAATTTTGTTCCAATACGTTTTGTAACGGAGCTTGCAAAAAATTTACCTAAAATCCCAAAAATAAAGATTTTATTAATTCAGTTAAAATTGATCCCAGAACTTCAATTTGATACAAGAAATAACACTGCTTTCTGTAAAGTAGGCAGAAAACCTGTAAACAAGGCCGGATTACCCACTAGGCCTACCTAGGCGTTCGTTTTTTTTGTTTTTTTTGATCGTCAATTATTTTTTTAAGAAAAATTCGAAAGAAAGTAGGAAAAGCTACGATTTTTTCTTTTTAAGCAAAAGACAGGGGCCGCATTTTTCACGGTGCCTGAGGCGGTACTAAAGGCTAATATGGCCCTGCTTGTAAGTACATAATGCTCTTATTACTGTTTTAGATTTTAGAAAAAATTATATTTTTGTTATGTTACATCAAAATTATTACCTACATCAAAATTATTAAGCCCTATTTTTAGATTTATTACTGCATATTTGTGCATATTTTGAAAAAATTGGTGCATATTTTACCATAAAATCGTGCATATTATATTACATATTTTTCAATATTTTTGTGCATATAATTCCGCTCTCTAGTAATGAGTGTGTTCTTCAACAGGAGTAGAAAAAATACATTTTCCTTTGGGAATGAAATATTATCTCGAGATAAAAAGTAGCCTATAATCGTCTCTGTCCCGTAAGCTACGTCTGTGCAAAGTTTCAAGTTGATTAGTTAAGCTGTTGAGGCGTGAAAGCCAATCAAATAAACAAACAAACAAACTAATTAACTAACTTACTTTCGCATTTATAAGTAATATTGGTTAGGAAGTTAGGATTCCATCAGCTAAGTATTGGCTTGTTCCAAGTCCACTTTTTAAAAATTTTTTCTAAATTGTTATTTTATTAGTTTTGGGCGTTAAGAAAGTCAAAGTCACTATTAGAAAAAAAAATTTAAAAATGAATTTGTTACAAACCAATTCTCAGTTGACGATTTGTTGACTTAAAAGGCTTAAAAGTGAAAGAAAAACAGGTAGCAAACATTGATAAATTCAGTAAATATCTCTTTCTTTCTGGTAAGCGAAAACACGCCAAAAAAGGAATAAAATTTATTCGTCAAGGAAAATAATTATTTCTCTAACATAAGTATTAGTTTAAAATCATAAATGAAAACGGCTGATTGTACAAAACACCATTTGCGCAAGTATAACTTGCACTTCACAACTTGTTTTGTATCTAGGAGCGCCCTATTTATTCACTAGTATTGCACTATCGCAGTTAACATGTATGTACTTTGATTTTTACACAGGGCCGCGCCAAGCCGGGGTGTTAGGGGTGCCTAGTACCCCGGCGGCAGGCTTTGGGGGCGGCAAATAAAATATAAAATTATCACTATTTTTATGTGGTAATTTTGATGACACTAAAAGTTACCCGCATTTTGCTTAAATACTTGTCTATTATGATTGTTGTGACCCGTCGGTAATCCGATTATTCCGATTGTCGACCAGCGACAACAATCATTTACGCGGTAATCGGCAAGATCAAACGGGATCGAGATCGAACATGTTCTTGCACGCTTTAATTTTATAAAAACCGTCGTTGAATTCTACACATAAAACATTTATCAATCTTTAAAATTGTTTAGTTTTCGTTGCGTTACGTTGTATATAGTACGTGACGATTAGTAAACAAAACAAACTAAAAATTGATGACTGATGATCTTTCAGTAAAATATTATTCTTTTAAATAAGACTTAGAAAACACTGTATTGAACAGTCGAAATATAATAAAAGAGTTTAAGATTTCAATTGTTTGGTTTTAAAACCAACATTTTTATTTTATCTTCTTTTTCCTATTTGGTTGATATCTTAAACCTAATTTATTATTTCTGTTTTTTGTTATTATAAATTTTATTTTCAATATTTGCTTATCCACATCTGCAAGCAATTTAGTTTAAAATATACATGTTCTTTCGATATTGCTTATTCCACTTAGGATAAGATAAGATTTATGGATGTTCTTTAAATTGGAGCACTCCATACTCTTTTCTTGGAAAAGTTACATTATTTCGTTCCTCAGAAATTTAAGTAAAAAACATTCCCTTTTGGGCAATGCGGAACGAATCTGATATAAATGCGTTAGATTTATGTGATGAAATAGAAACTCTTTTAACATATATTAATCCCGACATGAATGCATTAACAGTTTTAGATTATATATTTTCTAATGATCTTACTACAATGTTTCCGAATATGACAATTGCATTAAGAATATTTTTGACAATACCTGTGACAGTGGCGTGGCATCTGGTGAGAGAAGTTTTTCGAAACTTAAGTTAATAAAAAATTATTTAAGATCTAGTATGTCACAAGAAAGAATATCGTATTTAAGTTTAATTAACATAGAAAACAAAATTGCTGCAGATGTTGACATGTCAGATTTAATAAATGAATTTGCAATAAAAAAGGCAAGGAAAGTGAATTTTATATAAAATTTTAAAATTGTTACTATTTGTTTTTGTTTTGTATAAAATTATTTATTTTTATTTACTTGTTCTTGAAATTTATGCGAAATAAATTGTTAAAAAAAGTTTAAGTGTTTTATTCCATTTATAATCCTAAATATTTTATAATATTTTATGCATTTCATTAAAGTAAGTATATATAGTAAGTAAACTGGTAGCCGGAAGGCAAATATTTTATTATCAAAAATATTTTATTATCAAAACCAAATAAGTTTGGCGTTTTAGGGCGGCAATTTTTGTCTTGCACCCCAGCGCAAATGTCCCTTGGCGCGGCCCTGTTTTTACATATTATGTATATTTATTAACTTAAATATTTATATAACTAAGTAAATGTAAAATCAAAACAAAAATAGTAAACTACTTACACATCTATAATTTAATTGTTATTAAATATTAAAACTGTTAAAATACAAAAATACTCACTGACGATTTCGAACTGTCGTCAATTATTGTTGCCATTTCCATAATTTCAAATCAAAACGTTTAGGACGTTTAAATGGTTTAAACAACTAGGAGCAAAATATAGGACACAAAGAGATTTTGTTATTGCTTACGACTAACCCTGGCACTGATATTGAAACAAGTAACTATTATCAATTAATTGAAATGTACAGTTGCATAATTTGAAATAAATTGAATTTTATTTAAACTTACTCTTCTACTGGTGTTTAAATTAATTTGAATATGCGCAATAACTTTTTCAAAAAAAAAGAAAGGAGTTAATATTAAATACATATTAATTCAAAAAATTGTTAACTAATAAATAAATGTTAGCAAATACCATTGAAATAAATAAAAATTCTAATTAAAGGATTAATTAAATCTTTTAATTGTTTGATAATGATATAACGACAGCTTGTGTTTACAGCGCTATAGTTTAAGTTATAAAATAATTAGGTAATTTGTTCCGTCTTTAATGAAGTTGCTCTAAAATAGTCAGCTACAAAAGTATAATCTCATCGAAAAAATTTTCTTTTATTAAAAATTAAATAATGTATTAATATTCTTCAATTATTTTATTTGTATACCACTTGTTTTTTTTAACTTCGGCGCACTTATGTTGTAGCATATAAAAACATTGTTGAAAAAGTGTTGTAAAAGCGTTGTAAAATGATGTTTGTAAATTATATTTCAAAAACGGCGTAGTGAATAATTTTTATTTCTTATTAATTATAGTTTTTAACTTTGTATTTTATAACAGTAGTGGTTTTTGGCCGGGTCCTGAGCCAGCTCCTTGCAGGAGCCGTACGTATAGCATACCCTTCGTGTATACGTACATATATATATGGCATACTCTTTGAGAGATGGTACATACAGAGTACATACAGCTAACTTTCGTCTGAATGAGTGATGCAGTCTGTTCAGTTTTCCCTGAGATCAAGTTACAAGAAGGGTTAATTATAGTAAAAGTTGTCAATTTCAGTTAGTGGACCGTGAATCGTTCTGCATTCGCAGTAAATGTAAGTAAATTTGTGTTGTAAGTAAAAAATGTTGCTTAATGTTACAAAAAGGATCAATTATAAAGTTAGAAATTTTAAGTGTCAATTTCAATTAGTGAACCGTGAATCGTTCTGCATTCGCAGTAAATGTAAGTAAATTTGTGTTGTAAGTAAAAAATGTTGCTTAATGTTACAAAAAGGATCAATTATAAAGTTAGAAATTTTAAGTGTCAATTTCAATTAGTGAACCGTGAATCGTTTCTGCATTCGCAGTAAATGTAAGTAAATTTGTGTTGTAAGTAAAAAATGTTGCTTAATATTACAAAAAGGGTTCATTATAGTAAAAATTGTGTCAATTTCAATTAGTGAATCGTGAATCGTTCTGCATTCGCAGTAAATGTAAGTAAATTTGTGTTGTAAGTAAAAAATGTTGCTTAATATTACAAAAAGGGTTCATTATAGTAAAAATTGTGTCAATTTCAATTAGTGAATCGTGAATCGTTCTGCATTCGCAGTAAATGTAAGTAAATTTGTGTTGTAAGTAAAAAATGTTGCTTAATATTACAAAAAGGGTTCATTATAGTAAAAATTGTGTCAATTTCAATTGGTGAACCGTGAATCGTTCTGCATTCGCAGTAAATGTAAGTAAATTTGTGTTGTAAGTAAAAAATGTTGCTTAATGTTACAAAAAGGATCAATTATAAAGTTAGAAATTTTAAGTGTCAATTTCAATTAGTGAACCGTGAATCGTTCTGCATTCGCAGTAAATGTAAGTAAATTTGTGTTGTAAGTAAAAAATGTTGCTTAATGTTACAAAAAGGATCAATTATAAAGTTAGAAATTTTAAGCGTCAATTTCAATTAGTGAACCGTGAATCGTTCTGCATTCGCAGTAAATATAAGTAATTGTTTTTTTAAATATTAGAGTTACATATTATTAGGCACTGAAATGTTTAGCCACCGATAATGTACTAGATTACAATTAAAACGACTTCTTTCTCTGTAATAAAACTAGCATATTTTTTATAAACGGAGCACTCAAAATTGATACGAAAATTCTGGTTTTTCTAGATAGTTTTTATATCTAAAATATTAGGTCAACTGCATTTTATGTTAAATTTGTATTATTTACTTGTTTTTTCTAATAATAAACATTTTTTTAAATATAATATTTGTATTTTAATGTGCAGCCTTATTTATTAAATTTAAATTAAGAAGATTATCCTTTGAATGTTTTATATGCTTTCTAATCAAAAACTATTTTTATATAAAGATTTCTCTTTGATTTAAACAGCAGCCCTTTAAATATTATTGGGATTACTGCTCAATTTTAAGTGAAAACTTTATAAACTTTATTCATAATTCTAAGATGATGTGTTGTTGACTTAGGTGAAGTTTTTCTCTGTGCAGATGCTGGTGGTTGTGGTCAAACTGATTCATTTTCAGAGTCCAATTTCACTACTAGCTGACATTGACGTATGAGGTAGTACAGAATTACGATGAGCCAATTCAAATGCATTTAATCTAATCCGCATAAAATTTAAGTGATGCTGTAATCTATGTAAAATTTTAGGCTGCAATCCTGAAAATAATACAATACTCGTAAATATAACAATTAGTGAAGTCGGCGGGCCCTGCTTCACAGGGTCCTCATAACACGAGAGAAATCAAAACTAGTTTTCCGATTGTCCTAACTAAAAAAAAATTGATCTAAGCTAACCTAACTCGCTTTTTCAAGTTTATAGTTCTTTCATACCTAATTGCATCTGATGTATGGCTTGTGGAATAGGCACCCATTTCCTGCTTGTAATATCATAATATAACAATTTTTCAAAATAATTTGAATGTTCCATTAAACTATGATTATGTTCTTCACAGTCAGGAACGAAGGAAGAGGAAAGGAGCACAAACATGCCTATTTTCATTCATTTTTATTTCTGAAATAAAAATTTTTAAAAATTACTAACAATATTCCCTTGACACTGTAAAATATGAAGCAATTTTAAAATACAAATGTTATTTATTTGTACCACCTATTAATGATATACCTAAATTATAATCTTAGACTTATAAAATTAGATTTATTTTTTATCTCGAATGTATGTCCCCCGTTACAGGATAAAATATCTGCTATTTTATTAATAATTGTTGCATCATATTGAATCGTAAATATTATTGCATCATATCACAACCTGTTGAGACATGTTTAAAAGCTGTAGACGCAGGTGGTTGAAATGGGGGGTGGGGGTACCCGCTATATATAGGAGTGGCGCATCGACGCTGGCTCAGTTATTTGCAAGAAATTGTGGTGTAAGCATCAAATTAGCAGCAGCAGCAATAAGCTTGAGCTAAGCAAGAAATCTTCTAAATAATTATCAAAGGATACAAGGAAGAGCAATTGTAAGTATTAAGTTATTACAGGCATCAACATTATTGACCTATTATCATATCCATTTTCATTGTTGTATTCATTAGTGTAGCACCTATCCTATTGTAAAACCTATATTGTTGTATCCCTCCTATTGTTGTATTCATTGTTATATCTCTCCTATTGTTGTACCTATTGTAGTACCTATCCTGTTGTCATACCTGTCCTATTGTTGTACTTATCTTATTGTTGTACCTGTCCTATTGTTGTATTCATTGTTGCACCTATCCTATTGTTGTGCCTATACTATTGTCGTATTATATTGTTGTAACCGTTTTCTAATACCAATATTTTATTTCAGATAAAGCATAATGGAAGCATTCAATTGTGAAAAGTGTAACAAATTGTTCACACACAAAAAAAATTTAAACCGTCACATCAAAAGCATGCATTCAGATGTGGAGTTCCAGTGCCATGAATGTGGGAAAAAATTTAATCGTTTGGATAATTTTAAAACACATTTAAAACAAACACATAATTTGGAAACTCAAAAACGACCGGCAGAAACAATGGACAACGAGCATTCACCGAACAAAAAATCTAAACTGGACAACAATGATGAACTGGCAACGGCAATGGAAACAGATAATTCTCTAATTGAAACGAGACGATGTGATATATGCGACCTTGAGATACCAACGTCACGCTACTACGGGCATTTACGGAGTCTTGAACACAAGAATCGCGCAAGTACTCAAGTGGAAAACGACGAATTTGTTGAAAAAGTAGCAAGCGCATATAAAAATCGAATTATCAGTTATCGAATACGAGCTTCGGAAAAAATTACAAATATCAACGAATTTTTAAAACACATTGGACTCAAAGTGATGCGTCTATTAACACACGAACTGAGACGATATACAACATTCAAGATAAATATGGAATTATTTGGACTGTACACACTTGAAAAGGCTGGAAAAACTCGAGCAGAAACAAAATCATTCAACACAAAGAACAAAATAGTGACCGAGGCAACGGATTTGGATGAAATGTATACCGATTTTTCTCAAATCCTCAACACCAAGAGCGAAGAGTTTGAGCACAAAGAAACAGGATGGACGTTGCAAGAGGTTAAGTACTTGGAAATTAATATTAACAAGTTTACTCCTCTTCGCGGGTCATCCTATATACAACTACCGGCGTGGATAGAAAAGAAGAAAGCGGTTGTAAACGTTAAGAATATGTGAATGGATGTCTTCAGTTTTTCAGAACAGAAGATCGGTTGAAGGAACACGAAAAACGAGATTGTAATCATGTCTAAACCGTACTCTCTTCACCGAAAAAGTCTGTCTTGAAATTTGAAAAATATCACAAACAACTGAGGATGCCGTTCGTTATATACAGTGATTTTGAAACCATTTTGAAGCCAGTTGACACTTGCAAACACACCAAATGACACCAAAAATAGACCAAACAACACCAAAATGACACCAGAAATAGACCAAATAACACCAAAATTACACCAAAAACACACCAAAAATACACCAAAAATACACCAAATAACACCAAAAAAATACACCAAATAACATCAAAATTACACCAATAATACACCAAATGACACCAAACTTACTCCAAAAATACACCAAATGACACCAAAATTACACCAAAAAGACACCAAAGAGTCACTCTCAAAAAGAGTCACTCCCAAAATGAGTCACTCCCAAAAAAGAGTCACTCCCAAAATGAGTCACTCTCAAAAAGAGTCACTCTCAAAAAGAGTCACTCCCAAAAAGAGTCACTCCCAAAAATAGTCACTCCCAAAAAGAGTCACTCCCAAAAAGAGTCACTCTCAAAAAGAGTCACTCCCAAAAAGAGTCACTCCCAAAAGGAGTCACTCCCAAAAAGAGTCACTCCCAAAAAGAGTCACTCCCAAAATGAGTCACTCCCAAAAAGAGTCACTCCCAAAATGAGTCACTCTCAAAAAGAGTCACTCCCAAAATGAGTCACACCCAAAATGAGTCACTCCCAAAATGAGTCACTCCCAAAAAGAGTCACTCCCAAATAGAAATAGTTATTTCTAACGGTATTATAGTAAAATATAGAATGAATATGTAAGATTTTAGATTAAGATTTAACCTTTTTTTTTTGTTTTAACGGTACGGCGTTTAGTAAAAACAGGTAAACTAATATTGATTTTGATGCAGTTTTTCATATTTGATATTAATATTTTGATTGGTCAAACCATTTTCACCCTATTTCAAATTTCACCCCCAATTTTATCGTCAAGGCCCCCTCTAATAGGTCCGACCCTGGATTTGAGTATGCCAATAGAAAGGTCTTTAAAAATAAAGGATTATACCAATTTAAATTTTTCTTCTAGTTGTTATAGTTTTCGAATAATTTGATAAAATTAAATTTTCACCCCAACTTCGAAGGTCCATTTCACCCCTTAAATGGTTTTTATAGCAGATAAAAATAATATGTGTATGGTATTGGCCAAGTGGCCATTGAATATAGGCAATTACACCGCGTTGCCAAGTGGCCCCATACCTACTTAGAGGGCTAGGTCCTTAAGTGATAATTCCCGATTTTGATGAGACTTAACTAGTGTGTAGAACAAACAAAAATACCATACACATATTATTTTTATCTGCTATAAAAACCATTTAAGGGGTGAAATGGACCTTCGAAGTTGGGGTGAAAATTTAATTTTATCAAATTATTCGAAAACTATAACAACTAGAAGAAAAATTTAAATTGGTATAATCCTTTATTTTTAAAGACCTTTCTATTGGCATACTCAAATCCAGGGTCGGACCTATTAGAGGGGGCCTTGACGATAAAATTGGGGGTGAAATTTGAAATAGGGTGAAAATGGTTTGACCAATCAAAATATTAATATCAAATATGAAAAACTGCATCAAAATCAATATTAGTTTACCTGTTTTTACTAAACGCCGTACCGTTAAAACAAAAAAAAAAGGTTAAATCTTAATCTAAAATCTTACATATTCATTCTATATTTTACTATAATACCGTTAGAAATAACTATTTCTATTTGGGAGTGACTCTTTTTGGGAGTGACTCATTTTGGGAGTGACTCATTTTGGGTGTGACTCATTTTGGGAGTGACTCTTTTTGAGAGTGACTCATTTTGGGAGTGACTCTTTTTGGGAGTGACTCATTTTGGGAGTGACTCTTTTTGGGAGTGACTCTTTTTGGGAGTGACTCCTTTTGGGAGTGACTCTTTTTGGGAGTGACTCTTTTTGAGAGTGACTCTTTTTGGGAGTGACTCTTTTTGGGAGTGACTATTTTTGGGAGTGACTCTTTTTGGGAGTGACTCTTTTTGAGAGTGACTCTTTTTGAGAGTGACTCATTTTGGGAGTGACTCTTTTTGAGAGTGACTCTTTGGTGTCTTTTTGGTGTAATTTTGGTATCATTTGGTGTATTTTTGGAGTAAGTTTGGTGTCATTTGGTGTATTATTGGTGTAATTTTGATGTTATTTGGTGTATTTTTTTGGTGTTATTTGGTGTATTTTTGGTGTATTTTTGGTGTGTTTTTGGTGTAATTTTGGTGTTATTTGGTCTATTTCTGGTGTCATTTTGGTGTTGTTTGGTCTATTTTTGGTGTCATTTGGTGTGTTTGCAAGTGTCAACTGGCTTCAAAATGGTTTCAAAATCACTGTATATAACGAACGGCATCCTCAGTTGTTTGTGATATTTTTCAAATTTCAAGACAGACTTTTTCGGTGAAGAGAGTACGGTTTAGACATGATTACAATCTCGTTTTTCGTGTTCCTTCAACCGATCTTCTGTTCTGAAAAACTGAAGACATCCATTCACATATTCTTAACGTTTACAACCGCTTTCTTCTTTTCTATCCACGCCGGTAGTTGTATATAGGATGACCCGCGAAGAGGAGTAAACTTGTTAATATTAATTTCCAAGTACTTAACCTCTTGCAACGTCCATCCTGTTTCTTTGTGCTCAAACTCTTCGCTCTTGGTGTTGAGGGTTTGAGAAAAATCGGTATACATTTCATCCAAATCCGTTGCCTCGGTCACTATTTTGTTCTTTGTGTTGAATGATTTTGTTTCTGCTCGAGTTTTTCCAGCCTTTTCAAGTGTGTACAGTCCAAATAATTCCATATTTATCTTGAATGTTGTATATCGTCTCAGTTCGTGTGTTAATAGACGCATCACTTTGAGTCCAATGTGTTTTAAAAATTCGTTGATATTTGTAATTTTTTCCGAAGCTCGTATTCGATAACTGATAATTCGATTTTTATATGCGCTTGCTACTTTTTCAACAAATTCGTCGTTTTCCACTTGAGTACTTGCGCGATTCTTGTGTTCAAGACTCCGTAAATGCCCGTAGTAGCGTGACGTTGGTATCTCAAGGTCGCATATATCACATCGTCTCGTTTCAATTAGAGAATTATCTGTTTCCATTGCCGTTGCCAGTTCATCATTGTTGTCCAGTTTAGATTTTTTGTTCGGTGAATGCTCGTTGTCCATTGTTTCTGCCGGTCGTTTTTGAGTTTCCAAATTATGTGTTTGTTTTAAATGTGTTTTAAAATTATCCAAACGATTAAATTTTTTCCCACATTCATGGCACTGGAACTCCACATCTGAATGCATGCTTTTGATGTGACGGTTTAAATTTTTTTTGTGTGTGAACGATTTGTTACACTTTTCACAATTGAATGCTTCCATTATGCTTTATCTGAAATAAAATATTGGTATTAGAAAACGGTTACAACAATATAATACGACAATAGTATAGGCACAACAATAGGATAGGTGCAACAATGAATACAACAATAGGACAGGTACAACAATAAGATAAGTACAACAATAGGACAGGTATGACAATAGGATAGGTACTACAATAGGTACAACAATAGGAGAGATATAACAATGAATACAACAATAGGAGGGATACAACAATATAGGTTTTACAATAGGATAGGTGCTACACTAATGAATACAACAATGAAAATGGATATGATAATAGGTCAATAATGTTGATGCCTGTAATAACTTAATACTTACAATTGCTCTTCCTTGTATCCTTTGATAATTATTTAGAAGATTTCTTGCTTAGCTCAAGCTTATTGCTGCTGCTGCTAATTTGATGCTTACACCACAATTTCTTGCAAATAACTGAGCCAGCGTCGATGCGCCACTCCTATATATAGCGGGTACCCCCACCCCCCATTTCAACCACCTGCGTCTACAGCTTTTAAACATGTCTCAACAGGTTGTGATATGATGCAATAATATTTACGATTCAATATGATGCAACAATTATTAATAAAATAGCAGATATTTTATCCTGTAACGGGGGACATACATTCGAGATAAAAAATAAATCTAATTTTATAAGTCTAAGATTATAATTTAGGTATATCATTAATAGGTGGTACAAATAAATAACATTTGTATTTTAAAATTGCTTCATATTTTACAGTGTCAAGGGAATATTGTTAGTAATTTTTAAAAATTTTTATTTCAGAAATAAAAATGGATGAAAATAGGCATGTTTGTGCTCCTTTCTCTTCCTTCGTTCCTGACTGTGAAGAACATAATCATAGTTTAATGGAACATTCAAATTATTTTGAAAAATTGTTATATTATGATATTACAAGCAGGAAATGGGTGCCTATTCCACAAGCCATACATCAGATGCAATTAGGTATGAAAGAACTATAAACTTGAAAAAGCGAGTTAGGTTAGCTTTGATCAAAGTTTTTTTAGTTAGGACAATCGGAAAACTAGTTTTGATTTCTCTCGTGTTATGAGGACCCTGTGAAGCAGGGCCCGCCGACTTCACTAATTGTTATATTTACGAGTATTGTATTATTTTCAGGATTGCAACCTAAAATTTTACATAGATTACAGCATCACTTAAATTTTATGCGGATTAGATTAAATGCATTTGAATTGGCTCATCGTAATTCTGTACTACGTCATACATCAATGTCAGCTAGTAGTGAAAATGACTCTGAAAATGAATCAGTTTGACCACAACCACCAGCATCTGCACAGAGAAAAACTTCACCTAAGTCAACAACACATCATCTTAGAATTATGAATAAAGTTTATAAAGTTTTCACTTAAAATTGAGCAGTAATCCCAATAATATTTAAAGGGCTGCTGTTTAAATCAAAGAGAAATCTTTATATAAAAATAGTTTTTGATTAGAAAGCATATAAAACATTCAAAGGATAATCTTCTTAATTTAAATTTAATAAATAAGGCTGCACATTAAAATACAAATATTATATTTAAAAAAATGTTTATTATTAGAAAAAACAAGTAAATAATACAAATTTAACATAAAATGCAGTTGACCTAATATTTTAGATATAAAAACTATCTAAAAAAACCAGAATTTTCGTATCAATTTTGAGTGCTCCGTTTATAAAAAATATGCTAGTTTTATTACAGAGAAAGAAATCGTTTTAATTGTAATCTAGTACATTATCGATGGCTAAACATTTCAGTGCCTAATAATATGTAACTCTAATATTTAAAAAAACAATTACTTATATTTACTGCGAATGCAGAACGATTCACGGTTCACTAATTGAAATTGACGCTTAAAATTTCTAACTTTATAATTGATCCTTTTTGTAACATTAAGCAACATTTTTTACTTACAACACAAATTTACTTACATTTACTGCGAATGCAGAACGATTCACGGTTCACTAATTGAAATTGACACTTAAAATTTCTAACTTTATAATTGATCCTTTTTGTAACATTAAGCAACATTTTTTACTTACAACACAAATTTACTTACATTTACTGCGAATGCAGAACGATTCACGGTTCACCAATTGAAATTGACACAATTTTTACTATAATGAACCCTTTTTGTAATATTAAGCAACATTTTTTACTTACAACACAAATTTACTTACATTTACTGCGAATGCAGAACGATTCACGATTCACTAATTGAAATTGACACAATTTTTACTATAATGAACCCTTTTTGTAATATTAAGCAACATTTTTTACTTACAACACAAATTTACTTACATTTACTGCGAATGCAGAACGATTCACGATTCACTAATTGAAATTGACACAATTTTTACTATAATGAACCCTTTTTGTAATATTAAGCAACATTTTTTACTTACAACACAAATTTACTTACATTTACTGCGAATGCAGAACGATTCACGGTTCACTAATTGAAATTGACACTTAAAATTTCTAACTTTATAATTGATCCTTTTTGTAACATTAAGCAACATTTTTTACTTACAACACAAATTTACTTACATTTACTGCGAATGCAGAACGATTCACGGTTCACTAATTGAAATTGACACTTAAAATTTCTAACTTTATAATTGATCCTTTTTGTAACATTAAGCAACATTTTTTACTTACAACACAAATTTACTTACATTTACTGCGAATGCAGAACGATTCACGGTCCACTAACTGAAATTGACAACTTTTACTATAATTAACCCTTCTTGTAACTTGATCTCAGGGAAAACTGAACAGACTGCATCACTCATTTAGACGAAAGTTAGCTGTATGTACTCTGTATGTACCATCTCTCAAAGAGTATGCCATATATATATGTACGTATACACGAAGGGTATGCTATACGTACGGCTCCTGCAAGGAGCTGGCTCAGGACCGGCCAAAACCCACTACTTATAACATATGAAATTTTTATCAAATTCCCTTGACACGTTTTCATTTTATTTAAAAAAAAAATAGTTTTCCCATAAGAGTCCGTGTTAAAATTACAAAACTTTGAAATCGTTTTTCTCAAAATTGAGTTAGTCAATTTTAATCGGAATAGGCTCGTATTATTTATATTGAATTAAATAAATATCTAGAGAAGCTTCCTTAAAATCCTTTGAAAAAATTTCTCAGAAACTAGCTGACATAGAATAATGGAGAAGTTTCGTAGCGTGGATAATGTAATATGTAGTTACATTTGACTAAAATATAGACTAAAACTAATAAACGTGTGGAAAAATTTTTGAAATCTGTTAGCAAATAATAAAGAAATTGAAGATCAAAGTTTAGAACGGAATGATTGATTTTTAAATCACTTGTGACGTCAAACATCCGCACAATTGGACACCGAGTGTCTTTTATGCAATATTTTTTTAGTTAAATTACCATGGATTTAATATTTTTTAAAAAATATTTTTGTTCTCGTATATTTATGAATGTTTAAAAATTTAAAAAATGGTATTTAAAAAAAAAATCAAAATATTGAATTTGTAAAAGATAAAAATTTTAAAATAGTCGTATCCGTAGTAATTAACGTATTTACCAGCTTTATAAAAGTTCATTAAAAAACACTCCTCGCTCACAAAAGTTTTTATACCGGAAATTAATATTAATTTTTTTTTAGATTATTTTTTTAAGTACCATCTGTACGTAAGCTTAGTTATTATATCTGTATTTGACATAGCAATGAATTTCAATAATTTTTTTAAAGCTTTATTTTTTTTCTTAAATACAAATACATAATATTTTTGGCGCCATATTTTACAGATATTCCCAGATATTTGTTTTTGTCGGATTTCACATATTTTTGAACTATCGACAGTGTTCCGTGCGCCCACACCAGTCTAATTGGTTCTTAATGCCTATCTTCCAGTAGTTTAAGAGTACTCACAATGAGTTCGTATTTGGTGGATATAGCACAGCTAAACCTTTTTTTATTCGTCCTTTTTTGTGCAACTTTTTTATGCGATTTTTTATACGGTTTTAAAAAAAATAGTTATTAAAATGCCTAATGTGAATCAAAATCAAGAGACAGTAAGAAACTTAGACATTAACTATCATTAAGTTTTTTTACAGATGTATTTTCCACGACTTTCCTAATATTATAAAAATGAAATAAAATGTTCTCATGCGTAAATTAATGGTTTTCTCTTTTTTAGAAAAGCAACTTCTAAGGAAATCTTGAGGTTTTGAGTGTTACCTGTAATTTTTAAAATCTAATGTTTTTTGTCGTTACCTGTAAGTTTTTTTTTTTCACTGACAAGACCATGTTCAGACCGGCTGTTAAATATTTAGTGTTAGGGGGTAATATCACCTTGTGTTCATTAACTCTTAACTGGTCTACTCACTTTTTGAAACATAAGTAGTCTACTGGGGTACAAAAGTTATTTTCTTAAATTATTGGTTAATCTGCTTTGAAAATAAAAAAGTATTACTCAAAAATACTAAAATATTTCATTTAATCATAACATATTTTATTTAATCGTTTTCACAAATATTTTTCCTGGAAATATCTAGGCATATGAAATTAGAATTTAAATAGTAATAAAGCAAAAAAAAAATTAGAACTGAAACATTAACCTAAAGTTTATTATTTATAAAATTGTATTTTTGCATATTTCAGAAATTTAAGTTACTTAGATCTGTTTACACATAAATTAAATTAAATTAAATTAATTAATTAATTACCTTTAATTTGGTTAATTATTTTAAATAAGATTATCAGTCTACTGGGGTACCGTAAAACCGTCTAGACCCGGACACTTTGCACCAATCTTCAAATTAAATAATTTCTACATTAACCTGCAACAATAAACATTTGTTCTGCAACGATAAACATTAGAGAGAGAAAAACATCCTCTGAACAGCTGTACCAATAAAAACTACGGATTTGAACATTTACTATCTCATTTTACAGAATTACTATCCTACAGTTTTTCAAAGAAATAAAATATGTGTCTAACTTAGACATGTAATTTTCGTCATAATTGTTATATCGTTTTAGTTTTGACATGTATGTGTTCAGAATTTTATCGGGCATCATTTATAGTCCAAGAGCCAGTGGTCGGCTACCTGTATGTATTTGACCAGACCTAGATTTCTGTGCAGTGAGTCCCCTATACCTACCATACATGAAATGGGGACTCGCTAAGCTCAATTCGGTGATAACAGCTGGAGCTGAGGTAGGCCAGGTATCAAAAATAGACGAAATTCAAATGTATTTGACCACGTCTGCCATTTGAAAATTTAAAAATACATTGTTATTATTATCGGAAAATGACAATGGCAGACCAATATCGTGCGATTAACATCGTGGCAGACGATTTTTAATGTTACAAAAAATATGCAATTTTGAAATTAATTGGTCACGTCTGCCGTTGATATATTTTGTTTATTATAAGTAGTCTTGGAAGTTTATATTTGTCACGGCAGACTATTTTAATGTGAGCAGACATCAGTAGTCAATAAAATTTTAGCTACTGCCCGAGCAGATTTATGTACAGGCTGCATGCTGTCTCACATTTGTGTTTATTAATATTGATATTATTATAGAAATTAACATATTTAGGTCGGAATTATCACGTGTGGTAATTCTAATACGTAATTACGTGTGGTAACGCCTTCTAAAAGCAGACTTAATATTAGCGATTTCCCTGGTAAGTCGATTATAATAAATTCTGTATTGGAATGTGTTTGGATCAAATTTTCAAAACTTTATTGTTACAGGAGCTAACGTAGTGGATGTTGAAGATCAGTCACATGACGTGGAACTCCGAAGACGATGAATGATAATTATAATACCGCTCGATTGAGAATGTTGAACGCTCCTCCTAACGGCGTCGCGCGTTATTCTCATGAGAGCGGTATTGTTATTTTGTGCTCGAATTACTATAAATATAATTTTTTCTATAATCTAGTAAAATGTATTTGTTTTACTTAAAAAATACTTGAAAAAATAATAATGGATCTTAATATTTATTTTAATGTTACCTATAATTTTTGCAGCTTCGATTTGAAGTAGAGATGTCGATTCTCCAAAAAAAAGATCGATTTTTGGATCGATTTAAATCGAAATTAAAAAAATCGATTCAAAAAAAAATCGGCTAAAAAAAAAATTGATTCTGTGAGATCGATTTAAAAAATCGAAATTTTGAAAAGTTTAATAAAAATTAGCTGATAATTTTTGTTAAGGGACTTAATTGATAGTACATGGGAAATATCGTGTAAAAACGCTTTACATTATATTTGTCAGGCGATGAGTTAACTTTTCAATTATAATTATAACAAATAACACAATTGAATATGTAGGACGAATATCACGGAATGAACAAGTTTACTATTCAAAAATTTCAAACAAACTGACAAAAAAATCTTTTCTGAATAAGTTGCTTTTGAAGAAAGGGATCCTTAGCCCCATAGGTGGTCTTCTTTTCCTTTGTATTAATAGTCTTCTCCTGGACAAAATAGTGCGTATATAATTATATATACGTATTTATATGGAGCCACATGGGGAATTCGTTGATAATAACAAGTAAAAAGTGACAATTTATTAATAATAACGTTTTTGGTGTTTCATTTTAACACATGTTTCTTTGTAAAATTACAACTAAAATGAAATTATTTTTGAAAAAAATCGGTTATCGATCTCTTACTTTTAATAATCGATTCATGAATCGATTCAAATGAAAAAAATCGAAAAAAGAATCGATTTTTTAAGCTTCGATTAATCGATTTTCGATTAATCGATTTAAAATCGACATCTCTAATTTGAAGTATAATTTGTTATCATTATTATATCCTACTATTTATTTTTACTTCGCAATTGAGCTATTTTTTTATCATCCATCTTACAGGAGTTGGGTAAAAGTGCCGGTGTTAGCCATCTTAGTACTTTTTTCACCATTTCCAGTTTTAATCATTGTGTAGAAAATTTTAATGTTAAAATAATATTTTCATATAATTTTTTAACTTTGACATTTACACGAACAAAATTTATGATGTCATTACGTTAATAATTTATTTATACAGTAATTTCGACATTAAATGGCCAAAAAAGGTTTAGCGATCACACGTGGTAATTATATCCAAAATATGTTAATTTCTATAATAATATCAATGTTTATAAACATAAATGTGAGACAGCATGCAGCCTGTACATAAATCTGCTCGGGCAGTAGCTAAGATTTTATTGACTACTGATGTCTGCTCACATTAAAATCGTCTGCCGTGACAAATACAAACTTCCAAGACTACTTATAATAAACAAAATATATCAACGGCAGACGTGATCAATTAATTTCAAAATTGCATATTTTTTGGCACATTAAAAATCGTCTGCCACGATGTTAATCGCACGATAATGGTCTGCCATTGTCATTTTCCGATAATAATAACAATGTATTTTTAAATTTTCAAATGGCAGGCGTGGTCAAATACATTTGAATTTCGTCTATTTTTGATACCTGGCCTACCTCAGCTACAGCTGTTATCACCGAGTTGGGCTTAGCGAGTCCCCATTTCATGTATGGTAGGTATAGGGGACTCACTGCACAAAAATCTAGGTCTAGTCAAATAAATACAGGTAGCCGACCACTGGCTCTTGGACTATTATTGATGTTTGAAGTTATATTCGATATATAAAGCAACATACGATATGACACCAGAAGGAAGCATAAACCGCGTAATTCTGGAGGGAATATTAACGTATGGACAGTGGGAGTTACAACTGGTGCGAATCGCGGCCATAGTGTAATAAATTGATTTGTCCGGTTCTAAACGGATATACATATATAGCATGTATTTATATATATATATATATATATATATATATATATATATATATATATATATATATATATATATATATATATATATATATATATATATATATATATAAATATATATATATATATATATATATATATAATATATACATATATATATATATATATATTATATATATATATATATATATATATATATATATATATATATATAATATATATATATATGTATATATATTATATATATATATATATATATATATATATATATATATATTTATGTATATATATAAATACATGCTATATATGTATATCCGTTTAGAACCGGACAAATCAATTTATTACACTATGGCCGCGATTCGGACCAGTTGTAACTCCCACTGTCCATACGTTAATATTCCCTCCAGAATTACGCGGTTTATGCTTCCTTCTGGTGTCATATCGTATGTTGCTTTATAGAGAGGCATACTATGCATTGCCCCCTCTCCCTTCCCACAAAATATTTAGAAGTCTTTGACAGGTTCAAAGACATCTGACGATATAAAACATTGTCCTAAACCCGACGGGAGAGGTTAGTTTGCATGTTATTACATTATTTAAGTGTCCGGGCCAAGACGGATTTGGGGTGTAGACCCGGAGGCTTACTAATTATTTTTTATTTTTTTTATTTTTACTTATAATGAAACAAATGGGTCAGGGATATAACAAATAATATACGCTCTTTCTAATGGTAATACTTTTATTGGTGATATCTATGAAGGAAACATGTATAAACATGAAACTATACCAAAAAATGTAAAAAAAGTGTCCGGGTCTAGGCGGTTTTACGGCACAAAAAAATTAAATCGTTAATAACCGAAATTAAAAGTTAATCAAGAGAAAGTAATCACACATGAAATGGATGTACTTAATCTCATTTGGGAGATTACGTACCACGAACGATAGGAAAGAGATAGAGATATGAGGTTTTGTGCATATGAAAGTACTAGTCTTTAACTACAAAAAATATGTTTTATTTTAATTTTAAAATGGCGGCACAGCAGCGAACGTAAGGAAAAAAAATCTTAGACAGTCGACATGGGTGTACCGCTACAGGTCACAATTTTTAATTTGGAACAAAAAATCAAAAAGTTTCTTAAAATACAGTCCAAAATCTAGCGAACGTCGTAGGATTTTTTCTAAAAATTATTTTTTAAAAAAAAGGCGTTAATTTGAACTTTTTTTGTTTTTTTGAAAAAATTGATCAAAAATCGCTTATAAAATCTATGAAAATCAATTTATCAAAAGTTTTTTTTTCATAATTATGTTTTTTAAGATGTTAGAAATACTGAAACTTTATTTTTAAAAAATGAAAAATCAAAATATTATGGGCATTTTACTGCGGGTACTTTATTGTAATTCATTGATATAAAAAATTAAGTTCCCTGAAAACTATGGTTCCGCGTGAATTTCAAAAAGTATTTGAGGTATCGATATAAATCAAAGTGCATATTATTCCTCAATACCGTCATTTTGGCAGAAACTAGGATCTTCTGGTTTCGTAATATATTTTTAAAATGGCGACTGTTTACAGTCAAGAAAAAACGGTGATTTTTGATGAATTATTTTCAAAATGTGATTTCTCGCTGGTGTTTTATTTTTTTTTCTTAGACCCTAATTTGTGCCATAATTGTATGGGCCGGGTGCGCCGGGTGCAAACCACAGAGTGGGGGTAATAAAAACCATCGCAGTGCTTGCTCTGGCAGAAATAAGCAAATTAAACGGCTCTTGCCATTTTGTAGAGCCACACTATCTGGCGGTAAAAAATTAAGTTAATCGAATTGGGTCTAATTTCTATGGTATTTACATTTTTATTTTATTTAAAATTTATAAAACACAACTTTAACGAAGGACATAAACCCTATTAGGTATAGTTTTGTAAGATCGTAAGCGAAACTACTGCTCTCAGTAAATTTGGCAGTAACAAATTTTTGAAATGAGTCACGATAATTATATTCTCAAATTTAATGTAGAAACACAGGAAGAAAAAACAAATGTAAAACAGACTTCTAGCCGATTTAAAAATAATTAAAAATAAAAAGAATTTTAGACGGAAATTAAATATTTGTATGTCACCACTTTTAGAGGACAAAACTAAATTTCTCAAAGAAGAAACTCAAGGAACTAATATACTACATATTGCTTGAGTTCATATTGAAAGAATTTATAAAAACTGGAACTACCAAATCGATTTCACGACTCCGATTTCTTTTTTACACTTTTATTACATTAAATTATTACACTCACTATATAGCGCTAAAAACGAAAATACTTTGCATACTCTGAATTCCGACAACCTTTGTCTTGTTATTATGTATTTAATAAAAACAGAAATGACACTTGACTTTTTATGACAAATATAAAAATAAATTAAATTTGCCCTTAATATTCAGTCACAGTCGATATTTAATTATTATTATTATTTTTTACGCCAACCTGGCGCTCACTACTCAGTAGGACAGTACTGGGTAACATTCACCTATACCGGCATTATGCAAGGTATTAGGCTCTGTGGAAGGGTAATGTGCCAAACCAATCCGTAAAAGTACCGTAGTACATTCACGGACGGGTTTGTCACATCACTCCTTATATTGTTGTTGTTGTTGCTTGAAACGAGGTGTTATCCGTCTATTTTGGTGTATACTGGTTCGTACGACGAGACTTTTGTGGGAGCGTAGATGTTGGCTCAATGACAGAGGGCTGTGAAAGCCTAGTTCGTTTTCGTGTCCTCAGATGGTAGGTAGGAGTAGGGACAGAGGGAAGGGAAAGGACTGTTTGTGTTTGTGTGTGTGTTTGTGTATGTGTGTGGATGTGTCTTTCTATTTTACGTTTCTTGGTGTAGATGTTTTCTGGTTCATCAAATTGCTCATTAAGATCGGGTGTTCCTGGAACTGCGCGTTTAGATGGTACAGAGGTTATTATTATTATTATTATTATGAGAAAGTTTAACGAGATAACGCGACTGCACTTCAAAAACCCCCAGGCGGAGGGAAAAGTGTCCGTGCAGCGTACCAGGTCAGGTACTTCTAGGTCAGGTACGTAATGTCCGTCATACAGCATCCCCTTCCTGGTCTTCCCTACCTAATAAATCCCCGAACCTCGCTGCAAAACCATGGCAGTGGGAGATTCGAGGGCAGGTCCAATGGATGTTCGAGGACCCGCTCTAAACGGGGCATGGGCGTTCAAAGGTGTTCATGAACTCCCGGAGAAAGTCGTCTCGTGCGACCGGAGCGTGCGGAGCGTCCCGATAATAACTGCTTTTTGCATTGACGCCGCTAACATGTTGGCGTGAGATCTACAAGCCGGAATGATGTTAAGATTGCGCACAAAGGAGTTATGCATACCCCCCAGACATCCGATTATAAGTACGACCAAGCGGATAGTATAGCCCGGGTACAGTTGTCGCAGTTCATGTATTAGATCTTGATATTTAATCCTTTTTTGCTCCTCCTTTTCGACTATGTTAGTTTCCGCCGGAGCAGAGAACTCGATAACATACATAGTCTGAGATGTTAAATCTTGGAGCACAACATCAGGCTTATTGGCGTTCAATTGCCTGGTAGTTGCAACCGGCATATTCCAAAAGATCTTGCACTTTTGGTTGGCAACAAAGGATTCTACTTCCGCAGGATCGTAGGGCAAGACTGGTGTTTTGTCAACTTCGTAATGATGACGAAGATAAAAGTAGAGCACACGCAACGCTGCATTATGGCGATGGATATAGGTGGATTTAGCATAATAAGAACAACCTGAAGTCAGGTGCATTAAGGTTTCCGGGTATGCTTTGCATGCCCGACACGAGGTACTCGAAACCCCTTTATTACCCATCACATATTTTTGGTGTGTTAAAGTGTTCCACACTCCATCTTGAGCTGCCATGATAAAGCCCTCCGTTTCCGATTTAAGTCCATTAGCTCTCAAGAAAGCCCAAGTGAGTTCACTCGAAAGGCCAAGGTTGCCAAGATGACGGTAGAACATACCCTGGTGAACTTTGTCGCGATGTTTATTGAGCAGATGTTGTTGCTCGGCTCTCTTGATTGCCGACTTTTGGCGCGACTGTGATAGTGAAAGAATGTTATCATCACCGTCGCGATTACGCGGATCGAAGGCTAAGCCCAAGATATCGGCGGCACGTTGCGCTGCTGTGAATAAAAATGCGCCTACGCCAGCAAGCTCGTGATCCCTGACGAGTTGCAATAGCGGGTCTGAACTGTTAAGTACACGACAAGCTGTACCCAAGACTATACGATCATGTAAACGTTCGACTGACAGGAGCCCCCTCCCCCCCTGGTCTCGTGGGAGGTAAAGTCGTTGTGTCGATGCGCGTGGGTGCAAACTACGGTTGATATTCATTATTTTCCGCGTGTCTCGGTCTAGTTCCTCCAATTCATTCACATTCCACTTAATTGAGCCAAAAGTATATAAAAGGATGGGTATGGCTAACATATTTGTAGCGCTGGTCTTGTTCTTCGCCGACAATTCGGAACTCCAAATTTGTCGGAGAAGGCGCTTATATCTACTACTTAAAGCGGCCTTCATGTTCTTCACGTCCTGGATGTGACTTTCGCCAACACCAAGGTACGTATAGGTCGCTCCTTCATCAAGATGTTCTATGATGCTTCCATCCACTAATTGGGCGTGTGAATCAAAATTCGGAACTACACCATGCTTACAGTGCACCACCGCGCATTTGTCCAGTCCGAACTCCATACCGATCGCGTGCGTGTATTTGTGTGTTAATTTTAGAGCGCAGTTGAGATCACTCTCCGACGAGGCATACAGTTTTAAGTCATCCATATAAAATAAATGTGTGACTTTATGCTCGCGATTTCCTACCGGGCCACACAAGTACCCGGGTTCCTTTCTCAGGCTGATTGACAGGGGCAACAACGAGATGCAAAACAAAAGTGGGCTGAGGCTGTCTCCTTGGTATACGCCTCGTTTGTATGTCACCAACTCCGTTGACACAACGTGTTCACCGGATGTTATTGTGAACCTTGTTTTCCAGAGCGGCAACAGGTGTTCAATACATTTAATAATGTCGGAGTGGACTCGCAGACAATGGAGCAAATAGATAATGAGCTCATGCGACGTTGTGTCAAATGCTTTCCGATAGTCCACCCAGGCCATGCTCAGGTTGCGTTTGTGCTGTCTAGCGTCCTGACAGATACATCTGTCGACCAGCAAGTTGTCTTTGCAACCCGACATTCCTCTTTTTGAACCTCGTTGTTCATAGATCGAACTCCACACTGGTTCAATCGCCCTCAAGATGCGTTCATATAGAATGGAAGTGAACGCTTTATACACAGTGTTCAGGCACGTTATCGGTCTGTAGTTCTGTGGTTGTGATAGGTCTCCTTTTTTCGGTATTAGGACCGTTCTTCCCTCAGCGAGCCACGATGGTATTGGCTCACAGTTAAATAACCAATTTGAAAATATACGGGCAAGGTGGCGGTGGGTACTAGCGAGCTTCTTCCACCAAAAATTCGTTATTCCATCAATGCCCGGAGCCGAATAGTTCTTCTTGCCTTTGAAAGCAAGTTCGACTTCCTCTTTATCAACAGATGTTATATTGGTGTGAGATGGCACTTTGCCAAGCTGTTGTTTGCAGTACCATCTAAACTGGCTGATGGGAATACAGTCCAAGTCAGTCTCTTTAGTCGTCTCATATATCCCCCGCCAATAATCCTCTATTGCGTCGACCGTCGGTGGTTGCTCCACGACAGGGCTTTTAGATGCGAACAGGCGTGAAGGGTTCGAGTTAAAGATCTTATTTTCCCGAATACACCGTTCACGCCGGGCTACTTTCTTCTTGGCCAGGGCCAATGCGCGTATCTTATCCAAATGTGTCTGTTTGATGGTCAACAGATTGCCCAAATTTATCGTGTGATAGCGGTACCTTAGTTCTCTGGCAAAAGCCCGTACCTTTCGCGTAAAGCGCCTATTGGTCTAAATATATTCTATCACACATTGGATACGTGATACCATCTGTCGTAGTGCCCTCACCTTGGTGTCAATTTGTTTAATACGAATCCGTGCCTTCTCCTCTGCAGTCTTTTGCTGCTTAGTACATGGGGTCAGGACACGCATCGCTGCATATACTGCGTTGTCGACGTCGGTGAGATCACTGGATGGGGATAGATGATCGTCCAAAATTTCGTTTAGTAGGGTCAGTTGTTCGCCCTTTACATACGTCCGTCGGTGTTTGGGACGTGGTCGTTTGTCAAAGTCTAAATCGGTCTCGAGAAGATCGCGAAATTGTTTTCTTAAATTGTCTGAGACAGAAAGGGATTTATTTAGATCGGCATCATTCTGTGTGGGAGTTGAACTCGTTCTGGTGTTAGACTCTAGCACAGTATCTGTGTTGGCTTGATTTAACAAGTCCGTCTGTGCCTCAGTAACCATGCTGTCACCATGAGTTACCGGTTGATCCTGCTCTGTGATGTTAATATTGGCCAAGCTCTCACCATTGACCGCAGAATCCTGTTCAACTTCCACCATCACATTTTCAGCAACCCTAGCTTCTTCGCGAGCTTCTCGATTATCGTCATGTCCGGTAGGTATTTTCAATTTTATAATTCGGGCTACATGGTCACGCAGATTTTGTGGCGTTAAATTTGAGTGTTCGGGATGCATATGGCACCATATGGCGTGCATCCTTGCCATGTACCCTCTCTTATTTGGCTCACTTTGTGCGCGGCACGTGAGCAGATCACGTCTCAAGCTGTCCGTCCACTCCAGTCGAACGAGACGAGAAGATGAGTTTTGACTGGTTCCGCCTTTTTGTGCGGGCCCATCCGAGAGACCCGCGGCACGACCAGCCTTCCTAGTTCTATTAGCGTTAGGAACTAGTAAAAAACCTGTTAGGGGTAGTTAGCCCGTTAACAGAGACCACCATTTAGCGCTGGTTGACTCCACGCACCAGGTACCAGAAAGTACCTGGCCTTAGCTCGGGGACCCGGGAGCGCTACTTCCCGAATTGTCGTAGCAACCGACTACCGAAGCAACCGGGTGTTACAACAAGCCCCTGGGGGTTTATTATTATTATTATTATTATTATTATTATTATTATTATTATTATTATTATTATTATTAAATTTGTTCATATGAAAATATTTTAAAAAGCCACTGAACTATAAGTACGGAGAGAGCCGACAAAGTTGCAAATGCTAGGTGGCATAAATGTCGCGCACCCGGCCCATATGTATATTTTTAGAAAATTCTAAATTTTTTAATTTTAGTTCACTGGGGATTTCAGAACGCGCGAAACCATCAAGGTGAAAAGATCTCCCAGTATGGATTTCAACGCCATTTATACTCAGCTCATTTTTTAATTAAAAAAATTTTTTTTATTTTTGGTAAACTCAAGACATGTAGAAATAATGTTGCACATTTATTTTTTTAATAAAACATTTATTAATATAAAAAAATAAGAAATAAAAAAGGTTGATTTTTGATGTTTTACTAATCGCGCGTACTTTGTCCCAACCTTGTACCTGAAAACTCCCAATTTTTGGACATACAAAAAAAACATATTTAAGTCTGTGTTTTCATCACTATATATATATATATATATATATATATATATATATATATATATATATATATATATATATATATATATATATATATATATATATATATATATATATAGGTAGCCAATATCAGAGGGTGTAATTAGCATAAATCTTACGTTCATAGTGATGAAAACAGACTTAAATATGTATTTTTTGTATGTCCAAAAATTGAGAGTTTTCAGGTACAAGATTGGGACATATGTATATATATATATATATATATATATATATATATATATATATATATATATATATATATGTATATATATATATATATATATATATATATATATATATATATATAGGTAGCCAATATCAAAGGGTGTAATTAGCATAAATCTCTAAGTATGGTAAAAATTTCTTATCTGTGACTACCAAATTCAAAATGCGCCACTTTTCTTGATGTTAAATACAAACTAATAATGTTGACAATCAGTGCTCTTTTCCTTGCGCAAAAATGAATATGTAACTTTTGAAAGATAAACAAGAATGACAAATAGGTTTCATATTCAAAATCTATGTTTTGATTCTGTCTAAAAAAAAGACATGTAAAAATATGTAGTGTGTGAAGAAATCCTCATATTTTTGTACATAAAAACAGAAACTTTTACTAGTGTTAGATATTAATATTTAAGAACAGAAATAGTAAAAAATAAGAAAAACTGATGGAGCATTTTCTCTCCAATTAAAATCTTAACACAGGAAAATCTTTCTGAATATATTTTGGGCGGAGCTTAAAATTTAGATAAACTAGTTTCCTTAAAGACATATTATTTAAAGTCTATTCTCCAGCTGACTTTACGGGACGTATATGGCGATGGTACAAATCGAGATTTGATTGCAATTTTTAATATTTTTGGCGCGAAAATATATCTTTCTTCTTGATATAGAAGTATATCTGAAACATAAAAATTTCAGCCAAATCCGTCAAACCACACGAAAGATATAAACATTTTTGATTTTTAAAACATAAATTCTAACCCGCGAAGAAGTAAATTTTTAAGGGCTGAAACTTAATAAATTTCAATCTTATATCAATAGTAGTTAGCAGAAAAAAGCAACATAATTCGTGTGGAATGGAGACATTCTACTCATGCTTATCCGCCTACAACCTTTATAATAAAAGCAATTATAAACTTCAAATTAGTTGGACTCACTAATTTTAGATAATACTGAAAATTAAATACGTGTAAAATAATTTGAAATAAAGTGTACGTTTAATAACAATTATTATTATTCAATTCACATTGATCTGTTAATTATTACTTTTTTCCAAAATTAATTATTATTTGAATTCTAATCAATGTTTAAATACGAAGGTGTGCGAATAAAATTAAATTTTTTCAATGACAAAATAAAATAAACTTGACAAATTCCCTTTAATAAGAAAGTGAATGAAATTTATCACTTATTTCATTACAGTGGCATCTATGATGGATAAAATCTGATTTTGATCTTTTCTTTCCATTCCAAAAACAATGAAAAAGTTTTAAATATTTTTGATTACCTAATTGACGATAAAATTATTTTAATGTGACCTGTCCAGGAAAGAAGAATCCGACAAAAACAGATATCTGTAAAAATATTTAAGGTGAAATTATCTTTGAACAGGCGAAAATAAAGACAATTTACTTACTAGTCCGGTAAAGAATTTTTGAGAATGGAAAGTGGTCCCCAGTGAATGAAATTTTGCATGTAGGTATATTTTGATATCAGAAAACATCCCTCAAAAATTCAGTCACGGACCAACCCGGGAAATGTTGGAAAATGAGAAAATTTTTTTGTTTTTCGTAAATAACTTGAGAAATATTGGAAATATCAAAAAAAGTTTCAAATAGAAATTGTTTAGAATAATTCTTTATAAAAAAAAAAGTTGTTATGATTTTTCTCGTATTTACAATCAGAGAGAAGTTACAACCGATTAAAAATTCCCAAACCACCAAATGTCACCCAGTCACCCTCCTAAATTACATTACGTTTTTATACACTCATTTATATTATTAACATACTTGCGGAAAATAGGGCCCACTTTACATTATAGTGCCGATATCGGTACGCTCCCGCTCGACTCTCGCTCCGATATAATCTTGTTGTGTTCACATTACAGTGCTGGTATCATGCTCGTACCTATTCGTTATCCATTCACATTATAATGCCGCTCTCGGTACGCTTCCAGTTCGATCTCAGTTCGATACAAATATCTTTGCATAACAACTGAATACAAGCGGAGCGGAGTGGAATCAAAATAGTATTTTACAATATAAGTTCGGTAAGTTGCTTTTACTGATCGAGAAAATGCCGCGAAAACGAGACCCGAAGGGTCGAGTTTTTGCAATTTTCGAGATCAGTAAATGCACTTAACGCATCGTGTATTGTATAATATTTTTTGCACGATCGATTTAAAATAATTACAGAATAAAAATATGTTAAATAAAAAATAAAATTCGGATAATATAGGTGAAATTTATATATATTTCTATATTATGACATAGAATGCCATGAATAAATGTTATAAATATTCATAACAACTAATACGAATCTTTGTAGTGACAACTATATTTGTAAATAAAAAATTAAGTGTCAATACAGGACGACGTCGAAGTTAGCAATGTCAAACATAGCATGTTGTACATAAATCATAGCATTAAAATTTAAACAATATTTCATTGTGTGTGTGTGTTGGCGTGAGAGGCAATCCATTGGCGGTTTAAGGGTTTTTTTTCTGATTTTTTTTTTTGTAACCTTTTTTCCAGTAGTACATAGGAACTCTAATATAACGTAGCGAGTGTAGGGATACCCCTCTCACAGATTCAGGGGCGTCGCAAATTTATGTGAGGGTCTGAGATGTTCCCATATTTTAACTATGTATGAACTATGAACCTTAGAACTTGTTCAAAAATATTCAGATTCCTGTGAACTTTTACAGTAAATTTATCAACACCAACAGATACTTACACCAATATACAGACATACACGTACATATTATTTCCCGTATATGCATACGTAGACAAATATGTGTGCATATACACATCGATTTCTCGATTTGATTGGTTATGTAAAAAAAACCAGATAACAAATTTTGATAAAAGTTCCAGAATATTCTATTCGGAAAATAGCAAAGATTCCGAAAAACCGACTTCACCATTTGATAGTCTACCAAAGAAGGGACTAAACAGCGGAACTCAGCAAAAGTTCTAGAAAGTTTTATTCGGGATCTAGCAAAGATATCGAGAAACTAACTTCACCATCGAATTGGTCTTCGAATAAAAGCATAAATAACAAAAAATTAGAAATGTTAGAATGTTATCTAGAATGTTCTATTCGAGAACTAGCAAAGATATCGGGAAACTGGTTTCACCATCGAATTGGTGATCAAATAAAAGCTTAAATAACAAAAACTGAACAATGTTCTAGAATGTTCTATTCGAGAACTAGGAAAGATATCGGGAAACTAACTTCACCATCGAATTGGTCTTCGAATAATAGCATAAATAACAAAAATTTAGCAATATTCTGGAATGTTCTATTCGAGAACTAGCAAAGATATCGGGAAACTAACTCCACCATCAAATTGTTCTTCGAATAAAAGCATAAATAACAAAAATTTAGCAATATTCTAGAATGTTCTATTCGAGATTCTATTCGAGAACTAACAAAGATATCAAGAAACTGACTTCACCATCGAATTGGTCATCAAATAAAAGCTTAAATAACAAAAATTAAACAATGTTCTAGAATGTTCTATTCGAGAACTCGTTAAAATATCGGAAAACTGATTTCACCATCGGATTTGTCGTCGAATGAAAGCCTAAATAACAAAAATTGAACAATATTCTAGAATGTTCTATTCGAGAATTAGCAAAAATATCAAAAAAACCATTTTATCACTCATCTAGTTATTAAATAAAAGATCAAATAGCGGAATTTAACAAGAGTTAAAATACTTTATTTAAGAAAAATGTAAATATTATACTTTTTTGTAATTGTATACGTTGGCGTAAATTTATAACTAAAACTTTTGTATAGCACCACTATTTGACCTTTTTCGCCAAGGAGCAATCTACTGATAAAGTCGGTCTCTCAATTTTTTTGTTAATTTGTTAATGGCCTACCTAATGGTAAAGTTTATTTTTTGATATCTGTTCTAGGTTCCGAATAGAACGATCTAGAACTTTTGTCAAATTCCGCTATTCAACCATTTCTTTAATGGCAAATCTTATAGTAAAGTTAGTTTTTCGATATCTTTCCTAGTTTCCGAATAGAATCTTCTAAATCTATTGTTAAATTCCACTGTTTAGTCTATTTTTCAATTGCTAACCAATAGTGAAGTCGGTTTTTTAATATTTTGACTGGTCTCTAAAAACTACGTTATATTGGAGTTCCTATGTATGTACTTATTATCTATTACGTCTTGCAATCATAGTGTGAACGAAATTCACCACTTAGCTGCATTTCAGTTACGCAATATTATAAGGTAGGTGCTAATTATTAAAAAAAAAATCTTATAAACCGCCACTGGTGCTTAAATAAGGCATTTGCGTCATAAAAAATAACAAACATCATGCTATCTTTGACGCAGACCTGTATTTCACTGACGTGAATATATTTTTTAAATTTTCTATCAAAAAAAAATTAAGGAAAATAGTTTATTAAACTATAATATTAGTGAGAATAATGAAATTGATGAAGCACTTTATTTTTGGCTGCAAATTTATTCTTGTAAAATGAAAGGAAGATTATGAAAACCACAAAAAATTTAAATGATTGAACGACCTTTTGAAATGTCAATAAAATAAGAAGATTAATGCCAACAATAATAATAATAATGTGCAAACTAGTGAAAATTTTCATATTAATCGATTTATTTTGCTAATTGTTCAAATTGTACTTTTAATTTCAATATAAACAAATAAATACAATCATTTTTGAGCTAATTTCACTTACCACACTCCTATTCACTTACCACGCATCTATTTCACTTACCGCACTGTTATTTTTTGGTTTCCATGGATATAAACAAACATTCGGGAAATGTAACTTACCGGAATTGTCAACAGCATCAGTAAATGCATGAAAATACACGATCGCGCAAAAAAGTGTTTACACAATAGGTACAAGTCATAACAAGTCTGATATGGCTCCGATAAAATATTACCTGAGTGGTATTAGTATTGGAACGGCATTGAAGCGGGAGCGAACCGTGACTGATATCAGAGCGATATGTGAATACACTCATTGTTTGTTGTGTAAGAATATTTTATCGAATCAGGAGCGTAGCGATATCGTACCGAGAGTGGAGTGTTAATGTGGATCGGGCCTAATAGTTATGCTATCGTATGTATTATCCATCTTGAAAATATCTTTATTTTCGATATCGATAATTTTCGATAACGAAAACTATATTTTGATAGTCGTAATACGTTTGGAATGCCCATAACTTGCTACCCTTAAGTACTATAATATATACACTAATACTAAAAATGAGTGTATGTAATTTAAGAGGGTGATTCACCCCCCCCCCCTCTCCAATGTTGATCAAACTGAATTTTAAATTCGAGAATATCATTTTTACGTTGTTATAATTGTTTAAACTATTTTCCATGAAGAACTTCCTGAATTACTCAAATAGTATGATTATGTCAACACAGTCACCCTCTAATTACTTACACCTAAACTTAATATTATGAAATTGAGTAAAAACAGGTCAATTAGATTTTTCCACATAGATTTGAAATCACAAAATTTTAATATATTGTATTTTTTACCCTCTTTTCGCAAAATTAACCCCTAAATTTTAGCCCCCAATCACCCCTGTTGGCGTAATCTAAACAAGTTGCATATCAGTACTATCAGTAGATAGTTCTTTAGAAAAGAGCAATATCGCCAATTTTAACTTTTGCTCTATCTCTTACCGTTTTCGAGATATCTGAAAAATTAAATTTTTACCCCAATTTATGAAGGCTGATTTCGCCCCTTTAAACCGATTTACAGCCGCTAGAAAAAAATATGTGTCTCTTAATTTTCGATGTTCTACAACATATCGAAGAATAAACAAAATCAAAGAGGTATTATCCCCGTGACATTCCTTGTGAGTACTGAATCGAATATATTATTAACATAATGTGTTTCCTAGAGATACCACAGGCATTAAATTATGAAGTATGACTCCATTTTATTATATTAAACCCAACTCGTAACCACGGAGACTTGTTTATAAATACTAGATAAACCATTAAATTAATGGTTTGACCGCCATTAACTCGGGAATTCCCAGTGTCACCTCTAGGTGACAGTGATTTGCAATTTTTTTTAAAGACAATATTAACATATTTTAAAATAAATGTGGTACTACTAAAATATTAATACTTAGTAGTATTCATGGTTTTAATTTGGCAACACTGACGTTATTCAACGGTCAAATTAATTCCGTTATTTCAAATGGTGTTCTGTTTTTCTGCGTGTTAGTGCATCTTGTCGTATTTTCTTTCGCTGCTATAAAAATGTCTAAAGGATAAGTACTGTTATTATTGTTATTACAAATTATTATTTGAGAATCCAGCTAATAATGAAAGAGATTTTTTTGAAAAACTTTATTATGTATCTAAAATAACGTTGAATTTATTGAGTGTCACCTGTAGGTGACACTGGGCAATATTTTAAACAGTGTTGGCATTAGTCGACTGAATGGTTTTTTTGGGCCACCATCAATCTCAATCATCTATCTTACCCATGGCCCGAGTAAAAAAAAATAGTAAAAAACTCAAAATTTCAATTGTCAAGCAAATATAAAAGAAATATCTTTTTTATTTTGTATAAGTTCATGCAATAAATAACGCCCAGTGTCACCTCTAAGTGACACCTCATTTTAAAAAAAATGAAAGGGTATTTTTAAAAAAAAAAAAATTTCCATACACTGAATACCTGATTATAAAAACAAGCACAAAATTAGGATCTTCTCTGAATAGATCCTGGCATGGGAATTGGCGAGTTAAAGTAATGACATCAGTCAATTTTTTTGCTTCAATTTCTAAATGTATTTGTAATACACAGCATTCTCTCTAGTCGATTCTTTCCTCAATGTATTTTACCTAGTACAAATTTAATCTAACAAGAATCATTGAGGAGAGAATCGACTAGAGAGAATGCTGTGTATTACAAATACATTAAGAAATTGAAAAAAAAAATTGACTGATGTGAGCAAAAAAATTGACTGATGGGATTACTATAATGGCGGTCAAACCATTAATTTAATGGTTTATCTAATATTTAGGGGAGAGCGGGGTTATACCGTATAGCGAGGCTAAACTGTACACCCATTTTTCGTGTCTAGATTTCAAGCTAGACGAGTCCAATCTGTGTCGCAACATAGCGCCTGACCGCGGAAAATCACAGGATTGAGTTCGTTCCGCTGTGCGTATAAATGCCAATGTAACGGTGAAAAAACTTGTTTTTATTATTTCTCTTATAATTTTGGGGCACTGCCAAATAAGAGTTGGGTGGAGAACCTTTACTTATGAGCTAGTAGCTATAAGATCATAAGAAACTACTTTTCTTAAGCTCTCTCTTGATCACTAGTGATGACTAGTTAGGCGACGGAATTTGAGGTCAGGTTATGAAACTGCCACAAGGTACAGGATGGGGCTAAACCGTACAGAAGTGTACGACCCCAAATGGTTTAATATGGCAACATTAATAGATTGTAGTTGATGCAGGAAATACCATAAACATTATAGTTTTAGTGCTGCCGAGTCTGCAGATAACTTTACTTGTGATTTATGTTTAAATGTATGAACTTTAAATAAAATACTTTCGTTCTATAAACTTTATCACTTTTTTTGATAAAAGTTAACCTAACACTTTTTATACTTTTGTAAGTTGAACTAAATATACCGATAATACAAGTTACGTTATGATGTTTCTTAACTGAGTCGACAATAAGTAATAAAATGTGTTTTGTACAATAATTTATTGCATTACTGTTATTTACTTCCTTAACAAGATGAATTTTTTACTGTACGGTATAGCCCCTCCTACCGTACGGAATAGACTCGACCGCCGAGGCTATTTCGTACAGAGACACTTTTTTGTAATTTCATTTAAATATGTAAACAGTGGAATAATTGAAATTTATTTGTGTGAAATCAATAGCCAATGGTTCAAATTATATATTGCTTATTTTTTTATAATATTATACTCGATATTAGCTGAGCAATAACAACTCTCCCTTAAGTGCACGGGATAGCCCCGCTCTTCCCTATAAACAAGTTTCCGTAATTACAATTTGGACTTACTAAAATGGAGTCATGCTTCAAAATTTAATGCCTATGATATCGCTAGGAAACATATGTTAATATGTTCGATTCACTGCTCAGTGACAAGAATGGAGTTTTAACTTAAAACTGATAATACATCTATGTATCTATGGATATGCTGACAAAATTTGTAAAAATTATTGAAAATAAATTTAAAATAAAAAAATATAATTAAAAATGAACAAATGGATAAAAAAGTTAAAGTAGAAAGTGCTCTTTTACTGATAAGTTTAGCAAACAGAAAAATACAAAAAAAAGAAACGAAAGTTTCCTTCATTCATAGGTGTGGATGAAGGAAACGCTTTTAAATAGAGCTATACACTTTTTAGATTTTGCATATAATATTCCGTAATAGTGAAAATAAATACAAATATGGTGCAGTGTATATAATATATCAACTAAGTCATCAAACGTCATCAAAGTCATCAAACACATCCTCTCTTTGATGCGAGACGCAGTTACATTTTTTAATTTCAAATGTTATCGAGTGCCTGTGAAACATTATTAATGTATGGCGGACTTTTGTCCGTATTTTAAACATACATCAATATTCATATGTTCACTTAATGTCCAGCTTTGGCTGATACTTGAACACTCGATACACTAATGTCCGCCATACATTAATAATGTTTCACAGGCACTCGATAACATTTGAAATTAAAATGTAACTGCGTCTCGCATCAAAGAGAGGATGTGTTTGATTGATTATCGGAATTGGAGTGGCACTCGAACGAACGGTGGCCTAATTGGTAAGGCGCTTGGCTAGTAACCAAGAGATCCGGGTTCGAGTCCGAGTCGATCCAGTTTTGATAATTTTTCAAATACTATGTGAATTTTAATTAATATAATGAATTGGCCATTTGCCAAAGTACATCGAGTGTTCAAGTATCAGCCGAAGCTGGACATTAAGTGAACATATGAATATTGGTGTATGTTTAAAATACGGACAAAAGTCCGCGATACATTGATAATGTTTCACAGGCACTCGATAACATTTGAAATTAAAAAATGTAACTGCGTCTCGCATCAAAGAGAGGATGTGTTTGATTGATTATCGAAATTGAAGTGGCACTCGAACGAACGGTCGGTGGCCTAACTGGTAAGGCGCTTGGCTAGTAACCAAGAGATCCGGGTTCGAGTCCGAGTCGATCCAGTTTTGATAATTTTTCAAACACTATGTGAATTTTAATTAATATAATGAATTGGCCATTTGCCAAAGTACATCGAGTGTTAAAGTATCAGCCAAAGCTGGACATTAAGTGAACATATGAATATTGGTGTATGTTTAAAATACGGACAAAAGTCCGCCATACATTAATAATGTTTCACAGGCACTCGATAACATTTAAAACTAAAAAAAAGAAAAAAAAACTTGACTAGAATAAAATCACAGAAAAATATCACAGAAAAAAAACTTATTAGGTCACTGGGAAGCCACAGGCCGACCAGTGACGCAATAAGGAGTTAAAACAATACCGCTGTAGAACCATAACAACAGGCCTACAGCGGCATAACAAGATATCACAGAATAGAAAACAAATGATGTACCACCTCGGGTGTAAAGAGCCCTCGATGGTACATAGTTAGAAAACAATAACGGAAACAACAAAACATGTATAAATAACAAACAGTATCACTAAGGGTGTAAAAGGCCCTTAGTGGTATAACAAAAGACTAAAAGTACCCTGCCAGACAAGCTGGAACAGGGTATGGGTAATAAATAAGACGCACGCAAAAGCATTTTAGACACGTAAATTAAAACCACAGCTGAAATAAAAGTTTAAACTATCGGGGTAGATAAAAAGAGACGACTTTGTAAAATTCAGAGATGTAATGCCCCTAAAGTCTCTGAAGAAGATGCGAATTTCGGAGAAATTCAAGCATCTTTCTTTCAGAGACAGCATATTAAGATAAAGCTTCGCCTACATTATTCGGGAGCTGCAACCTCTAGCGCAACGGCTCAAAGGTTACACATTCCTCAACTATATGCCTCACGGTCAGCGCCATCTCGCAAGCGGCGCATCTTGGCTGATCCTCACCGGCGAGAAGATGGCGATGTGTTAACGCCGTGTGGCGCAAGCGTAAACGCGCCAGGGCCACACTCTCTCGCCGGCTCAGATTTACAGGTGCCGGAGTTCTTCGGACCTCAGGTTTCACCTGTCTGAGCTTTGCCGTGAGGTTGTTCCACTCACGTTGCCATTTCTGATCAGTCGCGGATTGTATGCTCACTCTCAGATCCTCTTGGCGTATGGCAATGTCCTGTGGCTCACCGATTTCGGCTGCATGACGTGCTGCCTGGTCGACGAGCTCATTGCAAGGTATCCCTACATGTCCGGGAATCCAAAAGGAGGTGATAGACTTTTGGCGGAGCATGTAGAGATACGTTAAGATGTTCTGCACCAGTGGTTCGATGGTATGAGAGTGACAGATCGCTTGCAACGCGCTCAACGAGTCGGAACAAATGAGGAATGCCCTGTTTTCGGATGTTTGACAGAATCGCAAAGCTTGCAAAATAGCAAATAATTCCGCAGTATACACAGTGGCCTGGGGAGGAAGTGACCAAGAGTGAGGATCGTCACGAATGACGATGGCACTTCCCACACCCGTAGCTGTTTTGGAACCATCTGTGTATATGCAGAGAGAGTCAAGTTCGCTTATGATCTCGTAGAAGCGGGATCGATATTCGAATGAACTGGTCTCCTCCTTGTTGAGACCAGTCAGGCCGAAACGACACCTTACTTTAGGGATCAGCGAAGGAGGTACTTCCATAGGACGTTTGGGAAGTACCTTGGCGAACTTTAAGTGCAGACTCTCAGTCGCAGCGGAGGAAGACCCGACTCTACGCAGAGGCTCATAGAAGGACTCGTTCGAAATTCTCCCGTAGCCAGTCGTATGCCTGCATGGTGAACAGGATCTAGGAGTAGAAGCGCAGACGCCCGGGCGGAGCAGTAAGCAATGCTGCCGTAATCAATCCTAGTCAGAACTAGCGATTGATACAGGCGAAGCAACGACTCCCGGCCCGCACCCCACGATGCACCAGCCAAGCACTTGAGCATGTTTATTGTCAACTCGCAGCTAAGGCTTCGAGGTGTGGACGCCACGTTAGTTGTTTATCAAAAATAAGTCCTAGAAACCTGACGCTATCAACGCATTGAAGATTGGATCCTTTCAATGTGAGGACAGGATCCGGATGTGCGTTGCGCTTTCTGCAGAAGTGAGCCACCGATGTTTTTTGGGGTGAAAAACGAAAACCAATAGCTTCTGCAGAAGTCACCACTTCGTTGATGCCTTGTTGCAGCCATTGTTGGATATCTTCGATGGAATCGGCTGCGTAAAATATGGTGAGGTCATCAACGTACAAGCAACGACGAATTGGGGCTGAAACTACAATATGACTGACTGCGATGGAAAACAAGGTGGCACTAATGGTAGAGCCTTGAGGAACACCATTCTCCTGAGAGTGGGCCTCAGACTCAGTGTCACCTACCGGGACACGAAAAGAACGGTCAGTCAGGAAACTTTTTACGAACTGAGGGAGGTTACCTCTTAAACCCCAGTCGTGCAGCTTCTTGAGAATGCCATACCTCCAGGTCATATCATAAGCTTTCTCCAAATCGAAAAACACGGCCACAAGATGTTTTCGTTGGAGAAAGGCGTCGTGAATGGCATTCTTGAGGCGAACAAGATGGTCCGTAGTCGAATGGTATCGGCGGAACCCACAGCGGATGTTTGGGAATGAGGTTGTGGGATTCCAGCCACCAGACGAGACGGTTGTTCACCATTTTTTCCAATACCTTGCTAAAACAGCAAGTCAAGGATATTGGACGGTAGCTAGATAGTTGCGATGAATCTTTACCCTCTTTTAGCAGGGGAATGATGGTAGCTTCTCGTCACTGCGGAGGGCAAACGCCTTACCTAAAAATTTCGTTGTACAAATCCAGTAACCTACACTTACCAGGATACGGTAGGTTCCGGGTCATGGCGTAGGGGATCTCATCAGGTCCAGGGCAAGTGTCCTCAGATCCCCGAAGCGCTTCCAGTAATTCTTGCATAGAAAACAGTTGGTTATACTGGAGGGATTCATCTGAGAAAAAATCACGATCATTTTGTTCATGTTCGATCTTGATCCGCAGGAAGTCCGGGTCATAATTCTGGGAGCCACTGACGCGCTCAAAGTGCTTGGCTAAGCAATTAGCTATTTCTGCGCGTTCAATGATGTTCCGACCGCCCACGATGAGAAAGGAGGGCATAGGTGAACGGGAAGATTTCTCAGTAATGGCCTTCACTCTTCTCCATACCTCCGAGGTTGTTGTGGAGGTATTTATGGCCGAAACATATTGCTCCCATGATATCCTCTTTTGTTCTTTTATAGTGCGTTTACAGCGTGCTTGAGCACGCCTGTAGGCTATCACATTTTCCTGTGTGGGGCGACGTCTGAGTTCGTGGTACGCTCGCTTTTTCTCGGCAACTGCAGCTCTCACGACTTCATTCCACCATGGTAAGCGACGTTTAGGTGGAATGTTGGACGACATTGGTATACTCTTATGTGCTGCTTCAATGACACTGGAGGACATTTGCTCCACATCATCTTCTACGTCTCCAGTTAGCTCGGGTGTACGGAATGAATCAACGTACATGTCCCAGTCAGCTTGACGGAGACGCCATCTCGGCGAAAACGATTGTGGAGTCATCGGTGTGGTACTATTTAAAATAATAGGTATATGGTCACTTCCGTATGAGTGTGACGCCAGCGTCCACTCAAAACGGTGTGCCATAACCGTTGAGCTAAGTAATAAGTCGATAGCCGACCACTCATCGGTTCTTGCATTAATAAAAGGACCTTCACCGGAATTCAACAAGACCGCTTCGGACTCGCCTAGAAACCGTTCTATGAGTCTTCCACGGGCGTCTCTTGTGCTACAGCCCCACATGGGGCTGTGAGCATTAAAATCTCCTAGTAACAAAAATGGACGTGGTAACTGTAATGTAAGCTCGGTCAAACCTTCAACGTTCCAGTCGAAATTTGGTAGGTAGACCGAGCAAACTGTGAATTGTGGTGGTGTTAAAAATTGTATTGCAATAGCTTGTAGGGGGGTATTTAACGGGTGGTTCCGGACAGGGACGCCATCTTTAATGATGATGGGAACACCCCCCTCGCCCTGATGTCTGGCTGTACGTCGTGCCGGCGGATTTAATGGTACTTGACAGTAAATTGTTCCGCCGGCCGTAAATGTGTCTCTTGCAGGCACATGCACATAGGCGTGTGCTCAGCCAGAAGCATCTGCAATTCACAGTAATGGTGCTTAACACCATTGCAGTTCCACTGTACGATAGCCATTTTTGTTACTAGTAGGGTTGCTCCCTAGGAATTGTGGCTGCTTTCTAGGTTGCCCCTTAGGCCAACCTTTTTTCCTTTTTGTAACGGAGTTATCCGACTCCGTGGCCGCGGTGTTGGTGTACGCGTCGGACGTCGGGCGCTTAATACCCGAACGTGCCGACGCTGTGGCGCTTTTCGAGTCGCTTATTTGTGTTATGTCAGAGCGACTCGGGAGGCGGGCGACCGGGCGTGTTGGTGTGCCTGGTCGTGACGACTCCGCTGATGTTGTTTGTGGAGTCGCCAAGGGTTTTGGAAGCGGAAGAAATTCCGTCTCCGATTTTGAGGTGACTTGTCCCTTTTTGGGGGACCTTGGTTTGGTCACCTCTTTTCCCCCCTCACTACTACGTCGTCTCCCGAATGTGGTCTTCTTAGGTGAAGACTTTTTCCCGGGGGAAGACATCACATTTCTTACAATCGGACCCTGAGGTGTAGGAATTATTACCCTTTTCGCCTCAGGGGCCTTAGCTGGCGCGACAGCGGCTGATGTGGGTGCTGGTACTGTTACACCCACTGAGCGCATAAAGCTCTCTTGTAATCGTTGCATTGTTATCTGCATTTGTCGCATTGATTCTCTAATTTCTTTTATCTTATTATTTCTCTCAGCCGCTGCAGGGGTGGGGGCTGCAACAGCGCGTGCGTATCCTTCAAGAGCTTAGCGACGGGGCGTATTGCCTAGAAGTTTGCGTCTTGCCTCTGGGTAGGTTAACCTCTCCAGGGCTCTCAGCTCTTGAATAGCAGATTCTTGCTTGAAAATGGGGCAATTCCTCCACTTAGCCGAGTGATTGCCCCCGCAGTTTATACACTTGATAGGCTCGTCGCATGGTCGTCCTTCATGCAACGGCTTTCCGCATACGCAAATCTGTTGCTCGACGCTACATTTTTGTGATACATGTCCATACTGTTGACAATTAAAACACCTCATGGGTGCCGGTATGTACGGACGTACGTCGATTTTGGTAAAGAGACCTACAACCGCCTCTCTTGGCAAAGTGGTTTTGTTAAAGGTTAGTAGTATAAGGGGGGAATTTGGATATTGTTTCCCGTTATTATACATCAGGCTCCTTGCCTCGATGACCCCCTGTGAAGACATCTCCGACACTATCTCATCAACAAAAGAGAAACAAAAAGATAAAAGAAAACCTGAAACAAAACAAATAGAAAATAACGAAAAACAAAAAGAATAAAAACGAAACGAAATAAAAACGAAGGTTAAAAAAAGAACTATCGAGGATTACTCCTCTAGATCCGGCCCCTTTCGTGAAAACAGTGGTACCTCTAGAAGGAACGGTGCCGATCTTGGGTAGTCAGAGGCTAATGGAATCCGAAGATTTCTATATTCCGCATAGACTACCCCTGGAACCATTATGAAAGATTAACTAAAAACGCGACTGCACTTCAAAAACCCCCAGGCGGAGGAAAAAGTATCCGTGCAGCGTACCAGGTCAGGTACGTAATGTCCGTCATACAGCATCCCCTTCCTAGTCTTCCCTACCTAATAAATCCCCGAACCTCGCTGCAAAACCATGACAGTGGGAGATTCGAGGGCAGGTCCAATGGATGTTCGAGGACCCGCTCTAAACGGGGCATGGGCGTTCAAAGGTGTTCATGAACTCCCGGAAAAAGTCGTCTCGTGCGACCGGAGCGTACGGAGCGTTCCGATAATAACTGCTTTTTGCATTGACGCCACTAACATGTTGACGTGAGATCTACAAGCTGGAATGATGTTAAGATTGCGCACAAAGGAGTTATTCATACCCCCCAGACATCCGATTATAAGTACGACCAAGTGGACAGTATAACCCGGGTACAGTTGTCGCAGTTCAATGTATTAGATCTTGATATTTAATCCTTTTTTGCTCCTCCTTTTCGACTATGTTAATTTCCGCCGGAGCAGAGAACTCGATAACATACATAGTCTGAGATGTTAAATCTTGGAGCACAACATCAGGCTTATTAGCGTTCAATTGCCTGGTAGTTGCAACCGGCATATTCCAAAAGATCTTGTACTTTTGGTTGGCAACAAAGGATTCTACTTCCGCAGGATCGTAGGGCAAGACTGGTGTTTTGTCAACTTCGTAATGATGATGAAGATAAAAGTAGAGCACACGCAACGCTGCATTGTGGCGATGGATATAGGTGGATTTAGCATAATAAGAACAACCTGAAGTCAGGTGCATTAAGGTTTCCGGGTATGCTTTGCATGCCTGACACGAGGTACTCGAAACCCCTTTATTACCCATCACATATTTTTGGTGTGTTCAAGTGTTCCACACTCCATCTTGAGCTGCCATGATAAAGCCCTCCGTTTCCGATTTAAGTCCATTAGCTCTCAAGAAAGTCCAAGTGAGTTCGCTCGAAAGGCCAAGGTTGTCAAGGTGACGGTAGAACATACCCTGGTGAACTTTGTCGCGATGTTTATTGAGCAGATGTTGTTGCTCGGCTCTCTTGATTGCCGACTTTTGGCGCGACCGTGATAGTGAACGAATCTTATCATCACCGTCGCGATTACGCGGATCGAAGGCTAAGCCCAAAATATCGGCGGCACGTTGCGCTGCTGTGAATAAAAATGCGCCTACGCCAGCAAGCTCGTGATCCCTGACGAGTTGCAATAGCGGGTCTGAACTGTTAAGTACTCTACACGACAAGCCCTACCTAAGACTATACGATCATGTAAACGTTCGACTGACAGGAGCCCCCTCCCCCCCCTGGTCTCGTGGGAGGTAAAGTCGTTGTGTCGATGCGTATGGGTGCAAACTACGGTTGATATTCATTATTTTTCGCGTGTCTCGGTCTAGTTCCTCCAATTCATTCACGTTCCACTTAATTGAGCCAAAAGTATATAAAAGTATGGGTATGGCTAACATATTTGTAGCGCTGGTCTTGTTATTCGCCGACAATTCGGAACTCCAAATTTGTCGGAGAAGGCGCTTATATCTACTACTTAAGGCGGCCTTCATGTACTTCACGTCCTGGATGTGACTTTCGCCAACACCAAGGTACGTATAGGTCGCTCCTTCATCAAGATGTTTTATGATGCTTCCATCCACTAATTGGGCGTGTGAATCAAAATTCGGAACTACACCATGCTTACAGTGCACCACCGCGCATTTGTCCAGTCCGAACGCCATACCGATCGCGCGCGTGTATTTGTGTGTTAATTTTAGAGCGCAGTTGAGATCACTCTCCGACGAGGCATACAGTTTTAAGTCATCCATATAAGATAAATGTGTGACTTTATGCTCGCGATTTCCTACCGGGCCCCACAAGTAGCCGGGTTCCTCTCTCAGGCTGATTGACAGGGGCAACAACGAGATGCAAAACAAAAGTGGGCTGAGACTGTCTCCTTGGTATACGCTTGGTTTGTATGTCACCAACTCCGTTGACACAACGTGTTCACCAGATGTTATTGTGAACCTTGTTTTCCAGAGCGGCAACAGGTGTTCAATACATTTAATAATGTCGGGGTAGACTCGCAGACAATGGAGCAAATAGATAATGAGCTCATGCGACGTTGTGTCAAAAGCTTTCCGATAGTCCACCCAGGCCATGCTCAGGTTGCGTTTGTGCTGTCTAACGTCCTGACAGATACATCTGTCGACCAGCAAGTTGTCTTTGCAACCCGACATTCCTCTTTTTGAACCTCGTTGTTCATAGATCGAACTCCACACTGGTTCAATCGCCCTCAAGATGCGTTCATATAGAATGGAAGTGAACGCTTTATACACAGTGTTCAGGCATGTTATCGGTCTGTAGTTCTGTGGTTGTGATAGGTCTCCTTTTTTCAGTATTAGGACCGTTCTTCCCTTAGCGAGCCACGATGGTATTGGCTCACAGTTAAATAACCAATTTGAAAATATACGGGCAAGGTGGCGGTGGGTACCAGTGAACTTCTTCCAAAAATTCGTTATTCCATCAATGCCCGGAGCCGAATAGTTCTTCTTGTCTTGAAAGCAAGTTCGACCTCCTCCTTATATATATATATATATATATATATATATATATATATATATATATATATATATATATATATATATATATATATATATGTATATATATATATATATATATATATATATATATATAAGGAGGAGGTCGAACTTGCTTTCAAGGCAAGAAGAACTATTCGACTAAATTTTGGATCCGATCCAACATTTAAGGGGGTGGTGGTGGGGGGCAACAAAGCAATAAAACCTTTCCAAACCGGTTGGAAATAATATTTCGGTCAATTATCTACAACATATCCAAAATTCAGCTTCCTAGGATCATTTGAAGGGAATAGAGGGGGAAAAAATTATTTTGGCTGGATCTAACACGCCCACAGCCCACCATAATTAACGTAGAGGGTTGAAATTTGGTATGTTGATAGAGTTCGTACCTAGGGTCTGCTTTTAGGAGGTTTTAATATTTTACCCCCACCCCACCATTTTTAAGCTTCAATTTCATGCTTTTTCGACGTTTTCGAAGTTTGTACCACTCGCACAAGTCACCCAAATAAACCCAGATGGCTGAAATTTTGTATTCGGATTGAGTTAGTATCAAGGGGGTGCCTTTTGGGGGTCTCAACTTTTAACCCTTACCCCTACCATTTTTATACCAAAAAGAACATGATTTTTCTTGTTTTTTAACAGTTTCGCAAAATCTCCCCAAATAAATCTAGATGGCTGAAATTTTGTGTACAGATTAAGTTAATAGCCAGCCACTGGTTTTTGGAGGTTTCAACTTTTAACCCTTACCCCCACGATTTTTACGCCAATTTTTCCTTAATTTTTTTGCCTTTTTTCTTACACGCGTAGTAAACGTTTTGAAATTTCAGAGGGCTGAAATTTTGTACATGTATTGAGTTAGTATCCAGTTAGTGCCTTTTAGGGATCCCACATTCCTTTCCCCCCCCCCCACTTCTCCCATTTTTACATTGGAATTCAATGGTATTGTTAAATGTGTTTAAATTGCTTTATATTTATACTATAAGACAAGTAGGCGAATAGTAAATTTAAAAATTTTAAAAAAATGAACTTACTTTTATAACAAATGCAATATATAAATATTAAGTATGGTTCATTTCAGTTAAATTTAACCATGCTTCGTCACTTTGAATTTAAATAATTTCCGTTTTCTGGGCTTTATCTCTTTTATTATTGCATTTATGTAAATTTTAAATTTGCAGTTTATTTTTAGAAAAGAATAGAAGATTGATTTGTTTCGAATATAAGAATTATTTAATTTTTTAAAGAAAACTCATGATCAATTGTATCTGAAAAGAGGTATAACTTAACAGTGTTATTAAAGTCACTATTTATTTATAAAGTAGGAATTTTGCATTTTATTTATAAAATAGAAATTTTGAATTTTTTTTTAGTTTTTTTAGTTTTCTTAATAAGTTTTTTTTTTTTTTTTTTTGAAAGAAAAAATATTTTTAAAAAAGCCTTCCAGTTTACTATTTAAGGTCCTTTTTTAATATTTAAAAATAAAACACAAAGGCAATTGGCGGATAAGCATGGGTAGGAATGCCCTCATACGAATTGTGTTTTCTTTTTTCCTGCTAACTGCTATCGGCACAAAACTGAAATTTACTGCGATTCAGTCCTTAAAAACTTAAAACCTTTTTTTAAAGCCCCGATCAGCCGGACACTCATCATCAGTTTTGAAACCACCAAATTGACAAATCGCTTGTAGACTTTCAATCACATTTCGCTTGTAGACATTCAATACCGAAGATGAAGGAAAAATTTGACTTCCGTGATGGGGCCTGTAACGACCGGTTTGGTTTTCGTTTTACATAAACAGCCTAGATGACTAATATTTAATTACTTGATGAACTGGAACGTAAAATGGCGTTCCCCGAAAAGACTGATATGTCGCGCAGAGGATATCTCGTGACAAAAGATGTTAATTTATCCCTTGTGAGTTTTGTATTGTGGCGGTGGATTCTACCCTGTTGTAACTTCTGGTACTGGAAGCACTTTTCTCCAATTTATACTCGAAATGAAAGCAGGAATCATCGAATAAAAGAACACGCAATTGTAGTTTCGTAACTTTATTCCATAAATAGTTACACTGTTACAATTAACAATCTTTATACAAATTCAATTTTGTAATATTTCGATACAAAATAAATTTAACATTTTTGTTTTGGAGTTTTCTCACCAAAGTATATAAAAATTATATCACATTGTGTTTTTTTAAATAAATTTACTATATATATTTCATCCAATTACGGAATCTTCAGGTACAATACGGATCTATAAATTAAGTTAAATGTTCTTATGTAATAGTGATTGTATAAGATTTTTTTTTTTTTTTTTTTTTTATTATTAAAGCGTTTAGCTGCTAGGCTATATACGCTTTCGTTATATCATGATACATACAATAATTATATCTTTGAATATAATCAGTATAGTTACATTAATAATAATTTAAAATATTTACAATTAGTTTCATAATACATGATTAAATGTAAAAATATTCTACAAAATATTTTGTTTGACTATTAATTTAATATATTGGTACTTAATTAACTGATTACTTATATAACATATTTTGATTTGTTTTATCGTTAGTTATCATCACTTATAATAGAATTAAATGGTACAGGATGATTCAGATTTTTATATCAAAACCAATGGAGTATGTTTTTAGTTTTTAAATGTTCGAACAGATTTTTCAGGATTATTTCACTATCTTGTAAGATGTATTTCATATCGCAACTGGCACTAATTCGGGTATTTGGACATTCTGTAAGGATATGTTTTACAGTGAGCTGGACGTTGCACTTATTGCATATGGGAGGATTTTTCCTTTCTATTAGATGTCGATGCGTGACTAATGAGTGTCCAGTTCTCAGTCTTGTTAGTATAATCTCTTCGCGTCTAGATTGCCGAAAAGATGATTTCCAAGAACTGACGTCTTCTTTTATAGTTCTTAAGTGGTTGTTGGAATTGTTAAGCCATTTTTTATTCCAGTTTTGGATTAATGATGTTTTCCACATTGTTGAGGCATCGTTCAGCGGTATAGTTTCCAGAGATCTTTCTAAAAGGTGTGTTTCTGTTGCTAATGTGTCGGCTTTCTCGTTACCATGTATGCCAGCGTGCCCTGGGACCCACATAAATTTAATTATTTTACTATTTTCCAGTAGTTCATGTGTCTTCTTTTGTATATTTAGAATAATGGCATTTGTTGTCTTGGAATTTAGACTGTTTATCGCACTCATGGAGTCTGTACAAATGATATAATTTTTTTCATTTGATGATTTTATAAATTCCAGAGCTTCACAAATTGCCATTAGTTCAGCTGTAAATGAACTGCAACATGGATGAAGTTTAACTTTTATGTTCGTGGTGTCCGAGAAGATACCGCAGCCTACCCCATTTTTACTTTTTGAGCCGTCTGTGTAAAGAATTTTGTAATTGGGATACGAATTTATTGTTTCTTGAAAGTATTGTTGATATATTTGTGAAGGTGTGTCGTCTCTTGACAGGTGTGTTAAATTTCTTATGATTTCGATCTCGATTTTTGATTTCCATGGAGGTTGCGACGGGTCTACCATTTTTATTACTGATGGAATTTTACACACATTTTCTTTTAGATATATTCTAATTCTAGCGGAAAGGGGTCGAGGATATCCCATCTTTATGGTAAAAATTTGTGTCCGTTGTTTGTTTGTGATCAAGTTGTAGTTAGGGTGTTCTGGCATACTTCTGATTTTGAGCGCGTATTTTACCGCAAGATATAGTCTCCTTTGATTAAGCGTGAATTCTCCTGCATCGCAATATATACTTTCTATGGGGCAAGTTTTTATTGCCCCAATAGCCAATCTTAATCCCATGTTATGTACTGGATCTAATATTTGTAGGTGTTTAATTTTGGCTGAGGAATAAATTATACTGCCATAGTCAATTTTGCTTAGTATTTTGCTTTTGTATATTGACATTAAACTTTTCCTGTCAGCGCCTTTGTTTCTATTGTTAATGACTTTTATAAGGTTCATATTGCGAAGACAGTCTGCCTTTAATTCTTTGAGATGTGGTACCCAGGTGAGCTGTCTGTCGAATGTTATCCCTAAGAATTTTGCCGTATTTGAAAATTGTAGGTCTTGATCAAAAAATTTTAAATTTATTTTTGTTAGTTTTTTCTTTTTTCGAGAGAATAGCATGCATTTAGTTTTGTCAATTGAAAAGGAGAAACCAGTTTTGTATGACCAATCTTCTAACTTTTTAAGGGTTTTTTGCAATGTAATTTGTCCTGCTCGTTCGTTTTTAATGGGTAGAGTTATTGCGATATCGTCCGCAAAAAGATATGGTTGTATGGGTTTTTTAATGACGTTCGTAATACTATTGATTGCGATGGTAAACAGGGTTGGGCTCAATATGGAACCCTGAGGTAGACCGTTTTCTTGCTTGCGTGTTGATGAAATACTATTTCCAATTCTGGTGCATATTTCTCTATTAGATAGAAAATTTGAAATGAAGTTTAGTAGATTTCCCCTGATTTTTTTTTCTGATAAAATTCTTAGTATTCTATATTTCCACGTCATATCGAAAGCTTTTTTTATGTCGAAGTATATAGCTATAACATTTTCTTCCATTTGAAATCCTCGACAAATTTCATCCTCCATTTTTACTAGATGGTCTATTGTGGATCTGTTGGTTGTAAAACCAAATTGGCAAGTGTGTAACATATTTTTCTGTGTAATAATCCAACGTAGTCTATTATTTATTATTTTTTCCAAAGTTTTACATAGACTACTTGTTAGAGCGATGGGGCGATAACTATCGATATTTGTTCTGGGTTTACTAGGCTTTAATATGGGTACTATCATAGATTTCTTCCAAGAAGATGGAAAAATATTATTTTTCCAGATTTTATTGTATATGTTCAAGAGCTGTAATTTTGCGTTTAAATGTAGATTTTTGAGCATAACTGGGTGTATTTTATCTAAACCGGGTGAAGAGTTTTTGCTATCACTTAGTGCAGTTTCCAGTTCTTCTAGAGTTAGTTCTTGGTTGTAAGGTGCGTTAGTAGGGTCATTGTAGTTAATAGGGATTTGTTCTTCTTGGTCTTTATGGTGTAGGAATTGACGGTTGTAGTTATGAGTTGCAGATATAGATGCAAAGTGGTTGTTGAGGACTTCTGCAATTTGGACTGGATCAGTCAGTAGCCTATCTTGCTGTTGTATTTGTTTGAGTCCGTTGTATGATCTTTTGTTGTTTAGTTTCCTAACTTGATTCCAGATTACGTCTGTTGGTGTGTTACTGTTAATAGTTTCGACGAATTCGGACCATTTTTGCTTGCTTTTTGTTCTTATTAAATTTCTTGCAAGAGCTCGTTTCTTTTTAAATTCAATAAGGTTAGCTAATGACGGATGTTTGTGGTGTTTCCGTAGTGCTCGCTTTCGTTCAGTGATGGCCGACCGTATTTCGTGACACCACCAAGGTACGTTTCGTTTTCTTCTTGTTGGATTGCTTTGCGGAATAATAGTTGTTGCTGCGTTGATTATGTCTTCAGTAAATTTAGTTACAATTGTGTCTATGTCATTGCTGTCAGTTATACTTAGCTTTGAGGTCAGGTTTTGAAAAGAAGCCCAGTCTGCTCTTTCTACTTTCCATTTGCTAACGTGTTCCGATTTCGTTTGAATTAAACTATTAAAGGTTATGATAATTGGAAAATGGTCACTCGCGCATAAGTCTTGATGGATGTCCCAGTTTATGTCCGGTACTAAGGAGGAGGTGCATAGTGTGAGATCTATTGCTGAGTAAGTACCTCTAGAAATACTGAAGTGGGTAGCTTGGCCGTCATTCAGAAGGACAAGATCATCGTTTCTTGACAGTAGATGTTCGATTTGAATACCTCTAATGTTGTTGTTGACGGATCCCCATATTTCGTGATGTGCATTGAAATCGCCAGTAAGTATGTACGGTTTTGGTATTTGTGCGAGTAATTTTTCGAGGTCTGTCGCGTTGTAGGCCCCATGAGTTCCAGGTGGTAAGTAGATGTTGCAGATATTTATGACTTTATTTGGAGGAAGTGTTAATTTGACTGCGACAGCTTGTATGTTGGTGGTTAATTGTATTTCTTTGGAAATATACGAATCGTCAACTGCTATTAGGACTCCTCCAGATGCTTTAGCTCCGCCAGTGTAGTCTTTGCGATATATTAGATATTTGTTTAGTGTAGCTTTCTGTGTTGGGAGAAGATTAGTTTCTTGAAGTGAGATTACTATGGGATTATACGAATTAATTAGTTGTTTCAGTTCTTCGATGTGTTTAGAAAATCCATTCGAATTCCACTGGATGATATGAGCCATTTTATTAGGTGTTAGTGTCTGAATCATTCGTCTGCTCGTCTGATAGCAGATATGATGATTCGAGTTGGTATGTTATTATGTTAATTATTTTCGTCAATCTTATTTTTAGTGTTCGATCTACAATTTTGTTGTGTATAATTTTCAAAATTTCTAATAGTTGTTTTGGATCTTTGGTGTACGATGTGCTGAGTGTTAAAATGTCGTTTGTTTCTTGGGCTTCTTTAAGAAACTTCTGTAGTTGGTCTGTTGATAATGGGAATTTGGAGTCTGACGAATCGATGATTTTTCTGAGATATTCCAAGGCTGGATCGAAGTTGCATTTCTCTTTTCCAATTGTTTTGCTTTTCTTTGTTCTTTTTTCTGTTTTCTGGGGTTTTTCATGACTTGTTTTTTCGTCTGAGTCATTGATATTTTCGCTTGTGGAGGACATATGGGCTCGTTTATTTTGTTTGGTTATTTCTTCAATTTGTGGGTTTACGGTTGTTTCCATAGCCATTTTTTCATTGGTTGCTGGTGGAATACTTTGGTTTTCTTGAGCCTGCTCTTGCGGTTCGAGGTTACTTGCTAGCACATTACTATATACTAAGTTGCCATTTTTGGGTTGACTTTCCTGAGTCTGTTCTTGCGGTTCGTGGCTTCCAGCTAGCACGTTACTATATGTTAAGTTGCCAATCTTGGGTTGACGCTTCGTGCACACGGCGATCAGATGTTCATTGCTACCGCAGTATGAACACGTCTTTGGTTGATCTTCATACGTGATCATAGCACGATTTCCTTGTACGTATAGGAACGATGGTATATGCTTTTTTAAGTTGATTCGTGCTACACGGTTTCCGTTCTTTATTTTGGTACCACCTACTGCGTAGTCGCTTGACCAATATTCGTCTTGAATAGTTAATACATCACCGTATGTTGATAGTGTTTCGAGAATATGGGTATTATGTAATTCGAAAGGGAGGCGTAGGATTCGTACCCGTCGTATACCAAGTCCAGCATGCTCGATTTTGATTCTAGTTATCTCTCCGTTTTCTTTTTTGATCTTGCTTTCACCGTTTAATTTTTCTAGAATGTTTTCACATGTAACATGGTCATCGAATTTAAGAAAGAAACCATTTGGTTCATTCTGTACACCGATTAACTTGGTATCTAAGTTCTGAACGATAACTTTGAGTGTATCAAATATCCAATTGAAACATTCTTTGATGGATGGTTTGTCTGTGACATCTTGTGAAAAGGAACACCACAGCGTATTTACACGTAGGCTCATTTTAAATTGCTATACGGTATATATGTATAATATCATATATACCGTATGCATGTAATAATAATAATAAGAATTATTTTATTTACAACAATTAATTCAACCACACTCTGTCACTACTTGTTTCAAACTCCGTATAAGATTTAGTTTGATATGTACTTACAAAATTCAATTATTGAATTTTAGTGTCATTTTTTTAATAATATTATCGTATAGTTAAAATTTATTTAATATTAAAATGTTAAAATTCTTCTATATATTGTTTGTAAAAATCTGTTTTGATTTTTTAAAAGCTTTTATTTAACTTGCTATGTTAGTATGCTGGTTTAGATCAAATCTTGGAATCAAAATTTAGACAGGTTCTAATTGAGCTAAAGGTTTCAAATTTTGCAACGTTTCTAACCTTGATGACAATGCAATATTGTATAATTAGTTTTTCCCTAAATTGCCCCAAACCAAAATTGTTGATTTTTAATCCAATGCAACATTTCGAATTGTCAAATATTGTCCATTAATTTTACATCGCAATTTTTTGTTTCCGTAGTTATGTCTGATTAGGGTAAATTAACCGATTAAAATATAGGTAAAAAAATTACTTCTTTAATTTTTTTTTAAATTAATTGTAATCAGACTAAAAAGTAGGTAGAAAATAAAATAAAGTAAAAAAAATGTTTTTTAAGAAAAAGCTTTTATTTAAAAATGGGCTAGAGAAAATGAAATAACTACTGAGTGAAGTTTGAAGCAATATGCAACATAATTTATAAAAGCTTGAGGCGTTTAATCAAGTCTGGTAAGTACTGAAAAGTAAAATAGCTACACTTATATCCAAAACAGAAGTAATTAATGATAACGCCTCAAGCTTTTATAAATTATGTTGCATATTGCTTCAAACTTCACTCAGTAGTTATTTCATTTTTTCTAGCCCATTTTTAAATAAAAGCTTTTTCTTAAAAAACATTTTTTTTACTTTATTTTATTTGTCTATAGTTTGCATGGTATCACGTTCTTTGAAGTTTGGATATTTTTTCAATTTTTTTATCAATTTTTTATATATACATATACATATGTACATATGTACATATATACATATATACATATACATTTATATATATATATATATATATATATATATATATATATATATATATATATATATATATATATATGTATGTATCCGCGCGATAACTCTCGAACGAAACGTTTAATGCTTATGAAATTATGTGTGCGAATTCGATTTTCCAAATCGTTGGAGGATGAGTTCATTAGCCAGATACGTCCGATGCCCAGAAGTAGGTTTTTCGGACATTTTTTGTCAACAAAATGAGTTTTTTGCCAGAATTAAGCAATTTTTCAAAATTTTTTTACACCAATCGGAAGAAAAAGCCAAATTACGTAAAAAATGTTTTTGGACCATTGCTCTAAGTAAATTACTTTTCAAGAAAAACTAGGAAATATGTCGTTCTGTATTTCACTCGGACTCACTTTCTTTTTTTTCTGTCTCATTTTTTGCGAGCTAAATTCGAAAAAACCGCTTTATAAGTAGCGTGTCATGATTTTTTAATCCAATTTAACGATTCGGCTATATTCTATTTCTCTGTCAGTTAAATATGTTAAATATGTTTTAATATTCCATTTTTTTTTATTTTTACTTTTTTTTTTTTTTGAGAAAAAATAATCACGACAATTTCTTTTATGTGATATGATCAGAATTTAGATTATGTTTACACCTTACTAAAATTAATAAGAATTTGATACAATCGCATAAAAATTACGTTAAATCATATTCAAACAATAATATTTTTACGTAATTTCTATCCAAATAACAATACTACGTTATAATCATATGTATAAACACAGCATTTTACTGGTAAATAAATTTGCACATGCAGTTTTTTTTTTTTTTTTTTTGACAACAAAACAAATAATTTTAAATTTTGACAAATTGTATCATACATTTTTGAAAATATTAAATATTTTAAGCCGAAAATGTACTAAAAAGCTGAAATTTGTTTAACAAAAACCATACATCTGCTCATTTTACCTTAAAAATCTCAAAAAATAGAATATTTTTCAATAATTAAAAACATACAAGAGGTATTTTTTTTTGAAAATTTCAAAATAAAATGACGTTTGATAGTAGTGTAACAAATAATTTTTTTTTATTTTGTAGAAAATGGTAAATAGAAATCGTAATAAATACTCGCCTTGAAAAAATCAAACAAGTATTTAAAACAAAATACTATTTCTTAAAGAAAATATTAAAATTATGTACAAATGCCGTGCTCATAAACTGATATATTCTGTCCATCTTGAGCGCTGTAGCCGATTTTGAGGAGCTGAATTCCCTCCAGACCCAGCGAATACACATTTTTTTAAAATATCCTTTTGAATTTCGTAACTCAATCATTGCAAATAAAATCTAAATTAAAAAAATCTAAATGACCTGTTTTTTCTCAATTTTCTAGCATCAAGTCTAGGGGTAATTAACTAGGGGGTGATTGTGTTGACATTTTGATGTAAAATATAGTAATTTTAACCGTCTTCAAAATAACATTTAGATTTTAACAATAAAAAAGTTTTAAAAAGTGTTTAAGTTCTGGCAAGATTGTCAAAAAGGGACTGAAATGTTTTTAGATGTTGATATATACAAAAAATATTAATGCGTTAAGTACTTGCTAGACTTATAGTTTTTATGGATGGTTTTAGCGAATTTCCAGAATGGAATTTAGCTATTACAGCCACTCTCATGATGCGACTTGAGCCCGAGACTATGGCAGAAATTTGTTTTGAGATCCCTAGAAACAGAAAATAATATTCACTAAAATTTATATATTATATTTGTATTTAGTCCCACACCGTTGGACAAGTTCGTTAGCCAGCCATGTCGGATGCCTGGAACATGTTTTTTTTTGGTAATTTTTAGTGAAAAAAATTAATTTTTTGCCAAAATTGTCTCAAGTTAAAAAATTGTTGCGACATTTATTTACACAATTAGAAAGAAGAGGAAAAATCACTTAGAAGGGTGAAAAATGGCAGAAAAACGGATTTTTATAAATGGAAATTTATGCAGGAAGGTTATGCAGGTGCTGCGACAGGGGTATTTTTCTTTTCTACTAATATTTTCTATTCTACTTGTTAACCAACGCGTCTACTTACTACACACACCGGCATAATTAGCGGAACATAAAAAATATATAAAAAAATATAAAATCCTATTTATTAAACAAAGTTGGCTGTTTTTTTTTTATTTTCATTTAAAATAATATTGAAGTAATGAATCAATTGACTTTTCATAGAATTGTTCTTATTCATTATTGATGCAAATCTTTTTAAGAGGTCTGCCACTTTCGAACTCAAATGCCGTTTCTTCTCAATGTAGTCGAGCTTCAGACTGTCGTAATTAAAGAAGGGCAAAGATTGCCTCAGGAGACTATAGATAACATCATTCTGAGTATAGTAAGACGAATTGAAGCTTTGACAAGAGTACGGGAGAAACCACGCGGTATAAAAACGCTGTGTTTCATTTTCTATTTGTTAAATAATCTTTAACTTAAATGATTCTTAGACGACATAAGATTCCAAAAAGTTGGCATTTCATATGGTTAATTGCTTTCGCTAACAAAAACAAAGGTATATCAACTTGTGAACATGTAATTTTAAGTTAATAATTAAATAAGACTAATAGTTTCTTAAAATTAAATGGTTTGTTTGATTTTTAGAGATATTTTGTATGTTCCGCTAATTATGCCGGTGTGTGTACTTGCTAGTGCTACTAATCACTAAACACTAGACGGTCTAGTGCATAGATTCCCAAGCTTCTCTGGACCATCGCCCCCTTTAGTATAGAACAAAAAGTTCAACGCCCACTAGTCCCTAACCCTAGCCCACAATATTTAATTTTATACATATAAAATATTAAAATATTGTTGCATATTATCTATACCTAATTTATCTGTTTATTATGTATAAAAATATGTTTATTATATTATTTATTTGACCACTCCTCTTGACTACCTTATCCGCTACCGCTCCCATAGAAGGCTCCAACGCCCACTGGGGGGGGGGGGGGATATCGCCCCCATTAGGAATCTATGGACTAGTGTGAACGAGACATGAGGTGTAATGAAAAGGCATTATTGTTCTCTATTTATACATAAAATTCATATTCCTTCTATCCTCTCTCGCACCTTGCCCCCTCTGGCCTAATGGTTGAAGACACTTTTGTTTATTTTATTCAAATTTGAATCAAAAATTATTGTAAAGTTAGTTTTACAGTAATAAGTTTTTTAAAGGTGTTGCGGTTGTGAGGAAAACTTCAAATACATAATTAATTATAAAAATATTTATATATTAATAATTTTTTTGGTGGATACAAAATATAATTTCATTTATAAACTATTACTTTCTTGAACACATTATGGAAAATTTTTAATTTTCTTTTTATAAAACTACAGGTAACAAAATAAAATGATTTCAATAATCAATCTGATTTTGTATGCGCGTAATTGAACTGAGTATTTGACGTAAGTATTTAGTTTTCATTCCGATATCATCAATGACAGCTAAGTAGAACTGTGCAAAGTTATAAATTGTAGAATTTAAACTTCACAGTACATAAATACGCACTTCAGCGCGCTTAGACATTATTATCAACATCATTATTGGGATTATTGGTATCAAAGATACCAAAATTCAAACACTGTTGATATTACAAATTAAAATTCTATAATTAGACATGAAAATAAATATGTAAAGATAGAAAAATAATTTAGATAGAAAGATAACTAGTTCTTGATAAAACTTATACTTACAAATAAGGAGTCGGAGGGAAGAACAATGAAGGGGAATTTGTATAGAAACTGATCGAGAGTAAATCGAATTTTAAATTTTAAAACGATTTGTTGACATTGTTAATGTCAAAAAATAATGTGAATTTATTAATTTTTATATCAGTATTGGCGCTGCAAAGATTACGCACGCGCCTCTGGTGGTAATATTAGACGCAGTACCAAGTAAAAGATATACGTATAAGTATATTTTTACTTTACACAGCTTCTAATTTTACCACCAGTGGCGCGAATGAGAATCTTTGCGTCGCCAACATCCGGAATCAATATTATGTGACCCGTTACTACTAATTTTATTTAAGGGGTTATTCAGGGTTAGAAGCTAAAAAAAGAAATTTTCAATAATTTTTTCTAAAAAACGCTTTATATGCAATCGATCTGAAATCTTTTACAGATTACCAGAGATTACTTTAGTATAAAGGAAAATTTTATTTTCCTTTTACCTGATGACAACGTAAATCAAACAGAATTTTGGAAAGAACGAATTTGCTGAGTCACTAAACCGAAAATTACACTGATTCGAAAAAGAAAAAAGAAAAAGAAAATAAAAAACCGCGATTTTGAAAATGGTGCGAAAGCATTTATTTTCTATTTCTAGTTTATTTTCTTATGATCCACAAAGTGTTTCCAAAGATACACAACTTGAATTGATTGAATTATAGGAAAAATGCCGAAACCTACATACGCTACATATACAAAATATTATTGACAGTAAATTTAGATATTATCAATAACTATTGTAGATTTGCTGACTATATATTGCTGTACTGAACAATATTATTTATTGTGCTTTTATACGTATGTTCAATATTTTTGTCAGTCTAGTTTGTTAATAATATTGTTCGTTAGCGAACAGCCTTATAATTAGTATCAATGACTGATACTTATAACTAATGTCAAATTTTTTCTTGCATTCTTCTTTAATACTCGTATTTATTTATTTATTTTATAAAAAATCCCTAAAATACCCAACTTTAAGTAAATTTAAATTAAAAACTTATAATGTCATAAGTCATAACTCATAACACAAGGAAATAACCAATGACAAACCCTCATCGTTCTTCCAGTCCAAGCTACTGAGCGTCATCATTTTTTCCGCTATGTCATTTCTTTTTAACTTTGCATATTACTCAACAAGCTCATCGTTTTTATCGTAACTTATTAGTACGTATATAAATACCATGTAAATTGTATATGAAAACAAAAGAATCCAAAATTTTAAAAAAATTAACCTCTATCATTCTTTCCTCCGACTCCTCAAATATAATTCTAGTATATAGTCTTATTTATTTTTATTTTTTTTTTTTTTTTTTTAATGTAAGTAAACATATAGAAAAAGACTTTTGGGAAATAATAAAAAAATATATATTAATTAATAGTTCCCAATTATTGCACTATTTTTAGAATTTGACTATTTGTATATATTTAGTTAATCTTTGGCAGTTTTGTACAATTATAGAACAAAATATTCTCCAAAAAAATATCATATCAACTGATTATTGTAATCATTAACATATTTATCCTATAATATGTTCATAATTTAATATAATCTTACTTAATGGCTTCAGATTGTTTAAATCTTAATTTATCTTAAAATATCAATCATTTTACACACTATACTGATATCTATAAGAAAATTTGAAATTGACTTAGCATATCCATCTGATTATTGTAATCATTATTATACTTATCCTATAATATGTTCAAAATTTAATATAATCTTAATGGCTTGGGATTGTTTAAATCTTAATTTATATTAAAATACCAGTCATTTTACACATTGTACTGATATAAGAAATTTTGAATTTGACTTAGAATACTTGCTAAAAGTAACTTAGATTTTTAATAAAAAAGAAGAGTCTTTTTATTATTATTTAAAATAATCATTTAAATAAATGTAAACAATAACTTCAATAATAAAATTTGAAATTAAAGTCTTAAAATTAATATAAGTTCTATTAAAAATTAAAAATAATATACAAACGCTATACAATTATTTATTCTAAAATACAAATAAAAATTATAAAGAGATTCTTTAATTAACAATTTTGTTTTCGCTTAGTGTTAACTTAGGACATTTAAAATACATTGTTTGACTTTGAGCTAACGTTACCAGCCCATTAAATTAGTGCGGCTCGTCTAGCTTCAACTATCATTAGTATCGCTATACGATCATAACATCTGAGATGTCATGCATAAATTAAATTTATATTGTGTACATTTTCCTATATTAAAAGTAATTTTTGGATACTTCCAAAAAAATTTTAAATAATGTTTTGTTCTGATTCTTCGAATATTCATTCGAAAATTTATTACGATATACATATATGATTGCACGTTTACTGTTCTGTGTCAGAATATTTTCATTAAAAGACAATTAATAAAACAAAATGTCTTTTTTTAAGTACAGATTTGCATTAACAAAATCAGTTAAACTAAGTACATCTAATTGTTTTTACACTCGTGCAAAATTAGTAATTAGCATAGCTGGTCTTTCTTTTATAAAAAAGCAAACTAAATTATTTAAAGAAAAAGTTGACTATCTTCAGATTTTTAAAACTGCAGAAACAAAATTGTATGCAAATCTAATTAACTACACTAAAAATAATACTATTAAATATAATAACATACACATAAGTATAATTTAAAAAAAAAAAAGTTAAAAAACTATTTCTGATTTAACAAATTATTTATTAAATGACTCGTTGATTTTTTCGTTTATACCAATGATTCTAAAACTTTCTGGTTCGCGAACCCCCTTTGCACTTAAAAATTTCAAAAGACTCCCGAAATATGCAAATATGGGTAGGCAATGTATAGAAAAGGTGTATGTAATCTGTAATCAATTGTTTCTGCGATCCCCTCAAGTAATTTCGCGACCCCCACTTTGAGAATCATTGGTTTATTCTATACTTCTTTGTTCATAACTAAGTAATAGGTAGACAGCGGCAAAAATGAACCTTAACAGAGCCGAAGCACAGTAGTATTCGTTTGGGGGAGAGGGGCAAAAATTTCCATTGTTTCTATCATAAGGCCCGATCCACACTATAGTGCCGATATCGGTACGCTCCCGATTCGGTCTCGCTATGATATAATCTTGTGTTCACATTACAGTGCTGATACCATGCTGGTACCTATTCATTCTAAATTCATATTATAATGCCGCTCTTGGTACGCTCCCAATTCGGTATTAGTTCAATACAAATATCTTTTCGTAACAACTGAATGCAAGCGGAGCGGAGTGGAATCAAAAAGTGTTCACACTATCGATATAGGTCTGATTTCGCTCCGATACCGCTCCGATAAAAAATTACCTGAGTGGTATTGATACTGGAGCGGCATTGGAGCGAGAGCGTACCGCGACTGATATCAAAGCGGTATTAGAGCGATGATGTGAATACACTCATTGTTTCTTGTGTAATAATATTTTATCGAATTGGGAGCGTAGCGATAATGTGGATCGGGCCTTAAACGTAAAAATATATTGAATCTTAATAAATTATCCAGTTTTATTGTCATCTACATTTTCTTTTATATGTATATTATGTGTATGTATTTTAAAACAGATGTACATATTTTTAACAAAGAAATAAAACTTATAGCCCACCACTCCAAAACATTGTACACACCGACTCCGTTTGGGACCACTGTTCTACTCTCTTTTCTAATAGCACATAACAAATCGTTCAACATCAAATAGTTTTATAATTTTCTTTAAAAGAAAAGAAAATTGGTTTTAGCCATACATGCTTTTTTTTTATTTATTCGTAAGGAATGTAAACAAAATTGTAACAATTACTATAAATTTTAAAGACCAAACAAAACAAAAAGCCTAAAATTTTTAACAAAAAATATATTAATACAATTCTTAATGTATATTTTTTATACCTATTATGTAATTTCCTAACCGGTGAATTCGAATTTACTCCTCCTGATGACTATTTCGCCATCATATCTATTGTTCCTGCCATTTATCAAAATTTAGTGATACCCTATTATATAGATGATGATGATGATGATAATATGTATATTTTAATTAGTAACAACCTTAGATATCGAAGCTTATCAGGTTCGAGCTGATTCGACAAGGTTTGAGCTGATTTTTTATTTTTTAATTTTGATGTTGTTACCTATTGTATTTTGCAAGTTGTCGTATTCTAATTTAATTTAATTAATATCACCTGCAGTTGGTGCAGGTGCATGCCAGTTACGAATTAACGTTTTCGATGACTAACTTTTTAAATATATTTTTGGGGAAATTTCATGTAGTCTGTCGCTACAATATAATGTCGCTATTGTACTGTATAGTTAATTTCAAATAAATTGACTACTATTAATAAAAGTGGTCAAGTTATTTGAAATGAATTCTAACATCATGAATTACAAATGATAAAAAATTAAAAACCATTTACGTTTCTATAAAAAAAATAAATAAATAAATAAAAATTAAAACTACTTCAAATCTGACAGGTTGTTGTAATTAGTCAATTTATTTACTTTTTTTAAATAATTAAATATTCATTACTAGATTTGTCATCCTCATCACGCATTCAATATCGTCTTCCGAAGATTTTCCTCCACGAGTTTGTTAAAGACTTTGGGTTTGTTAAATGATTCAAAACTAGGAAGACTCAGGAAACAAAACCAAGTCGAATGAGCCCTTACATATCACGAATACTCAATGGGACACTTGACTATGTTTGAAATTTATGTTAAATGTTAAATAATTCTATGAGTTACCGTTAAAATATTTAGTACTTAGAAATTTTATTCTGAGCACTTAATTTTCAACAACGATTCCGATGATTGAAAACGTATTATTACTTAAGGCCCGATCCACACTATAGCGCCGATACCGGTACGCTCCCGCTCCGATATAATCTTGTTGTGCTCACGTTACAGTGCTGATATCATGCTGGTACCTATTCGTTCTCCATTTATATTATTAATGCCGCTCTCAGTACGCCCCCAGTTCGGTCTCATTTCGATACAAATATCTTTTCATAACAACTGAATGCAAGCGGAGCGGAGTGGAGTAAAAAAAGTGTTCACACTATCGATATAGGTCTAATATCGCTTCGATACCGCTCCGATAAAATATTATCTGAATGGTATTGGTATTGGAGCGATATTGGAACGAGAATGTACCGCGACCGATATCGGAGCGATGATGTGAATACACTCATTGTTTCTTGTGTAAGAATATTTTATCGAATCGGGAGCATAGCGATACCGTACCAAGAGCGGAGCGACAGTGTGGATCGGACCTAAAAGTGACGATTAATGAAACAAAATTGTTTCATCTTCAATAGTTTTATTAGTCTGAATATATAGTGACAATATCTACCAGAATTTAAATAATTAATACTCGCCTTTCCTCTGACATGAAGTTTTGAAGTTATCAACTAGATTTGAGCGTTACTTTATGGTATCCAATACTTGCTATTAACAAAGCTGTACAGAAAAACGCTAATCCGTGAATCGTTAATGAACGAAGTTAACACGTTGTCTAACGAATCAATTTTTGAGTTAATTCCAAGAACTATTAGTGTTCAAAATTTAATTAAAACCTAGCTGGATTCAAGTTCAAAAAACGTGAACAACAGAGCCCCGTCACGGAAGTCGAATTTTCCCTTCATCTTCTATATTTTTAAGATATCTAAATGTGATTGAAATTTATGTTTATATTGTTTAAATATTGAAAAAGACCTCAAGTTCCAATTCACTTTTTGAGGTCCTATTTTCTTTCCAAAAAACCCAAAATTCCTATTTTGTAAATAAAAACTGGTTTAATAATATATTTTTAATAGGGTTCTTGACTGAAGTTACGAAAATATTCTAAAAGCATTGTTTTTCCATGTCAGTTAAGTGATTTTTTTATTTTCGACAGATTCTGTAAAAAATCATCAAAAAAAGTAACCCTACAATTTTAAATGAGAAAAAGGCGGGAAAAATACCTCGCTATAGTGACGTCACAGTTTGAAGCAACTAAACGTCAATGTCAATATTTATAACCTCAAAACTTTGATTATATTCATAAAAAGTCAAAGTAAAAGCAAGTATTTATTTGAATTCTGGTCGATTATTATTACTATATATATAAGCTAATAGAAATATTCAAAAGAAAACAAAATTTTATCTCATCGATGAAAATTATCAAAATCGACATATCTAGCTACAAAATGTTACGTCATTTTCAAGAAATGGCGCGTTTTCACTAATTTGAATATTTGTTGAAAAATGGCGATTTTCAAAATAAAATTTCTAAATAGTTATCAAATCTTTTTATGTTTCATCATTAAAATTGGACATACGTAATGATAATGTATAGAATTATTTAACATTTGACACAAAGTTTAAATACAGTCAAGTACCGTATTATTTGTTTACTACACTGATTTACTTTATTATTAAAATTCAATCTATATATATAAATGCGAAATACCACTCACTCATCTGTCAAGAAATCTCCAAGACTACAATACCTACAAACTTGAAATTTGGCATGTAGGTCCCTATTGGGTCGTAGGCGCTCGCTAAGAAAGGGTTTTGCAAAATTTTTTTCTAACTGTCGAAATTTACGAAAAACCGTAAAAAATTAATTTTCAATTGCTGTATACAGCAATCTGTGGCCAATTTATCAAAAAATCATAAAAATTTTAGATAGTTGCTAAGTAATTGCAGAAAAATAATTTTGAGAATTTTGTATATAAGTATTAATAAATATTCCTATAGATACAATCAATAATATTTTTACCTATGACTACTATGAAATTACTTATTTACTGTGCAAAATACTATTTGTATCCCATATGGTTTTATTGGGATAATGTAATAATTTGAAATTTTTTAACCTAAGATTCCCAAATATTTTACTAATTTATCATAGGAGATGAAGGATTAAAAATAATAATTCAACATTCTTCCGTAGAATAAATTATTTCTTTATTTTCTCATTTTTCCAAAAATTTGTTGGTATCTTTTATAGAGAAAATAAAGAAACAATTTATTCTACGGAAGAATATTGAATTATTATTTTTAATACTTCATCTCCTATGATAAATTAGTAAAATATTTGGGAATCTTAGGTTAAAAAATTTCAAATTATTACATTATCCCAATAAAACCATATGGGATACAAATAGTATTTTGCACAGTAAATAAGTAATTTCATAGTATGACAAGATGAATAACCTAAAAAATTTCAAATTAAAATATAATTTGCATATTAGAAAATATATAAACAAGTTTGTAAATATTAACATTAAACTTAAAAAATTGAAAAATCATATTAAATTCTTAACGCAAAACAAACGCCACTGAAGAAAGATACCGAAAAATTTTTGGAAAAAAGAGAAAATAAAGAAACAATTTATTCTACGGAAGAATGTTGAATTATTATTTTTAAACCTTCATCTCCTATGATAATTTAGTAAAATATTTGGGAATCTTAGGTTACAAAATTTCAAACTTTTGTATCCTTTAAAGAAAATAGACAACTGGACTGTCCAGTTATCATCAATTGGCACGTGCGTTTGCTCTTCTCAGCAAATTCCATACAAATGAAATTTCCATCGAGCCGGGCTTGGTCATCCTGATATTAAAAATGAAACACAGGGTTTGTAAAGAAAACAGAAATAAAATTTGCTTCAGTAGCACCTAAACTTTAATAATTTCGAAAAAGGGCCAATTTTCGAAAATTCATGTGAACATTACAACAAAGTGCACTAATTTAATAGTTTTTGTTGTATATAATAAAATAACAAAGTACTTAAGCACAAAGCAAATACATCATTCATTGACGTATCAGTAACTTTTTTATTATATTAAAATTACTAGCTAAATTAAAAGTACTTTTAATATTAAAAGTATTTAAAAAAAATACTGAGTGCTACTATAGGTGTACCAGACTATAAGTAGCAGACTGGTGGTCTCAATTAGTTAATAATATTTTAGTTGTGTAACGTAAGGAAGATCTAAAATATGCATTACAATACGCGTGTTTTCTGTCCCAATCTCGTATGTGAATAGTCTCAAGTTTTGGACACAAAAAAAAACGTATTTAAATCTGTGTTTTCATCGCTATATATATATATATATATATATATATATATATATATATATATATATATATATATATATATATATATATATATATATATATATATATATTATATATATATATATATATATATATATATATATATATACAGATAAGTATATATATATATATATATATATATATATATATATATATATATATATATATATATATATATATATATATATATATATATATATTTATAAATACAGTATATGTTTTTTGTGTTTCCTAAAACATGTAATTTTTGAGATACGAGATTGGGACAGAAAACGCGCGAATAACAATTACAATGATCATAACATCTGTCAACCGCTAGCCAATATATCGCACGTTTAAACGTTTGTTAGCCTAATCCTTAATTTGAATTGCATATACGCAGAAGCCATTCTCAATGTTACTTAAATCTCTGTAATGAAAACTATGGGATAAGTTTTCCCTTAGCCCGAAAATAGAACGCTAAATTCTGTCACTCTAATGCTTTTTAATAAACTGGTATACTATGCGAAGACAAGCTACGTCGTCTTCTGATTAAAAATGAAATTGATCAAAATGAGTCAGCTGTGACATGAAGTTTGTATCATTTGAATATTTCAATTCTTACTTTTAATACAAAAAAAACTAATTATTTTGACATAAAAATATCATATAATTTAAATGCACATACATAGCTCTGACTGACAGTCACGAAAAATCGACCAACTTTTCTAATAGTTTGAAATTAATTTCCAACAACAAACTGTGATTGTTAAAACATCAAAATATTAGTCAAAGTTTGTAATTTGTTACTGGTAAAACACCAAAATGTCTATACGTAGAATCCAAAAGGTTTGAAACCATTTTTGATTCTTGTTAAAATAAACCTAATATAATCTATTTTGGGTAGTTCCATTTTTTAACACCGAATAATTTCTATAAATTTTTTTTTAATTAAGTCGGCGTACGTTTAAATATGCGAATATGAGTTTATCAATAAATCTAAATTCAGGTGTAAAACTGTACATTTTAAAAATTATTAAAGGTGGGGAAAATCAGTCTGTGAATATAACTGATACGAATTATTTGAACGACTGCTGTTATTAGCATCAAAACAACTAACAAATGGTTTTGCATTGGGATTTAACTTTGATTTACCTGTCGAAAACTCTAACTGCTTTTCGACAGGTATTTTATTATAATCGTTATTTACACTTAGCTTTGACAATGGTACTCTAATATCAACATCGGGGAGTGGTTTGAATTTGGTTCGATTTTTTCTTTTACCATTCGTCGTTTTTTGTGGCGACATTGATGACGTTGATGGCACGTCCGATTTCTGTGATTTTTTGACAATTTCATGCGACTCCACGATAATATTTTCATCTGATGATGAAGAATCATAATCAATATTTGATACACTTTTTATATAATCCGGATCAAACATGAATCTTGAACTAAAGTCTCTAGACGAATCATTTTCGTCATTTTTATTGCAACTATTATTTATAGAATTATCCGGGGAGGATAATTTTGAAAAATTTGCGGCACATTTCCGGCTGGGAATAGTTCTACGATATATTTTACCACTTTTACCCGATTCAGATTTGTTACTGTTTTCATTATTACTAAATTTAGATGAAGTACTACGATTGTCTTCTGAATTGATATTTTCATCTAGCGTAACACGCGATGAATGATTTGGAGACTGTTTGGATGCACTTGCTGTTTTTAATAATTCTTCCTCATCTTCTGATTTTGTTAGTTCTACTTCAGCTGTAGGCGATGGTGTCTCTTCTTCATGTGTATAACTCTGGTCAACGCGCCAATACTCTTCAATTACATTATTTGAATATCCAACGCCACAAGCCTGGAATTAAAATATAATATTTACAAGTTCACTCAAAATTTAAGTTTTCAAAACTAGTACATTAAATTAAGAAATTTCCAGCACTATGCCTACTGGCAACATAAGGCCTTTTAACTAATTTGTGTGTGTCCATTTGTCCATTTTAACTTGACTAAGGCCCAGTATTATAAAGGAGAAATAAATCAATGAATAACTATTCTACGAATAAAAATAGTTGTGAACTAAATTTTGGTTCAGTATTATAAAATTATCTCATGATTAAATTAGTTAGTGGTCGATTAACCTATAATATGTTTTAATATGTTGCAAATATGTTTTAATTTCCATATATATAATATATAATATAAAAATGAATTCTGTGTCTCTAATTTGTATTACAACGTGTATAAAATCTGTTTAATATGTACAATATGTATAAATATCTACATAAATAATATTTGTAAAAATCTTTCACATCTGTCAAATTAATCTCCAAATAAAATTTAGTCGGTAGATTTTCTGTCAACTAATAGCCTAGTCAAAATAAATTTTCCTCCTGAAATAATTGCGAAAGTTTTGAAATTTGACACAATTGTTTATCGGTATCTAGTGATAGTTATATCAAAAGTCCCCAAAAATCGGAGGTGAGCTTCAGCCGTTATCTTAAAAAATAGATCCACTTTTTCATTTTTTTAAAAATTTCTTAAAAACTAACCCATTTGTAGGCAAAAATTAGTTATTGTCAGAATTAAAGATCATCAAATTTTCTACAAAAAAAAGTCCCATTCACTTTTACTGTCTATGATACTTTAAATCATACGCGATAATTTAAATCATACGCGATAAGCCAATAATAGCTCGTTTCAATCATTACAGAAACATTTGAACAGTAGAATATACGTAAATAATATGTGGACTTACTGCACTAAATATATGAAACAAAAATGTGGAAATTTCGGGAAAACTGATTAATCTATGTATCTTGCTACTGTACCATTTTATTGTTCATGAAATAAGTGGTAAGTCGTACCAGTTTGAGCCAGAGTCTAGGTACAGTTTTTTCGTAATGAACAGATAAATTATTACAAAACTTAGAATTTCCGTAGTTATTTTTTTTATGTCCGATTATCGCAGAAAGTATCAGAGATACAAAAAAAGTGAATGAAACTTTTTTTTAGATAATTTTACGATCTTTGGTTTTGTTAATAACCAATTTTTACTTGTGACAAGTTTTTGAGAAATTTTTAAAAAAGTGAAAACATGGGTCTATTTTTCAAGATGGCGGATAAAGCTCACCTTCCAAGTATATTTCAATTTCAAATATTATCGAGTGCTTGTGAAACATTACTACGTATGACGAACTTTTGTCCGCATTTAAACATACGCAGTATTCATATGTTCACTTATCGTTCAGCTAAACTGAAACTTTAAGCACTCGATTTCTTTGGTTAGTATGACCAAAATCCAAATGTAAATTAAAAATCACAAAGTGATTGAAAAAATTATCGAATTGAATCGGCTGGGAATCGAACCCAGGATCTCCCGGTAACTAGCCAGGTGTCTTGCCACTAGACCAACGATCCTCTGTTCGACAGCCGCCCCAATCCGATAACCATTCAACCACTTATGTGTATTGGTACTCTCTCTAATGTGATTTTTAATTTTAAAGAACTTTTAGTATAATCATCACTAGGTCCCAAATTATAATCTTATCAAGTTTCAAAACTTTCGCAATTATTTCGCTAAAACAAGTGTCTAGAGTGTTCATTGACTAGACTATAAAATTTAGTTCCCTACTTAATCTATTTCAGTTTTATAATACTGATATCTGTGAATAAAATTAATTTAGCTCACAATAATACTGGCCCTAAGACGAATTAACTCATCTATCCTCACCAAGCCATCCATCCAATCTAGACTATTTGTGGTCAAAGATTACACACACTGGCAACGCAAAAATTCTTGTTAACCTCTGGTAATGAAATCAGAAATTATATCTGATAGAACATCTACGTATACGTCTAAATTTCGATAGAAATCTAATGACGTGCACATTGTTTGTACAATACGTATTTCTATTTCAATTAGACGTATGCGTACAAATTTTACCTAAATACAGCTGCCAATTTCACCACTAAAAACACGCGTGTAATCTTTACATCGTCATTAGACTACTAGACCAGAAGCTAAGTACTTTTTAATGGAGAAAATTCCGCCCCCGCTTTTTTTTTTAAATATAATTATTGGTTTACATCCTATTAATAAATTAAAAAGTTTTCGCCATACCTTGAGAAGGGAGAAGAAGTGAAAAATTACTGGAACATGTAAAAAATTAGTACCAAAATTTAGACATTCAAAGAATAAAAAAGTGCACTTGCGATCGCAAACGCCAAAAAACTGTTTAAGGGGTAACTCTTTAGACTTAGCTCTAGCGTTTACGCCGCGCCGGGCAAAAAGGAAAAATTCCGCCGGTGTGAAACCGGAGACTTTTTATTTTTGCTCCTCGGTTATAAAAATGCCGCCCTCTTTTACACAACCAACGACCTTTTTTCTGCTCGTCAGTCGTAAAAATACCGCCCTCTTTTTACAAAAATGCCGTCCCGGCCAAATGCCCGGGTTGCCGCCCCTGGAGCGGGCCTTGGAGGCCATTTTTGGAAGTATAGCCCTGATTTATTTACTCAGATGTTTAAATATAAAAAAAACTATGTGTAGTTGAATGTTTTCCGCGCCAATAGGTAATGAAGTTACATAGGTTAGTTAGTTTTCGTGACGAAAAACGTCATCATGCCCATTAAAGTAGTCTTCCGAGTATGACGAAATATTTCGTCATACCCTGTTAAAGGTTAAAAACTAGTTAGAAAATAGTTCGTCGTCGAAAATAGTTACATACATTTACGATCACTTTGAATAATATTCAAGTTCACTATACAAACTAAAAATTTCAAAGAATTCTAATATCTAGGTATCTAAAATAGGGAAAATTGCAATATAGTATATGGTGCGATATTTTTTTTTTTTTTAACCAGTAAAAACAAACCAAAGTTGGTGGAAATTTTTAATTATGAAAAGTTAAATTGCGGAAGCCTAGTTTTGTTTTCGAAAACTCAAATTTATTAATATTTTACACATTTTTTGTTGACATTTGTATGATATTAATAACTTATTGTAGTATTTTTTTTTTATAGAACACGATAAAAATAACAGAACAATGCAAAACAAAAGTGAGTAAAGCGGCCCCGCTCACGCGGGGCCATTTAATATACTAGGCAAATTAGTTTGTATATCAAAATCTATTTTTCAGTTGTCCTAAGCAATATACTTTAACCTCTTTTAAAGTGTGATAATTAATAATAAAATGCAATTATTTTTCATAAAAACATGTGTCCGCACTTTAACTCTTTAAATACAGTAATTTCCAGCCACATTTATCTCTTTTTTGCGGTAAACAACGAAAATATCGCACGATATACTATACCTATTGCAATTTACCCCTAAAATATAACCAAAAATCACAATACAAGGTTGCAAGTAAAATCTGATTTTAAAAAAAAGTTTCGGAATAGATTTCATTATTTACCTGACGTAATGCTTCCTGTACTTCTATTTCTCTTTGAAGATCAAATTGGTTTGAATCATTAGGTTGTTCACTTACGGATTCGAAATTAAAACTATCATCCGAATCGGATTCGGTAATTCTTCTTCCACGTCCTCGGGACGATTTTGGTATTCGCGATGAATCAACATTAAATAATTCAAACGGTTTTACGTTTGGATCATAAAATTCTGATAACATATCGAAATCGTCTAAAACATCTTGGTAATTTTTCCATTCCGTAGTGCCCATTTTAATATCTAGAAAAGTTATAATTTGATTTAAGTTTGATAAAAACAATCTAGAATTTAAAAAAATACCTTTAATTATAATTAAAAATATAATTTTTAAAAAAGACAGGTAGTTTTAACCCTACTTAAGCAAGTAATATAATGACGGGTAATAACTGTAGTGACAGATTGTAGACAGATGCAAAAACCAAACAAAAGAGACAATACCCCTGTCGCAGCACCTGCATAACATAGCGAATTTCCAGAGACTGGACACTGACGGATTTCATATAACAACCTGTATCTATCTACAATAGTTTAGTTATCTAACGGTGAAAATATTTTCAAAATCGGTATAGTTAATTTTTTAAAAATTTAAATTTTGCAAAAAGCCACTTAAAATGGCAAAAAATGGCAAAAAATTTCGCTTCTAAAAATCGAACATATCTGGCTGACGAACTCATCCACGCTTTTTTGATTTTTGGGACTATTGGGAAATTTTCTATCTCTTAAGGTGCGAATCCACCGAAAAAACATTTGCTTCAAATGTTTATAGTTGTTTCAAATGTTTGCAACTGTTTGCGAACACACTGTCTCCACTGAACAAGCCGTTACAAACGATAATCCGTTTGCGAATGTTTGTAGTTGTTCCACGTATTCGTATTCGTATACATATAAATACATGTATATTATATCGCAATATGTATAATGTACATACATATTATGATACTCGTTTGTTGTTCGTACTTCGGGTATGTACTTCGTATTAACATACCGTCTCCACCAGAAAAATACAAAACGTACCAAACAACAAATTCCCTTTGATGTACCGACTTTGGACGAAACAGTACAAACATTAGCAAACATTAGCAAACATTCGTGACGATCGTATCCACCAAACAATTTTGTGTTCGCAAACATTTGCAAACAGGTTGCGCGCTTGGTGGATTCGTACCTTCACTGGTTACGTATATCAGTGCTGGTTACACTGGTTCCAGTAGTATAGAGACAGGTATGTTATCTCTAGTGCTCTATGGTCGCCAATATAATTATTACATTTCGAATTTATTCTCTGATTATAGCGGTTAATTTTCTTCTAAATTCAAATTTCATTGTTTGTTACATGCGTTTAAATGCAAGCTGTCAATATTTTTATTTTTATTTTTATTAAATTTATTTTATAATTTAACCTAACTATAATATACATAATATAACAAGTAAATATTAATTATCTATATGTATTTATAATCTATAATTATGTATTTTATATACTTTTCTCTTTAAATTTGATGTTTTTTTTTTCTAGATACAAGGTTTAAGGAAAGTGAACGAAAATTATTGTGGTTTTTATAAAGGATCGGACAAAGATGAATAAAAAATTAATTTGATTTACGTTTGAAGACTAAAATTAAATGAATTTTTACTTAATGTGATTTTGATTTTGGTTTAATAGAAATAAAAATTGCTGTTATATTTGCAACAGATTTTAAACTGGAAGTTTTATTTATAAATTCAAAGAAAAGTTACGAAGCAAAAACAAAAAAATGAAGGAAATATTTGCCTTATGAGGAGAAAAAACCAGAAATCATAAAATAATTAATTAATGTATTTAAAAAAATAAATAAATAATAAAAACGTGTTTTCTTGTTTAATTTTAAAAAATAGTAGAATGTGTCAGTATGCCAGCACTATTTTAAGCTAAATATACTTTCCATTTTTAAATTATACTGTTCACGAGTTGAAATGACTGACAAAATATGTGGAAATTAAAGGATTTTCGTGTATTTTCGGTAACTGCTATGAACTTGAGTATAAAATGGAAAACTATTTTGTTCAAAACTGCCGCAATACTTTGAGAAATAAAATATATTTTCTGTTAATAACACCAAATTTTCCACCGCAGGTGCTGAAGTATACGAAATTTTACTAATTAACTTACGAAATTAGCTTTTTGTATTTCATTATTCTTATTTATTTGTACAAGTTTTTATTATTTTCAAAAGAAATATATTATGAAAAAGAATATGTTAAAATTTTTATGCATTTCGTATGCTTGAATGCATCCACCTGAATTGTCAAATACATAAATTACGTATAATTCAAGAATTTTATGTTAGAAATTATAACAATTTGATATTTATTTTGAATCTATTATTGGTAGAAAAAATCATTTGTAATCCTAGGTACTATCAAACGTCATTTTATTTTGAAATTTTTAAAAAAAATTATAAAAATTAGCTCTTATATACTTTTTCTGGGTTAATTATTGAAAAATATTCTATTTTCAGACATTTTTGATATAAAATGAGCAGATGTATGGATTTTATTAAACAAATTTCAGCTCTTTAAAATTTTCGATTTAAAATATGTCAAAATTTAAAACTATTTTTTTTTGTTAAAAAAAAAAAAATTGAATGTGTAAAATTATTTACAAGTATAATACTCTGTTTATGCGTATCTAATCATAACTGTATTGTGAATCGGATAGAAAATTACGTTAAAATTTGTACTATATGATTAACGTAATTTTTATGCGATTGAAGCGAACTCTTATTAATTTTACTAAGGTGTAAACATAATCTAAATTCTGATCATATCACATATAAAATATTGCCGTGATTTTTCTTCTCAAAAAAAAATGGAATAGAGAACATTATAAAAACATTTAACTGACAGAGAAATAGAATATAGGCAAATCGTTAAATTGGATTACAAAAATCATGACACGCTACTTATAAAGCGGTTTTTTTTCGAATTTAGCTCGCAAAAAATGAGACAGAAAAAAAAAGAGTGTGAGTGTGATGCAAAATGATTTCTTCCAACATATTTTCTAACTTTTCTCAAAAAGTAATTAACTTAGAGCAACGGTGTAAAAACATTTTTTACGCATATTCCCTTTTACTTTCAATTGGTGTAAAGAAAATTTTGAAAAATTGCTTAATTCTGGCAAAAAACTCATTTTGTTGACAAAAAATGCCTGAAAAACCTACTTCTGGGCATCCGACGTGTCTGGCTAACGAACTTAGGCGAGCCAAACCAGATTCCAATACACACACCAAATTTCATGTGCATTAAACGTTTCGTTCGAGAGTTATCGTGAGAACACATAAAATATATATATATATATATATATATATATATATATATATATATATATATATATATATATTAGTGACTATCATTTTCGTATTCTAGGGACCTCAAAACATATTTCTGTTATGGTCCCGGACTTAGGTCGCGTCATCACACCTGCTGTAATAGCTGAATTTCCAGTTTTGGATATTCGCTAAAAACCAAAGGTATGCCGACGCGCAGATCTTGATGACGTAGATGGCGAATTACATATATACAGCATGAGTTTTTTGAGAGTTGCCATTTTTAATACACCCAAACCGTTAATTTAATTGAGAAATTGTTCAAATAAGAGTTGCAGATATCGACGGGGGCAACCGATTGCTATAGTCAGGATCTTTATAGCTCTTAGCTCAACAGCTTAGTTGTAATAAAAATGGTAACTCTCAAAAAACTCACGTTGTATAAGGATAATCATATCATATCGTCAGGTATCGGATATTTTTCGGATTAGACAGTTTCGTGTTTTGAATACGCAGGTATTTTGACTTAACTCGGGAATTCCCAGTGTCACCTCTAGGTGACAGTGATTTGTGATTTTTTTTTACAGACAATATAACAAATTTTAAAAATAAATGTGTTACGACTATAATGTTAATACTTAGTAGTATTCATGGTTTTAATTTGGGAACACTGAAGTTATGTTAACGGTCAAATTAATTCTGTTGTTTCAAACGATTTGCTGTTTTATTGCACGTGAGTGTATCTTGTGGTATTTTCGCTGTTATAAAAATGTCTAAAAAGTAGGTACTGTTAATATTGTTATAACAAATTATTATTTAAGAATCAAGCTTATAATGAAAGTGATTTTTTGCCGGTAATTTTATACCGTTTTATCAGTTCATATTACAAATAACGGCCCGTATGACCTATAATTGACACGCCATTTAAAAAAAAACTGAAGGGTATTTTTTTTTCAATTATTTATTTTTTATATGTTGAGTACCTAAATATAAAAACTAGCACAAAATAAGAATATTTTGTTGATAGATCGCGGCTTGGGAATTGTCGAGTTAATGTGATTAATATAAATAAAAGATGAATACTTAGATATTTTGATAACATACCCATACAACACAAACATACACATTATATGTATACTGTATAAAAATATTATTTCCACGTATCTTATGTAAACATTTTTTTAAATTGTTTTTATTTTTTACCTGCCAAAACTGAAAAGTGCCACTATAATTTTTATTGACTATCCAATGAGTTTTTGTTGATATATGTCATTTAAATTAAATAAATGTATCTTTTTTTATTGTTTTCAATTTTGAGAAATAGAAGTATAGTTGTTTATTAGAAATTTATTTTTCAGAAATAAAAAATCTTAGCAAATATGTATGTGCTAGGATTATAGTGGACCGTCTAAATATTCAACAACTTTTCAGTAAATTTTACAAAAATTTTTTTCGGTTTTTTTAATTTTCTTATTTTTCTCAAATAAAAAATGCCCCTAGTATTCTAAATGGCGAAAAATGTAATTTTTGACCAGTTACATTTATTCAAATGTGCACAATTTCATGTAATTTAGTTGCAAAATTTTATTGCAATAAGTACGGTCCTGACCTGTCCAAGAAAAAGTGGTATTTTGCAAAGCAAAATATTTGTTTATTATTTAAAAATTATTGTTTGAGAAAATATTTTTTCATTTGTCGTTTTATTAATTTGCTGTGAAATGATTTTGTTTACATTTTACGTATGATAAAAACCGCCACAGACAAGAATACATATAGATAAACATTCTATGTACAATAATTAAAATCTACATTCCCACGCTTTGAGGTCTGTTGTTGTTTGTCACTACCCTTATCGATATATTTATTTGTTACTTTTGATCATATATGTATTATAACCACAGAGGACAGAGACAACATATCTATGCCTACACTACTGGAACCAGTGTAACACGTAAGAGATAGACAATATGTTGTATACACACACTGGGTTTACATTGTATTAGTGGGATTTTGTGTATTTGTGTGAGTAACGCAGATAGTAGGGGGCGGTCACGTGGGTCAGACACCACACGCATGTACTAGGGGATGTAACCGATGTAACAATACCAACAACAATCAAGTCCATTATCGTGTGTTTGATATTCAATCATCGACTGCTACTGAAAAACTGACAACTAAGAAGCCTAATGAGCACAGAAGGACACACTCGTGATTTCAGAAAAGAGATAGATGCGGCGTCTCTGTCCTCTGTGATTATAACTATATGGCCAATCCCTATAAGAGGCAGTGGTTGCGATGAAGTGAGACGGATAGACATCGGGTAGAGGCACTTCAGTTGTTTTGCGCAGATGCATCAATTAGTGTTTACCGTGTTTACTGTTCAGATTGGTTCATATTACGACCAAAAAAGTCGCGTTTGCGCAAAATGAACAAAATACTTCCAAATCTGCACCGTGATGTTGGGACGTTTTTTTCATATCCATTTGGCTATATATGTATACTACATATATGCTTTTGATAAAATCATGCGTCATGGTCTATTGCACATGAATTTAATATTTATGTACTTGACATTTTTGATGCAACTTTCAAAAAGTGATGTTGACTAATTTGATGCTCTCAAAAAATTTCCAAAACTGATGTTTCGATTATCGGTGCTATACTGTAGTAGCGCCGCCACCATTTACCTCTTTCTATGGACACTTTTTGATACAGAGATGGTGCACCCAAGGGGACAAACTAGATTGGCTTTGCCTCTGTTCCACTTGTAATGAGTTTGTGACGTAGTCTGTTTGTGTACATACACACTGGTTGCAGTGTATTAGTTTGGTTTTTTGTAGTAGTATATGTATACACGCATACAAACACAATACACGTATTACCAGAGAGAGATGTTCAACGTGTACATGTAACAATGGGGTATATTGTTAATACAATGGTATGTTGACTCGACGACGACTACTGACGGACTAATGCCTTAAGCTGTGACTGGGTTACAAAGGACTCCAAGCGAATTTCACTTTTTTTATGTTAGTTGGCTTCTAGTGTTCTATGGGTGCACCTGATACCTAACCTCCATAGTTTCCATTTAGAAAACACAGACGACTACGTGCATTTTTTTTTCACAATAAAAACTTTTTTTTAAATTTTTTTAATTTTATTGCAAAACTACCCTTTTAGTTGCTTTTAGAAGTAATTAAAAGGTTGGTTTTATAGAGTTAAAGTTTCATTAGATAAAAATTACGCATTAAGCAGTAGGTATAGAATTTTTACTCGGTGGTATTCGTATGTATGTATTGTACATGTACACCTTGGAGTAATGGTGAGTGGAGACACAGCAACTATCTCTATCATGAAATCTGCAGTGTGCATTTTTGTGTACCTTAGGCTCGTAGGTAGTCAGTGCCTCAGTGGCACTCACCGACTGTAGGTCAGTCAAACAACAATGGATTTGATTGTTGTTAGCACTGTAGAACCCCCACACGCAGTGTTGTGGTATCACACATATGTATGCGAAGCAGGGTCACGTGACTGCCACCTCTATTTCGATTACGCACACATACAGAGTTTAGCGCGCCAATACAAAGTAAACACCGTGCACGTATATAACATATTTTCTATCTCTTACTGGTTACACTGATTCCAGTAGTGGAGAGACACGTATTGTACCTCTGTCCTCTGTGATGTACACATTTCAGTATGAAAAATACATAATGAAAAAATATCTAAAATTGATTGTCATCTGATCTAAATTGAAAAGTGGCCATGTTGGAATTGAAAGGTAATGGGTCATACACAATCAATGAAATAAGGAATAAGAAATAAGAAATAAGAGGTATGCCATCTAGTGACGTTAAATGGAACTTTAACGTAACTGCCCATAGGTACATGTATTTAGGTATTTTTGCACATCAAAATTCATGAAAAAATAACGTTCGTGATGACTTTTTTGGCCACCAAAGTGAAAAGAAATCACGAATTTTGACGTACAAAAGTACCTACATATTCATATCTATGAACAGTTACGTTAAAGTTCCACTCAACGTCACTAGATGGCATACTTCTTATTCCTTATTTTTTATTCCTTATTTCTTATTTTTTATTCCTTATTTCATTGGGAGCATTCGAAACGCACCTAGCCAAAGTGTCTTGATCTTACTTTTAAGAACATTACACTTGTTTTAAAGTGCTTTTGTCTTACTTTTGAGATATTTGTATATTCCTGTCTCACTTTCCATGTTCTTGAAAGAAGGGTGAAGGTATGTATACGATGTGATACGATGTATACCGAACGCTATTACTTGATTACATATAAACTATGTATGCTAGAATCATCGTATCACATCGTATACATACCTTCACCCTTCTCTCAAGAACATGGAAAGTGAGACAGGAATATACAAATACATATATGTAGTATACATATATAGCCAAATGGATATGAAAAAAACGTCCCAACATCACGGTGTAGATTTGGAAGTATTTTGTTCGTTTTGCGCAAATGCGACTTTTTTGGTGGTAATATGAACCAATCTGAACAGTAAACACCGTAAACACGGTAAACACTAATTGATGCATCTGCGCAAAACAACTGAAGTGCCTCTACCCGATGTCTATCCGTCTCACTTCATTGGAACCACTGCCTCTTATAGGGATTGGCCATATAGTTATAATACATATATGTACAAATATCTCCAAAGTAAGACAGAAACACTTCAAAACAAGTGTAATGTTCTTAAAAGTAAGATCAAGACACTTTGGCTAGGTGCGTTTCGAATGCTCCCATTGATTGTGTAGACACCCTAACCATTTTGTATAGGGTAGTGTTCCATTTGGAAAACACAGACGACACTATATAAAATATGATTGTATGAAAATACATTTTTGATATTATTTTAAACTTAGGGGTGGTTTTTAAGGGTTGAAAAGTTTGAACATATGATAGTCATGTTTGTAAATGTGAAACGATATTAAAATCATTTTCAGTCATACAATAGTAATTTTTTAATTTTTTTTTTAATTTAGGGGTTGTTTTTAAGAATTGTAAAGTTTTTTAAGGGTTAAAAAGGGATAAATCATATTATAATCATGTTGGAGAACGTGAAACAATATTTACTCTGTATTTAAATCACTTTAAGTTATAAATAAAACTTTTTTTAAAAAATCGACTTCAAAAAGTAATAAATAATTAATAGCATGTATTTTGAAGTCAGGCGTAAAAGCGTGCTATAAAAAGATGCGATCGGATGTGCTTGCAAAATTAATGAACTCTCGTGGATCTACATCTTTATACTACGCTTTTACGCCTGACTTCAAAATACGTGCTATTAATTATTTATTACTTTTTGAAGTCGGTTTTTTAAAAAAAGTTTTATTTCATAACTTTTAGTGACAAATGCTTACCAACCCACCCTATTGCAATACAGTAGACTCTTGTTAATTCAAACCTGCGATAATTCGAAACTCTCTGTAATTCAAAGGTATCACGAGTTCCCTACAAAATGTCTTTATATTTCGAACTAAAACAATACATTTTTATACACTTGGTAATTCGAACGAAAAAATCACTGCTACGTAACAAAACGACACGTTAATTCGAACTCATCGGCGTCAAACACTCGACAATTCAAAGTTGCCTAGAGAAAGAGACAGAAATATTGTAAGTACATTTTGAGACAAGTTCAAGTCCATTCATCGCAAATGCTTAAGAAATTAAAATTGTTACCTGCGATAATTCGAACTTCTCTATAATTCGTAATATTTTAAGAGCCCCTCGAGTTTCGAATTAACGAGAGTCGACTGTATTTTATTTGGTTTTTAAATTTTTTTTCTTAAATTACAAATTTCATACCTTTAGGTAGAGCTTCCAAAATACCAGTGTCCAAAAATTATAATTTTGGCCACGCACTGACTTTGCTTAGAAAATTTGGAACATACCTAGTGTTTAAAGTAGTAAATTACTAGGAAAATGAAAAATCGATGAAAATCAACCAATTTTTCAGGTCATCAAAGAATTTTTTTTAAACTAGGTAGTTACTGACAGAAAATTAATTTTAGGATAATTGGATCAACATAAATTAATAAAAAAAATATGTTACTATTGTTTTTAAAGTAAATAGAGTAAATAATTTACATAGGAGGGGCTCAGTGGAAAAGTGGTACATGTGTATATTGCTTATACTGAGTTATTGAATTTGACATATTATGGAACGATAGGGCCTATTCGTACCGCACCAAGTCAAAGTGTCTTGCTCTTACTTTTAAGAACATTACACTTGTTTTGAAGAACTTTTGTCTTACTTTGGAGATATTTGTATGTTCCTGTGTCACTTTGATACGATGATTGTAGCATACATAGTTTATAGTCAGTAATAGCGTTCGGTATACATCGTACATATCCTTCACCCTTCTCTCAAGAACACGGAAAGTGAGACAGGAACATACAAATATCTCCAAAGTAAGACAAAAGTTCTTCAAAACAAGTGTAATGTTCTTAAAAGTAAGAGCAAGACACTTTGACTTGGTGCGGTACGAATAGGCCCATTGTTATCATTCCATAATATGCTAAATTCAATAACTCAGTATCAGCAATATACACTTGTACCACTTTTCCACTGAGCCCCTCATACATGTACAAGTGTATATTGCTGATACTGAGTTATTGAATTTAGCATATTATGGAATGATAATTATCATTCCATAATACGTTAAATTCAATAACTCAGTATCAGCAATATACACTTGTACCAGTTTTCCACTGAGCCCCTCATACATACAAATTTTAAAATTGCCATAATTATTCATATTATTGAAAATGGTTAAAAAATTACTCAACCAATGTTAATAAAATTTTTATGGGACCACCTGGAGAGCTTTATCTACTAATCAAAAAAAGAATGGTGTAAATTGGCCCAGAAATGTGGGAGAAATCGGTGTACATACATAAAAAAAAAAAAAAAAAAAAAAAACATAGGTACGGGTTGAATTGAGAAACCTTCTCGTTTTTGAAGTCGGTTAAAAAGTAATTTTTTCATAATTATTTTTAAGTTATGGGTCGTTTGTGGGGGTTGAAAGTTTTTTAAGGGTTGGAAAAGGGTTCAATATGTGATAATCATGTTAGAGAATACTAAAAATTTTCACTGTTTATATTTTAACAAGTTAAAATGGCTAAATCCCAATTTTTTTAAAAAGGGGTGGTTTTCACCCCTTAAAAATAAAAAGCACCCCACAGGACAATGTCACCTTTGAAGCTAAGGGTAAGATAAGCCTAATTCCAAATTTTCATGTAAATCGGTTGATAGGCAAGCAAATCCGAGGTAAGTCTCGATTTTCATCTCCATTGACTGCACTATATAGAATTTTTATTCAATGGTGATATTCAATGGTAATGTATTATTTAACTACTAGCTGTGACCCGCGGCTTCGCCCGCTCTTTATTCGACTCTAGTCTTTAATATTTAATATAAATATAAATTCTAAAAACAATATATTTTTTTTAAATATATAATTTTGGGTTGATTTTGATTTAATTAGTGGATTCCTATAAGGCTATAAAAAAAATTTTTATACCTTGTCCTTAACATTTTATTGCAATACTGTCGGTGTAAGGTAATAAATAAATAAATAATAAATGTGCGTATACTCAAATTGTTAAATAATTTCAAAAATCCATTGCTTACTTTTATTTTTACTTTTATTAGCTTATGTATGACATTTGTATTTTCTATATCCAAATAACGGATTATTACCAAAGGAAATAATTTTAACCATATAAGTTCAAGTATCAGGTATAAAAAAAGACATTTACATTATTCTCTGAAATTTTAAGATGAATAGATAATAAAATATTTATTGTTATGCATCCGATTTAAATAACTGGCCTAATTCATATTTACACCTCCATAAATTCAGTTATAATAAAACCTTATATTTAATAAACTATTTCAGTCTAACTGAGTAATTTAGTCCACATGAAATTTCAATTAGTAGTAACAGATATGAGCATGGGAGTGGTTTTCTTAATTCGTTCCCGTCCACTCACAATTTTACCCAACGCTTCCGTTCACTCCAATTCCCGTCGAAAAAATACCACTTCATCAGGAAAATTTTTAATTTTAAATAACGAAAATAAAAATTTAATACTCCCGGCATATCTATCTACTCTGGCCTGTTCCCTTTTCCGTCAAAAAATTTTCACATTCGCCCGTCCCCGTTCCCGCCGCGCCGGTAAGACTCGAGGGGACTCTTAAAACTTCCGGCCCGATTTACATCTCCAACAGGTAATAAATAATTTTGTATTAATTTATGGTTAAAGTCTCTGTACCAAATCCTACCGAGTTCGTTTCAGCCATTTTGCGTGATTGAATGATTGGTTTTGTTTTCCATGAAAACCTTCTATCGAAACAAAATCATCCTATGTGCGGATTTAAAGTAAATAGCGTCTGTATACCAAATTTCATCACATTTAGTTCAGTTATTTCAGTGTAATGGAAAAACTAATTTAGTATGCCACAGGAACTTTCAATCGGGATAAAATTATTTTATACCTATATCAATCTAAGATAAATTTTGTCGATAAAAATTTTTTTTTTAATTTGAATCAATCATTTCAGTAACGGGATAATACGTTAATTTGGTGTTTTTTTCCCACAGTAGTCTTCAGTCGGGATAAATCTATCCTATGTGTTGGTTCATGGTAAATGGTACTTCTGTACCAAAAATCGTATTCGACTGTTATTTGGCCGTGATTAAGTAACTGATTTTGTATCCCACAGGAACTTTCAATTGGGATAACATTATCCTCTGTGTTAACCCATTGTCAGCATAAATAGTGTCTGTGTACAAAATTTCATAAAATTCGGTTGTTATTTGGACGTGATTGAGTAATTGGTTTTTAATCTCCCAGGAACCTATAATACGGATGAAACTATCCTGTGTTTAGGGATGATCGATATTTATCGATGTTAGAAAAACATCGATGTTTAGGGGGAAAACATCGATGTTATGTCCTCGATAACATCGACACATCGATGTTATGAGAATAATATCGAAACATCGATATTATTCTAACCTATCCAGTACTTATAAAGTCCTGTCGCTGATTTAAAAGAAGATCCATTACTTTTATGGCAAGTTCTAGGATCCACTTATCCAAATTTGAAAGAAATTGCCATTAAATATTTGTATTTTACAGTAACTTCAACAGCTTCAGTAACTTCAGAGAGACTTTTTTCAAAAGCTGGGCAGCATTTGTATCAACAAAGGAACTATTAAAAAGGAAACTTCTAACAAAGTGACTTTTTTGCAAAGTGTACCAAATAAATACTGGCAATGTTAATTTTTAATAAATAAAATAATAGATTATAATGGTTGTTTATTTTGCTACACAAACATCGATGTTTTCGAACATCGATGTCTTTCTTTCGATATATATCGTACATCGATACTCTTGAATCGATGTTAACATCGATGTTTTTCTAATATCGATCATCCCTATATGTGTTATTAAAATTATTTTAAATCCATTCATAGTAAATAGTTTCTGTATACGAGTTTCATCGAATTCAGTTCAGTCATCAATTATGTAATATTGTTATAGTACCAAATTTCATTAAATTTAATTTAATTTTTTGGGGTGTATTTGAATAATTGCTTTTGTATCCCTCAGGAACTTGCAACCGGGATAAAATTTAGCCTATGTGTTAAGTCAGTGTATAAGGAATCGGTACGTAAAATTTTATCAAAATCGGTTCAGCCGTTTTTGCGTGATTGACCAACAAACATTCAAACATCCAAACTTTCATATTTATGATATTTATTATATTATTAAGCAGTCTCCACATTCTCGCCGAAGTAGGACGAGGTTCCTCGTCGAAGTTCCTCGCTGAGGTTGGCCGAGGCATAATATGAATAGCATTAAAACATCAACCGCGAGACACAACGAAATGCCCTCTACATTCTCGTTTCGTCCAACCTCGGCGAGAGTGTGGAGACTCCTTTAGATTAAGATACTATTACTCTTTATTATCGACTTCTAAAATTTAAAAATATTCTTATAGATGTCGCAGTATATTTTATAATATAATAGTACAACTTAATTAAGAATTAAGGTAATATACATCTTATTATGTTTAATAAACTTATTAAATAAAAAATCTCTTCGATAATTTTTTGGTAAAAAGTACTTATAACAACATTTTGCCTAAAAGTACATATAACAAACTAAAACATTTCTGTAAGTATTGATAAACATATGGTTTCGAATTTAATACATTAGTCTAATTTAGCAACATATTCGTTGAAGTTTTGTCAATATAATTCCAAACATTCCAATCAATTCAATAATATGACAAATATTTATAGTGTTATGGTTTTCTTTTGTTACAAACAATAAATTGTATATAATTTTAATAAAAACTTTAATTCTGTTTGATACATCTAGGGGAATACCATTCCGTAATGTATAATGCATAATGTATTACAATGTACAAGGTCGATACTTAGGGGTCATACACAATCAATGAAATAAGATTTAAGAAATAAGACTTAGGAGTATGCCATCTAGTGACGTTGAATGAAACTGTTAACTTAACTGCTCATAAGTAAATGTATTTAGGTATTTTTGTACATCAGAATTCATGAAAAAGTAACGTTCGTGATGACTATTTTGTCACTAAGTGAAAAAAATCACGAATTTTGACGTAAAAAATACCTACATATTTATATCTATGACCAGTTACGTTAAAGTTCCATTCAACATCACTAGATGGCATACTCCTTAAATCTTATTTCATTGATTGTTTTCTGTTTGAAAATGAACTATCGGTTGGAAACAATATTGTCACAGTTTCAAAAATAAACGTGGTATTTTGCAAAGTAAAGTATTTGTTTATTATTTATAAAAAAAAGAAAATCGAAATTCAAAGGTGAGGTAATATTATAACTATAATATTTTATTTTATCATTTAGGTAAAAAAATCACGTATTTTTTAAAACTAAGCCCCGTAAAATCCGTAAAGCTCAAAGAAACCAAAAAAATCGAGCACCATGTTATAGAAGGGACTGAGTACTTTTATTTAAAAAAAGAAAATCGAAAATCGAAGATAAGGTATTTTCAGTATAAGCGATTAAAGAAAAAAATAAAAGTTGCGATTACTTCAATATATGTGCATATATTGGGACGGAAATCGGTCTGGTTGAAAGTGTATGTAAAGTACATTCAATGGCACATGTAATCATTTTTCAATTATTCTTAGACTCTGAAAAAATTGATAAAATATTTTGGGGAATCCCCATTTTGTGACCTTGAACGCAACTTTGAATAATTATAACTCCGACAAAATAAAAGATAATTCAATAATATTCGAGTTAATAGCTCAACACATCTTAAACTTATTATATACAAAGAGAAATTAAATTTGGCGAACATGCCATTTTTGGGTGATCGACTTATACATGGAATTGCTCATTAACTAATAACTTGTAGCCTTTTTACAAAATTTTAAAGAATTTGGGCTATGATTTCCCTAAAAAAATTTTTAAAAACCCACTCTTAGGGGTGTTTCACCCCTTAAAAATTAAATGACCACAATGAAAAAAATTCTATAGTAATGTAACCTCAGTCTAAATCTTTTGACCACTTTTCATCAAAATTGCATAAGGGCTAGTATAGGAAAAATACCAAAATATGATTTTTCAGGAAATTTTTGAAGGGGTGTTTTACTCCCTAAATATAGGATTGGGCACGTATGATTAAAATATGTTTGTTACTTTGTCAAGTATTACAATATATCTTAAAATGAACAAAATCGCAGAGGTACACTTCCGTAGCATTCCTTGTTAGTGACAAAAAGTCATAACGAACGTTACTTTTTCATGAATTCTGACATACAAAAATACCTAAATACATTTACCTATGAGCAGTTAAATTAAAGTTTCATTCAACGTCACTAGATGGTGTACTCCTTATTTCTTATTCCTTATTTCATTATAAAGTTCCATTCAACGTCACTAGATGGCATACTTCTTATTCCTTATTTCATTGATTGTGTAGACACCCTAATAAGTAATTGTCATTGATATAGAAGAATATGGATGGACACGATGGAGACTATTTCTTAAGAGAGAGACAAGATATATGTATAATATGATATGTTAGAATGAATACGTAAATTCCTTTGATGTACCACAAAAAATAAAAAACAAAATAGTAAATAGTTACAGTTGAAGTTAGACTCTGGTAATATTCTTAAAATTTTAAGAAGTAGGTAACGTAAAAGCCCTATACCGGAATGCGATCATATGTCCGAACAGTTTTGTTATTTTTGAAAGAAACCTCTGATAATAAAAATTATTATTAATAGAATGATTATTTTTCAATTTAAAATCACCTCGCATTTAATGTTTCCTTAATTAAAGATATATATATATATATATATATATATATATATATATATATATATATTAAACAATTTTTGTTGAATATAGTATTTTGATGCTTTATTTACATCTGATACTTAAACCATTCTGTTTCCTACATTGACGTCTAGATGTCACTCTATGTGTCATATTACTCATATTACACGTCTGTTTGTATGTCGGTTCCCAACTCCTAGTGTCATTAATATTTCTTTGTTTGGATGTAGATGTCGACATTTTGTAAGAGCAAAACATTAATAAATAAAAATTTTTGTGTTGTATTTTTAAAAAAAAAATTATTCACTGGATTAAAAAAAACTTTCTTTCATGCTTATTAAGAATCAATTTTTATAAGTCAGTTTAATTACACACCTAAAAATAGTGTTCCGGTACAGGGGCTTTTAAGTTATAATAGTTTATTTTAGTTAATCTTAGTTTATCTTATTTTTTCGTTAATCCCTAAAATTTTATGGATTTGATTAAAACTATATTGATGAGTTGGTGAATAGATCTAATTTTTATAATATTTTGCATCTATATTTTCCTTAGGAAAAACTCATAGTTTTAGTTCATAACACAGGTACTTATATCTGTGCATATTTCACTAACAGAAACGTTTATACGCATATCGAATATCTTACAACATATTAAAATACTCAAATACCATACCAGTTATTATAATAACTGTTATAAATAACAGTTATTTTTTAGTAACTATTATCGCAATAACAGTTATTAGAAAATAACCGTTTAGCTCATCTCTATTGCTTTAGTTTGTACAAGCCTATTCAACTAATAGAACTAACTGCAAGAACAAACCCAACATCTGCGATTTTAAACAAATAATATCTTCTTCAACAGTTACAGTGAATTTAAAAACAAAAACGTAGTCTTTTAGTCTTTTAATGGGTTACTTATACGGATAGCAAATATGTAATATAGTATGACACAAATTTTGTCACGAAAAAAAATACGTCTCCATAACCAGTGGTTGATAAAGTTGGTGATGTTTCCAAAAAAACTTCACTAATATTTTAAAATTATGTTTTGAATTTTAGTTTTCAGAAATTGATTTGAACTTACTAAATTAAAAGTAAAACCAAATAATGTATCTTATAATGAATTTCTTCTATTTTGTTAATAAATAATTTAAGATTTATAATTGTCTTGTTTATATTTTGCAGGAATAAGTGCAGGAACATGGTGTCTACATAATTTAGAAGTGATAAGAACGGCGAATATGAGAAATAAATTGAACTTTTAGAGGTAAAATAAAATGAAAGAGATACTTAAAATGTTTTATAGAAAAATGCAGCCATTTCCATTTTATTAAAAAATCAAAAATTTATTTCTAAATGTTCCATAAATACTAAAACAATTTTACAAATAAATTACAGTTAATTCGTTCTGTTTCCTTCAGTAATAACAGGCCGTCTGGATACATAAAATGTTCTATTTAAAAAAAAAAAATTAAAAGTAATAATAATATGCATGTCAAGCAATTTTAAATTCAAAATGAACCACATACTTTAATCAAAATTTGAACATGAAATAAAAAGACCTGAGTACCCCAGTGAGTATCTTTCCTCTTAAATGACTAAAAAATTAAAAATTCAATCTATTCTAGTGCAATCATTTTGAATCATAAAAGATATTCTCTATCAATATGATTTTGTTGCTAAAGATATTCTCTAGCAAAAAAATGTCGCTAATTAATAGATTTCTAAATTAAAAAATTCAATTCGTAATGAAATAACTGCCAAATATCAAAAATGATAACAGATAAAGCTTCACAACAATTTAGAATCAACTTCTAGGACAGTTTCATGTTCATATTTTAATTTTATCTTTGTACGAAAAAAATTTATATAAAAACTAAGATAACTGCTATTAAGAGTAGTTCTATCATTATCTTTAATTATTATCTTTAATTATACATACATATATAATACGTCAGGAGTACCTGCTTTTTAGTAAGAAACAAACCGGTCCCATTACTACTCCAATAATCAGGGTATTATAACGGGTTTACATTTGCAATGATTTTCTGGCACCACTTTTAAGCTTGTAAGTCAGTAAAGTTTACACTACTTACACATCTCTTTGCACATGATTTACACGGTATACGATTTGATAAGTATTGCACAGGTCACAAATGGCTGACTGAATCGGATAAGCAACTGTCATATAATTCTTAAAGTTGTTATTTATATCTAAATATAAAGCAAACAATGAATTAGAAGAGAAAAAAAAACATAATAGATACTTAGAAATGACATTCAAACTAATAAATGCGTAAAAATAACCTTTAATTTTTTTTTAAATAATGCTGACACCAATACAAGTTTACATTTACAAGTTTTAATATTAGGTGTACAACTAACAAGGAAAGGGTAAGAAGTCAAAAATTCAAAAAAATCTGAAACTTTGTCAGTATATAGAGGGTGGCTATCTAATAACATAAAAAATATCAGTTGCTGCTAAAAAACGTTTCTAAGGGGTGAAACATCCCCTCAAAATTGGAACTCAAAAATTTAAAAATCGATGAAACTTTGTTTATAGGTACCTTAAAAGGTTCTAGTAACAAATATAACATTATTTTTTGCATTTACACATTTTTGAGGGTTGAAACCACCCTTCAACTGTGTACTTAAAATTTTAAAAATTGGTGATATTTTGTTTATATATGTATATACTATACAGAGCTCTGATAATAAATATAACATTATTTTTTGCATCTATAAATTTTTAAGGGTTGAAACCACTCCTTCAAATGTGTACTTAAAAATTTATAAATTGATGATATTTTGTTTATATATACTATATAGCGCTCTAGTAATAAATATAACATTATTTTTTGCATCTATAAATTTTTAGGGGTTGAAACAACCCCTTCATATGTGTACTTAAAAATTTAAAAATTTATGATATTTTGTTTACATATACTATACAGAACTCTAGTAATAAATATAACATTATTTTTTACATCCACAAATTTTCAAACCACCCCTTCGAGTGCGTAACTAAAAATTTGAAAATTGGCGATATTGTGTTTACATATGGGCATTTTCACGTCAATTCGACCAGTCTTAAAAGTAAAGTTCTCAGATTTCTTTCATATTCACTATAATTTATCTACCAGTAGAGCTATGTCCAATTTTGATATTCATTTCTCAAAATTATTATCTAGGCCCGAGATATTTTGCTTCGAAAATGGCGGTAATTATCACGTTTTTTTGCATCTCTTTTATAAAAAATTCTATATTTTCCAAACGAGAGATTTGAATTGGATGATGTTTTGTGGGTAAATTCATGAAACTCCATAGTACATTGCAACATAATAAAACTTGTTCTATATTGTACAGTTTTGTATATCTATGCACTCAAATTAGGTCAAATTTGGACAGCCCTGGCCAAAATCTCTAATGACTTAAATAGATGATTTTGGGTTCATTGTGTTCAGAATTTTATGCTCTTTTAAATTTTGCAAAGAAACTGATGGACTTTTACTGGTATCAATGTAAAAATTAAGAAAAACAAAAACTATGTGTAATTATAGAGGGTTCATATACTACATATAACATTATACAGTAAATATTTAACCAAAATAGTCTAACTGAATTACACATAGAGAAAAAGAAAATTGCTACCTACACTTTTATAAGTGTAAATGCTAAAGAGGCTTATATTAAACGTAAAAAAAATAAATGCGTGAGCAGGGGCGGTGGAGGGTTAATTTGGGGGGTCCCAAAAGACTGAAAAATTGTATTATTGCAATTTCCGGTGAAAGTCGAAGTCAAAGAAAAAATTATCCTTTACAAAAGTTGTAGATCATGCAAAAATCTACAACTTTTGTAAAGAACACTTTTTAACATAACCTCAAAATTTCGGAGAAAAATGCGAATTTTGTTGTTTTTTTTCTTTATTTCGTTTTATATTTCTCATTTCCACAAAAATAATTTAATTTTTACGAAACTTGGTGAAATTATGCCTTTCTGGGTCTTAAATAACCACAAGTTTTTCTGAGTAAAAAAATTTAGAAATTTTCGTGATATTGATTTTTTTCAGTCGGAAAACTTTTTTTTCATAAAAAGATTCTACTTAAAAAAATTATCGCACTGAGTTCTGCCAGTGCTCATTTTTTTCGGTTTGACAAGTACTTTTTGGTAAAATAAACAAAATTAGTAGTTGTATTTAAGAACCAAATTTTTTTCAGTAGAATCTTTTATGGAAAAAAAGTTTTCCGGACTGAAAAAAATCAATATCACGGAATCTTCTGAATTTTTTTATCCAGAAAAACTTGTGGTTATTTAAGACACAGAAAGGCATACTTTCACCAAGTTCCGTAAAAATTAAATTATTTTTGTTGAAATGAGAAATATAAAACGAAATAAAGAAAAAAACAACAAATTTCGCATTTTTCTCCGAAATTTTGAGGTTATGTTAAAAAGTGTTCTTTACAAAAGTTGTAGATTTTTGCATGATCTACAACTTTTGTAAAGGATAATTTTTTCTTTGACTTCGACTTTCGCCGGAAATTGCAATATTACAATTTTTCAGTCTTTTAGGACCCCCCAAATTAACCCTCCACCGCCCCTGTTCACGCATTTATTTTTTTTACGTTTAATATAAGCCTCTTTAGCATTTACACTTATAAAAGTGTAGGTAGCAATTTTCTTTTTCTCTATGTGTAATTTAGTTAGACTATTTTGGTTAAATATTTATTGTATAATGTTATATGTAGTATATGAACCCTCTATAATTACACATAGTTTTTGTTTTTCTTAATTTTTACATTGATACCAGTAAAAGTCCATCAGTTTCTTTGCAAAATTTAAAAGAGCATAAAATTCTGAACACAATGAACCCAAAATCATCTATTTAAGTCATTAGAGATTTTGGCCAGGGCTGTCCAAATTTGACCTAATTTGAGTGCATAGATGTACAAAACTGTACAATATAGAACAAGTTTTATTATGTTGCAATGTACTATGGAGTTTCATGAATTTACCCACAAAACATCATCCAATTCAAATCTCTCGTTTGGAAAATATAGAATTTTTTATAAAAGAGATGCAAAAAAACGTGATAATTACCGCCATTTTCGAAGCAAAATATCTCGGGCCTAGATAATAATTTTGAGAAATGAATATCAAAATTGGACATAGCTCTACTGGTAGATAAATTATAGTGAATATGAAAGAAATCTGAGAACTTTACTTTTAAGACTGGTCGAATTGACGTGAAAATGCCCATATATTACATAGAAACCTAACGATAAATATATTATAAATATATTCTTTCACACAGTTCTAGAGGGTGAAACACCCCCTCTAAGTTGTAAACTAAAAATTTCAAGACTGACAAAATTTTGTTTACATATACCTACAACAAATGCAACAATTTTACAATAAATTTAATAATAATGTGTAAAATTAGCAATACAGATAGCTTTTAAATAGTGTATTAGACTACAGTGTAGTACATGTAAACAAAATTTCGTCAATCGTTGCTTCTAATTTCCACTTTGGAAAGGATATTTAACCACTATAAATGTATGGAAGCAAAAAAAAATTATTAATCTATTTTTATGTGATGATATTATGTGAATAAAATCTCGGAATTTTTAAATTTTCGAAAGCTGAAGGCGTGTTTTCACCCCATTAAAAATGTGTAGGTATAAAAAATTATATTATATTTATTACTAAAATTCTTTATAGTGTATATAAATAAAATTTTGTCATTTTTAAAAATTTTCTAAGCACACACTTCAAGGGGTGGTTTCACCCCTTAAAAATGTGTGGACATAAAAAATAATGTTGTATTTATTATTAGAATTTCGTATAATGTGTAAAAACAAAATATCGACAATTTTTAATTTTTTAGGTATGCAATTGAAGGGGTGGTTTCAACCCTTGAAAATTTGTGGATGCAAAAATTAATATATTTATTACTAGAGCTCTGTATAGTATATATAAACAAAATACCATAAATTTATAAATTTTTAAGTACATATATGAAGGGGTGGTTTCAACCCCTAAAGATTTGTAGATGCAAAAAATAAAATTATATTTATTATTAGAGCTCTGTATAGTATATATAAACGAAATATCATCAATTTTTAAATTTTTATGCACACATATGAAGGGGAGTTTCAACCCCTAAAAATTTGTAGATGCAAAAAATAATGTTATATTTATTATTAGTGCTGTGTATCGTATCTATAAACGAAATATCATCAACTTTTAAATTTTTAAGTACACTTATGAAGGGGTGGTTTCAACCCCTAAAAATTTGTAGATGCAAAAAATAATGTTATATTTGTTACTAGAACTTTTTAAGGTACGTATAAACAAAATTTCATCGATTTTTAAATTTTTTAGTTCCAACTTTGAGGGAATGTCTCACCCCTTAAAAACGTTTTTTAGCAGCAACTGATATTTTTTGTGTTATTAGGTAGCCACTCTCTACATACTGACAAAGTTTCAGATTTTTTTGAATTTTCGACTTCTTGCCCTTTCCTTGTAAGTTCTACCCGTTTTTTTGCAAAAAAAGCATATAATCTTTTAGAAATAGCTTGTTGACTGACGTTTAGCTTTTCTGAAAGTTGTTGTTGTGTTTGCGCAGAATCTTGGTTCAGTAATTCTTGCAATTGTCACTGATTGTTGGAAACTCCAGAACGTTGTTTATCATTTATATTGAAATCTGCATTTGTAAATTTCCGAAACCATCTACTGTCAAAAATAGCACTGTCACCATAAGTTGTACAAATTATTTTTTGAGCTTAAGCAGCACTTTTTCCATGATGAAATTCGTATAGAAGACAATGGCGTATATGCACACTATTTAATTCTATTTTCAACTCAATAATATATATATATATATATATATATATATATATATATATATATATATATATATATATATATATATATATATATATATATATATATATATATATAAGATTAATATATTAACAGCGTGATGAATTTACAGAATAAAAACAGCTGTGTATGTATATATGCGTATTAATAATTTATTAACTTATAACCGGCTGTTAGATAACGCTATCTTTTGAAAACGGGGTAGAAGTTAGTTGTACATCTAATATTAGTGGCGCATGAATCATTACTGGCGCTAGAAAAATTAGAAATCCGTTACATTCACTCAAAGGTGCACAATTTCACGTAATTTAGTTGTAAAATTTTACTGCAACAAGTACAGTCCCTGACTTGTCTGAAACTATCAGCTTCCTAGTTATAATATATGCATATATAACTTTATGATGTAATGCAATTCACTGCATGCAACATTTAATATCAGAAGAAATCTTACTCTTACTTTTTATCATTAATGAGACAGACAAACCTTATAAAAATATCATGAAAATTTTTTCATTTAAAAGTTACTTTACAACAATATAATGTAAAAATAGTTAACATTTTAAGTAACAAATTACATAAACTTAAAAAAAAAAATAGAATTAAATTGTATTGTTTGTTTGTTTATTTAGATGTTTTTTTAATAATTCGTATGACAAATTGCAACTATTTTTAAATTTGATTACAACATGTCCGGGTATCGATTTGGTTAAATTATGTGCCAAATCGAATGGATCTTGTACACATAAAGGCGATAGAGATCTAAATAATTCTGGTTCGTAGTCGGCTTCATAGTCTTCTTCAATTCGATCAATGTAATTTTTCATTTCCGCTGGCAATTTGCTACTTCCACTGGTGAAATGAAAGTCGTTCTTTTTTACTGGACGACCCAACAGTGGACAAATGACCTGTAAGAAAAATTTTTCAAAATACAAAAATAAACATTATTAATCTAGTAACAGTAATTACTGAAAATACCGACGACCGGAATTGTAATTTTATATTACTGTAATAACCGGGTGGAGAAAAGAGGGGGGGGGGCGAAGAAATTAGTATTAAAAACGAGTATATTTACATATCCTAATTAATTTGTTTTTGCTTTATTAAAAGGTTTTGTTACAAAGTTCGTAAGTATGTAAGTGATAAAGTCTTTCCATTTCGAAACTTGTACTCGAATTTTAACTGACTTCCTATTAGCCGATCGAGCTGAAATTTTGCATACATACACAGTTTATGTGATAATACCATACGATGGTACTACTGGGCTAATATGATGATGAATTCACATATTTAAAAGAAATTGATAGAATATTTTTGTGTATTTACTATGGTTAATATGTATGAATAAAATAATGCATTTAATGGTGGTTTCCAACCCTTAGACGAGTAAGAGCAAAGCAATTGAGGGCTGACATAATCAACAATGATTGGCTGTCAGCGCCAGAATAAAAAAATTGTTTCAACTGATCATTAATCGCTAATTGAGCTTCAATCTGCTGACCGTAGCCATTGATTAAACATAATTATAATAAAATGTTTTGCCTTTTTCTCATCAACTGTAATTTCGGAAAAAATTTTTTTTTTAAATATATTGTATTTTTTTTTTTGCCCGTCAATTGCAAGACAAGTTTTTTCAAACGTGATATCATGTTTGCTCAGACCCCACGCCCTTTCTTTTCAGACTTCATCACGCTAAAGCATTACCTCCATATATGTACTACTACTATATAGCTAATCGTATAAAGAAATAAGCGAAAATACTACAGTACCGACGATCTGTTTGTTTCACTTCAGCAGTAAGTACATAGTACCTTATGCGCATATGTAAGATTCAAATTATTAAATACGTGGATATTCATTGGATACATGCAATTTGACAGAACCGTCGCACTTGCGCACAATAGGCTACGTCCCTCATTTTGTTTCACTCTTACCGTGACCCTGCCACTTATAGACATTAGCCATATAGAAGTATTACATATATGATTACCTCCCTCTCCCTGTCTGCGTACGAAATATGGATGGTTCCTATAGTGTGTGCATGTTTGTTTTATTTATGTACTTTATGTTATTAAAAAAATATAATAATGAAAATTTATTGTTTTTGAAATTATTTACCTTAATTGTATCTTAAAGAAAAAATGGATGCTCTTACTCCACCTGACACTAGTAGGATAGTACCATTTACTTATTTAATGGAAATCAGAAATTATTACATTTTAAAATTAAATAAAGTACTTACTTCTTCGGCATAATTAAAATTAGTGTAATATTTAAAAAAATCAGCGAGACTTTCCAAAAATGTATATTCACAAGGTATTTTTTCAATATTATCCAAATCAGAGTAAAAAGAACACTCCCAACCTACAAAAACATCAATATTTAGTTAAAAATGAGACAACATTCGAAAAAAACTAAAAAATCGGAAATTAATCGGTAAAATCCCGAATCTTACTATATAGTATGTATTACAATAATTTCTTATTAGTATTTTGTACTGAAATTGGCAAAAGAGAACAGATGATTTTCTCTAAAACTATTCGATGTACAAATTTAAAATTTTGTGTAGAGATAAAGTGTGATGGTTCAATTATAAACGTAAATTTAAATTTTGATCTTGGGGGTTAATTTCAGGGGGTAATCTGAAAAGTAGGTAAAAAGAATGTACGACAAGACGTACCACTTGGGTTAATATTTACCTGCGAAGGGTTTTATTGTTTAATAGAACCCCGACAAAACGTACCACTTGATATTCCTTTAGTTATCTAACTATGAAAAGTATCTTCATAGAAGATATTTTTATCATGTACATGATACGAAATCGTTTTCGTCAGGATAAAACTATATATATATATATATATATATATATATATATATATATATATATATATATATATATATATATATATATACAGGGTGTAAAACAAATAACTTTCGTTCTTTTGTGGGGTGACTCATAACACCCTGTAGACACTAAAACTGCAGGAATTTTTTCGGAATTAACAGTCGCGTCACCCCTCAAAACGATAAGAGTTATTTCCTTTACACCCTGTATAATTATAATATATACACACATACATATACATACATATATATATATATATATATATATATATATATATATATATATATATATATATATATGTAGGATTGCCATAAGTAAAGTGAGGTGTGTAAACTGTACTGCTCTATGACCAGTGTAAATGTACATGTAATGCGTACTTTAGTTTAGTTAGAGTGTGCGCGGATTGAGAGATGAGCAGTGTAAAAGAGAATGTCAGGGAGTGAAGTGTGTGTTTACGAGTAGCGTGTGTCGCAACCATTTTTTTGAAGTTATTTTATATTTTAATTTTGTTTTATTTGATTAAATAATTATTAAATTTAGCGAGTTGTGTGTTAATAAAAACCCCTAGGAAATTGAACCATCCCACATATTTTTTGAGGACTCAACCGAAATAAAAACATTGCGTAATATTAACGTGTTGTTACAAGAAGATTTCCGTAAAAAAGTTCGTTTGTTTATTGTTAAATTTATTTGTGTGCAATAAATAAAAAGTTGTTAAGATGAATTCGGACAATAATTCAGAGGTGTACGTCGGATTTAATGGTGATGAGACTAGTGCAGCGAGTAATGCGAGTAAAGATTTACAAATTGCGATGTTAAAACAACAAATAGAATTAATGAAGCTCAGTGGCAGTACTGATAATTCAAGTGAAGTGAATAAAGATTTACAAATTAGGATGTTAAAGCAACAGATTGAATTAATGAAATTGGAAGCTGTGGTAAAAAATTCAGGTGTCCGATTACAGGACGTAGAAACAAGTCTTCCGTGTTTCGATGGAAAATCAACATCGTATTCAGCTGAAAAATGGATTGAGGAAATAGATGAATATTCCGAAATGTTTCAGTGGTCAGATTTACAAACCCTTGTGTGTGCGCGTAAATTGGTAAAAGGATACGCAAAAATGTGGTTAGATTCTCAACCTATTATTCGAAATTGGCGCGAATTTAAAACAAAATTGTTAGCTGAATTCAAAACAAAGGTGACAAGTGCTTCTATTCATCAAGAATTAGCGAAACGTTCTAAAAGGCATAATGAAACAATTGATGAATACGTCTTAAATATGAAAAGGTTAGGTTTGCGCGGGAACGTAGATGAACAATCAGTTATTCAGTATATTATTGCGGGTATTCCCGACTCTGAAATAAATAAGGTTATATTAAATGAAGCTACGAATTATTCGGAACTCAAAACTAAAATTGAAATTTACAATCGAATCAAACAAAGACAGTCAAATAATCATCATGATTATAAAAATCGTTATTCTAAAAATGTTGGTGTAAATGAAAATGTTAATGGAATAGTCAATAGTAAACAAAGTAAATTGAATTTAAATAGTTCATTATCGATGAATCAAGGTGACATGGTTCGTTCAGTTCGTTGTTATAATTGTGGTCAGCGTAGCCATAGAGCAGATCAGTGTCCGGTGAGAAATAAAGGGTCGAAAATGTTTTTCATGTGGAAATTTTGGTGACCATGTTAATGGTAATTGCCCACAAAAACAGCAAATTCAAGCAAATAGTGTTCAGGAAAATAGACTAGTAGTACCTCAAACTATTTCTGTGGTGAGCGAAACGAACAAAAGTATAAATAAAATGATTAAACCAATCGATTTTGGTGGTGTTTCAATTGACTGTTTGATTGACACGGGCAGCAGTTTGAACGTTCTCCAGGTGCAAGAGTATTTTAAAATAGGATCACCGAAATTAGATACTGATAGTGTACTAAAACTATACGGACTTGGAAATCAAGAAGTTCAAACATTTGGCAAATTTAAAGCGAAATTAAATACCGATGGAGAATTTTTCGAAACAACAATGCATGTAGTACCATATGGTGTTTTGCCAGTTGAGTGTATTATTGGAAATGAATTGTTGAATTCAGTTGAGATGGTAGTTACTCCAGATGGAATTCAGATACACAAGTACGAAGAACCAAATTTTATTCTGTCAATTCAAGAAGATGTATACGGTGGGGAGGAACATGATGATACTTTGAAGTTAGACCATCTGTCATGTGAAAATGCTGATTATATCCGTGATCTCGTAGAAAATTATAAACCATTAAATACCAAAAAATCGTCAGTAGAAACAAAAATCATTTTAAGAGATGAAACTCCAATCTATTCGAAACCCCGACGTTTTTCTCCGGTAGAAAATCAGGAAGTGGATAAACAAATTAATGAGTGGTTAGAGATGGGATACATTAGGCCAAGCAATTCCGAATTTTGTAGTCCGTTGGTTTTAGTTAAGAAAAAGGACGGGTCCACACGTGTTTGTTGTGATTACAGACGTATTAATCGCAAATGCATTCCGAATAGATATCCACTACCCTTAATTGAAGAACAGATTGATAAATTACAATCGGCAAAAGTTTTTACTTTACTAGACTTGAAAAACGGTTATTTCCACGTACCAGTAGAAGAGAGCAGTAGAAAATATACTTCATTTGTTACGAGCAAAGCACAATATGAATTTTTAGTGACTCCGTTTGGACTTTCGAACAATCCAGCTATTTTTGCGATGTTTATAACCGATGTGTTTCGTGAGTTGATTACGAAGTGTGTTGTGCTAAATTATTTCGATGATTTGGTAATTCCAGCAAGTGACTTTAAAGAAGGTGGTGAACGTTTGAAGCTTGTTTTGAATAATGCAGCCGAGTATGGATTAAACTTTAATTGGAAAAAATGTCGTTTTCTGGTTCCAAAAATTGAGTATTTAGGTCATGAGATCGAGAACGGAACAATTCGTCCTATAGAAGACAAAATTAAAGCCGTTGCTAAGTTTCCGAAGCCAACTAGTGCGAAAAGTGTTCAAAGTTTTTTAGGCCTCAGTGGATATTTTCGCAAATATATTGAAAATTATTCATTGATTGCGCGTCCTCTGAGTAATTTATTACGTAAAGATGTGCCTTTTAAGTTTGGTCTTGAAGAGGAAAATGCATTTCAGTTACTGAAGACAAAATTGTGTGAGCGGCCTGTATTGAAGTTATATCAACAAAATGCAGAGACTGAATTACACTGTGACGCTAGCAAATTAGCATACGCATCGATATTATTACAGAAGGATCCAGAAGATGGTTGTTTACATCCTGTATATTATTTTAGCCGAAAAACATCGAGTACCGAGGAAAAATATCATAGTTATTATTTAGAAGTGTTAGCTATTATTGAGAGTCTTAAAAAATTTCACGTTTATCTAATTGGAATCAAATTCAAAAATGTTGCCGATTGCTCTGCCTTCACGATGACTATGAATAAATCTGATTTAAGTACTAAAGTGGCACGTTGGGCTTTATTCTTGCAGGATTTCAAATATGAGCTCGAACACAGACCGGGAACAAAAATGAAACATGTTGATGCATTGTCCAGGAACCCTATATTGGTAATTACTCTTGATGATACATTATTAAGCCGCTTTAGAAAAGCACAACAGGAAGATTCATCGCTTAAGCCTATATTTGTTTTATTAAAAAACGACGTTGCGAATTACGATAATTACTTTTTGAAAAGTGATTTATTGTACAAATTGGTTGATGGACGTAAATTATTAGTGGTACCTACGCAGATGCAGTACGAGATAATGAAAGAAGTACATGGAGAGGGTCATTTTAGCTTAAAGAAAACTAGTGAACTAATTAATCGCGATTTTTACGTTCCTAAAATAAACGAGAAACTGATACGTGTGATTAACAATTGTGTGTCCTGTATTTTAACAAACCCTAAGCGAGGTAAATTGGAATGTCTTTCCAATTGATAAGGGAGATGTCCCACTGCACACGTACCATATCGATCATCTTGGACCTTTGGCGGCGACTAGGAAGAATTATAATTATATTTTCGTGGTTATTGACGGATTTACTAAGTTCACTTGGTTATATCCGACGAAGACGACAAATGTGACGGAAGTTATTTCAAAATTAGAATTACAAAAAGCAACGTTTGGTAATCCGAAAGTAATAATTTCTGATCGAGGACCAGCTTTTAGTTCAGGTGCGTTTAAAGACTATTGTACATCGGAAAATATCAAGCATTTCATGATAACTACGGGAGTGCCGCGTGCAAACGGACAAGTCGAAAATTTAAATCGTACTATTATATATCCGTATTATCTAAACTGAGTATTGACGCTCCAGATCAGTGGTATAAACATGTGAATAATGTGCAGCAGTGTTTAAATAATTCGTTTCAGCGAAGTATTAATAAATCTCCATTTGAACTTTTAATCGGTGTTAAAATAAACATTAACAATTGTCGAAAGATTCGTGACTTGATAAATCAGGAAATCGTTGAATTATATAGTGAGAATCGCAATAACCTCCGTGCTGAAGCTAAAACTCAAATTTTAAAAGTGCAACAAGAGAACTGTCGAACTTTTAATCGTAAACGAAAAGAAGCGATTAAATATGATATCAGAAGTTTAGTGGCGATTAAACGAACTCAGTTCGGGAGTGGGTTAAAATTACATCCTAAATTCTTTGGGCCATATCGCGTTACTAAAGTGAAACGAAATGATCGTTACGATGTCGAGAAAGTAGATCCCAAGTCAAGCGGTCCGATACGTACTTCGATTTCAGTAGACATGATGAAGCCATGGGGTGATGTGAAGAGTGATCTAATGACTGACGATGAACTAAGTGGCGATGATGCTGAAGCGGATGTGAATGCAACCAGTGATTCCGGATCATGATAGTTAAAGGATTTTAAGATCTTTTTGTTATTTTTTTATACGAATGTTTCATTCCTTTTTGGTTTTATTTAACAGATATTTTTGTAATTGTCAAAGAGCCGTACAGTATTGCTATCCACAAAAAATAATTCTGTATAATGAATAATTGTTTTATTTTATTTGTGTAAAATTTATACTGATACTTTGGGCGATCTTCACGATAAAGGTAAGTGTCTCCATTTATTGAACATAAAATTTGTTTCTGTTTGTGTAAGAAAGAGGAAACATGTATTGCAATAAAAAATTATTGCAAGAAATTCCGTAAATGCAATAAAATTATAATTTAACTTTTACTTTAATCCTATGTTTTTTAATAGGCTATGATTTTGTAGCTGAAATACCAAGGAAATAGACCTTCAAAAGAACGTTACAGCGGCAACAATGTAAGATGCAGGGGGATACTAAAGAACTGAGCACTTACACAGAAGTGGTTCTCGATGAAGAAACTTTGACAATGCATGATGGAACTTCTTTTCTATTAGCCGACGACGGAGAAGAGAGAATTATGGTTTTTACCAGTGAAAAAGGCAAGGAAAGTTTAAAGTATTTCAAAACCTTCTTCTGCGATAGCACGTTTAAGTGCTGCAGTAAACAATTTACACAAATATACAGCATTCATGCGGATTTTGGCAGTAGGGAAAATGAAACTAATACCGACCCCCGTTGTTTTTGCTTTGTTGCCCAACAAAAAAAAGGAAACCTACATTCGATTGTTCCAACTGATTACTGAAGCTGTTCCAGAGTGGAATCCGGAAATTGTAAACACTGATTTTGAAGTGGCAGCTATGTCTGCTATCCAAGAAATATTCCCTTCGACGCAATTAAAAGGATGCTTTTTCCATATGAAAAAATGTCTTTGGCGGAAGGTACAAGAACTAAGCCTCTCTACTGAATACCGGAATAACGAGGAAATCAGACTCCACATCCGCATGTGTGCAGCGCTGGCATTCTTAAGACCAGACAAAGTGCAGGATGGCTGGATCGAGATTCACTCTCAGGCCCCGGAGTCTTCCAAACTAAGTTTGTTTTTTGATTATTTTGTAGAAAATTCGCTAGAGAACCCGGAGATTCCAATAGAAATATGGAATTGTTTGCAACGACGTTATCGAACGACATATTCAGTCGAAGGATGGAACAACCGTTTAAATTTTATGTTAGATAGAAGGCCAAATCCAAAAATAAAAGACGTCATAAAATGTTTGAAAAGTGAAGGTGAAAAGACTAACTGTTCATTTATGCAGTATCAAATGAACATTGGAGGTTCAAAAAGAAGAAGAAAATATATTGCTCATGACGAACGACTCGCAAGAATTATGAAGAGGTATATAGAAGATGGCAACCTAAGATCCTGCTTGATAGCTCTTTCCTATTTACAAAACTTGGGATGAAAACTGACATAACTGATTGATACAATTTTAAAAAAATCACGACGAAAGCTTAACCACAGCTGATTTTAAACACGCCAAAATATAATATAAATATTATACTTTGCCAGTCCAAAGCCTGGATAAAGTGTGATGGCAATCAGAAATAAATATGTGTATAAAATATAGTAAAAAATTTGCGTGATTCACTTTTTAGACCGGGTTTTTCAGTGAAATTAATGTCTAACGCCGGATATATTATTTTGATATATCTTTTATAACGGTTTAATGATTTTTTGCATTTTCAAAATTGTCATTATACTTTATTAATTATTTGATATTTTCCTTTTATAAAAAATATATTGAATTTGTGTACATAATACATACATATAGCTGTTTTTATAAAATTTAACGCTATTTCTTCACTTTTGTAAATTTTTGTAATACCTACTTAGTGTTTTTTTTTTTATATTTATTTATAATTTTATACTGACGAAAACGATTTTGTATCATATACATGATAAAAAGATCTTCTATGAGGATACTTTTCATAGTTAGATATCTAAAGGAATATCAAGTGGTACGTTTTGTAGGGTTACTATTAAACAATAAAACCCTTCACAGGTAAATATTGACCCAAGTGATACGTTTTGTCGCTGGTACATTTTGTCACTGGTACGTTTTGTTGCGATACCGGTAAAAAATTTATTTCAAGGACATCGTATAGATTGTTAATAATATTTTATTAAAGCGAAAACGCTTAAAAATTCTTATCCTCCACCATTATTACCAGAAACATCATTCAGAAAAATCTAAAAAAAATCATGAACACCAAGAATAAGGTGTAGTGGACTGAACGAAAATTATAAGGATTGAATTTTCGTATATAATTTCATTGGTACAGAAAAAGAAAACTCTGATGCTAATGAATATTTATATTAATGCTTTAATTTATGTTAAACGGGTATTTTGGTGTATTTTATAAAAAAAAAAAATGAGTTCTACAAATTAAAGAAGAGAGAATAACTCATAAATCTATATACAATAAATATATCATAATTTCTGCACCTGAAGTTACATTTTATATATTCCATACTAGTAAAATTTCGTTAGTCTATCTATACATACGATTTATATAGCTAAAGTGTATGAAAGAAATTGACAATAATATTTAAGTAATTTTCTAACTAAAAATATCGAAATAATACGACTAATAATTATTGAAAGAAGAACAGGCACTGATACATTTAGTAAATATCTGTTTCTGGTAACCGTAGAGGCAAAGATAAAAAAAAATATAATCGTTTTAAATCGACAATTATGGTTTATTTCAAGGATAAAATTTACTCCCCCCCCCCCCCAACAAAAAAACATTTTGTCTACCCCATATGCTATTGCACCAAGTCCATAAAAACAAATTGTACGGAAAACTATCTGTATAAGTACAATTTGCAGTTGACGGATTTTTTTTTTTTTTAAGTATAATATTGATGTTTACCTGCAATTATTCTTTGCTGTCCTGGATACATATTTTTCAGTTCGCTCACAGAATAAAGTAACTTTTTCATTTGCAAATAAAATATTACCATCATAGATAGCGCATAACTGTTAAACTTTTGATCAAAATTAAGTTGAGCGATCCAAAATTTCAAAAACAAAATGAGTTTTCTAGCAATCGGTTGTAACATTAAATAAAAACTAAAAAAAATCTCATTAATTCATATAACAAAATTTCTATCTATAATAAAATAATCGAAACAAACCTAAGTAACTTTGTGTTTTCTTTACTTAAACCATGTCGAAACGAAATATCACAATCCAATTTTGTTGGTTTATGAAAAACACGTAAAATTGGTGTGCGAGCTTGCGGTATCGGTTCGAAATTACCCCATATTTGTGGATGTTGTTTGAGAAGGCTAAGTACAGCAATTACTAAATTCGACTGTGATTCAGCACTCTGCCGTTTTGTTCCGTCGTACATATTGTCCACGTCTAAAAATATATCTAAATCACTGTTACTTGTCCCCAATCCAGACACACGTGATCCAAAGCGATGTACTGCACAATTTGGAAAAAATGCTTCAATTGAATTTTTTAAAGAATCACAACATTCTCTATCTAATTTATCGTTCGATGTGACACTAAGCGCTTCGTCAAATAAACTGTTGACAAATATTTCTAATTTTTCCGGTGACTGAAAATATTCCTGAAGAATTGTCGGTATTTTTAAACCTTAAATAAATTGAATTGTACGTTAACATCTGCAATTTCGTTTTGGTTGAAATATATTCAAAATGGGGCAAAAATAAGTAATGTTAAGTGGGGTAATTGGATCTAGGAGGTAAAAAATATATGTGTTTGTACACACCTATAAATTATAAATAATTTTACCTTTAGATTTTTTCTTCTTCTTTGTATGTTCATGATCTTTGAAGTGATCGTCAGTCCCAAACATAATCAGTGTACATTGCGTACAAAAATTTTCTTTATAAATGTCATTGCTATTTTGTTTAATCCTGTAAAAGATATAGGTAATAAGAATTTACTGCATTTTTTCTTTTTTAAAAAGCCAAGATTTCAATTAAAAAATTAAGATTCTTGATTTTCGGATTCTTCTACTATCCCTACACCTTTCACTTCCACATCACATACTACTCCCCCTTCATAAGTATAGATAGATAATATTAGTATATAAGGCATGTATCGAATGAAATTTTTATTCTGTTTGAAAATCAACTGACGATGACGGTTCGAAACAATATTATCAGTTTCAAAAATAAAAGTGGTACTTTGCAAGTTAAATATTTGTTTATTATTAAAATACCCCTGTCTCAGCATCCTACATAACATAGCGAATTTCCGTTTACAAAAATTAGTTTTTTTCGGAAACTAGTTAACATAAGATGGTCAACTAGTTTAAAGACCATTTTTAAAGTTTGACCTTTTTTGTGTGATTTTTTCTCCTAGTTTCAATGGTATAAAAAAAAATGTCGCAAAAATTTTTGAATAAGGAGAAATTTTGGTAAAAAAACTAATTTTTTTTACGAAAATTGCCAAAAAAAACCATGTTCAGGGCATCGGATGTGTCTGGTTATAACTTGTACAATGGTTTGAGACCAATATTTTCACCGAATTTCCTAAAAGTAAGACATTTCGTTCGAGAATTATCGTGCGGAAACACACACACACACACACACACACACACACACACATATATATATATATATATATATATATATATATATATATATATATATATATATATATATAGGGTGTAAAGTAAATAAGTTTCATCCTTTTGAGAGATGGTTTATCTCGGTGTAAAATTGCCGAAGACAAAAATTTTTTCGGAATTCGCTATCTGAGAAAATCGCATCCCAGCCAATTCATCGTTTAATATAAATTTCTCTGAATACGCCTCTGACCAAACTAAAATTATTCGCACCCTGTATAATAAAAATTTTTAACAAATTTTTAAAAATAAAAATAATTTTTTTTTATTTTACGACAATATGTAAACATCTGCTGACTTTTGAATTGACATGTACTGTATAGTAAAAAAAAAAACCGAACACTGTTTTTCATAAATTTTGGTTAAAATATGTTTGAAATATTTTTGTAGGTTTCTATTTCACAGGACGTTATGAATATTGCAAGAACCGTAACTCTGGTATTAGTATAAAACATTGTTGCATTTCTTTAATTACAAATATTTAGTTGCATTACTTTAATTACAAGTATTAATTTAATTACAAATTACATTAAAAATTACACTTTGAATTTTTAAACAAACCAAAATAAAAACTTTCCTTTAACTGTCATACATAAAACATTTTTGTTAATTGTTGGTACACAACACAGATTAAAAAGTGAATTTTTATTCATAACTGAGTAACTTTAGCGGAAAACTGTAACAGAGAATTCCAAACTTCGGCATTAATTATCATTATTGTAAAATTCTTTTACCAAATTTGTTCTATTATACCAACAAGCTGAAACAAAACAGTACACATTTAAATAATAATTTATGTACCTGCGACACACATCAAAATAAGAGTACTAATAATAATAAAATACTACATAAATACATTTAATAAGAGATACCATATAAATATACAGTAAGGTAAATGTTCCAAATTTCGACACTTTAAGGAAGTAAAAAAACATATTTTCCTAGAATAATTTAAAATTCGTTGGAAAGGCTCAAAGTCTTTTGTCAACAGCCAGACCAAAATTTTTACTTTAGATAAATTATCACTTAAGAAAAATAGAAAGATAAAATACAAAAAATAAGAATTTTTTTACTACTGCAATGGCACATAATTTCGACATCTACCATAAGAACTTAGCTCTAAATTCAATACCTTTGTGAACTTATTTTCGTGTTTTTAAATTCAACAGTGTCCATAATTTTGACTATAAACGTTTTAGCTCAAATAAAAAAGAAAAAAAAATTGATAAAGATGCATTTAAGTATAATTTATTGAAAAATTGCTTTATTTATTACACGTACATATTAGTTAATAATGTACTTTTCCAATTTCTGCTAATATAAAAATCAATACTATTTTGTATATTTCGCAAAATAACTAATTGATCATTAATTTTAGTACAATATTTGTTAAAAATAAATCGAAATATACAAAAGGTAGTATTACCTAATGTTCATAGATATCTCTGATATACAAAACGAACGTTTTAAAAGCAGAATTTTTTTAAATTCTTTAAAATAATATAAACGTTTGATTTTAGGACACTGTCTTATTTTGGGTCATTTACCTTATCTATTGATTCATTCAAACTGATAAATATTCGTTTTCAGTTCCCAGGGTGTCAAAATCGTTAAAACATTTTTTTTTTTAAATAAACAATCACAGACATACTTGGGGACATGTACTCTGCACAGTACATATGTACTCTTACTCACAGACAATTATCATATCATCAACGATCGATAATCAAAGAGTTGGCCAAGTGCGTATTTAACACACATTAAGCCGAGTTCCTAAGTTATTTGCGTTTTTGTATTTTTGGGGATAAAATACATCGCATGGCATATTTTTTTACGGTTTACTGTGAAAATAAATAAATATATTTGTACTTGTGTTACTTAAGGGTCAATTAAGTGGTAATTGGATTCCTTACAAACTACATGGACTTCGAAATACAATATTTCTGAAACGAGGTATAAAGATTAAAAGTTGTTAAAAGAACCTTAACTTGATTTTAAAAGATTTTTCTAATGATATGCTGCAAACAGTATACATATAATTATTTTTGAAGGAACTTTTTCAGCATTATTTTTGAAGGAAAATTTTTCAGCATTTCCCTTAATAATTTTGATTTGAATTTTTGGAAATGTTATCTAATATCAGAATATACTTTGACGTAAAATTTCACTTACTGAGTGTACTAAAAGTGTTTATGCCCAGCTTCAAATACGGGAGATAGGTACCATAAGAAATTAAGAAAGAAATTGTTTTACTGACGGTTAATTGAGATATCTATCTGTAGCATGTATTATATTTGCAAAATTTCGTGTTCATACATCCAAAGGCGTGGAATTTCTGAAAATGTTACAATCAAAAAATTATAAGAGCTTCCAGAGTTCTTCGAAACCCTAATTTTTGAAAATTATTTTTTAAAAAAACATAAACATAATATTTTATGACGTGTCAGGCGTGTCAGTATCAACTGGATATATTTATGTCATGGAATAATTTATGTGTTCTGGAAAACACCAGTAACCTATTTATTTTATAAGTATATGTATTTGTAGTTGTATGTGTATGATTGGTATTATTATCAATAATAAAACAGTACATTCTTCGTTTTGAAAAGAAGCATATTCTTAACAATACAGGTACTGGTCTAAGCTCGGACTGTTTTAAGCTGTTGCATGAATTAAATGTGTGAAAAGAAGTTAGCGATTTAAAATTTCTTTAAATCAAAGTATTAAAATTAAAAGTATGTGTATGTGCGTGGATAATAAACCAATTGTATATTTTAGAAATGTTTTAAAATTTAATTGTTGTGTCATAATTCATAAATACTTCAACTTAACGTACTTGCTCTGAGATAGTCAGGTACAAAAGTTTATCTCAGCTTTCTTTTATCAAAAATTAAATAATGTATTGATATTCTTTAGTTATTATATTTGTATACCACTTGTTTTTTTGTATTTCCGCGCGCTTATGTTGTAGCAATTTAAAAGAATTGTTAAAAAGCGTTGTAAAAACGTAGTAAAATGATGTTTTTAAATTATATTTCAAAATCGGCGTGGTCAATAATTTTTATTTCTTATTAAATATGGTTTGTAACTTTGTATTAAATAACATATTAAATTTTTATCAAATTCCTTTGACACGTTTTCATTTTATTTTAAAAAAATAGAATTTTCCCATAAGAACCCGTGTTAAAGTTACAAAACTTTAAAAAATCGTTTTTCTCAAAATTGGGGTGGTCAATTTTTTTTTTTCGGTAAGGACTCGTATTATTGGTATTGGAGAAAATAAATATCTAGAGAAGTTTCGTTAAAATCCTTTGAAAAAATCGTTTTATCGATCAACTACCTTAAGATTTTATTAAATTTTTACAAGATTCCAGAATAAAGTTTTTTTTTTTAACTTAAACTAATTTTTATAGTGTAAAAAATACTTTCATGTCACCAGTCAAAAACTCAGTTAACTATTAAACACCATCTTCATTTTGAGGGGTGTTTAGTTTCAATTTTGTTTTGAACTTTGCCAATGTTACAGGCAGCCCTGAATGTGTTAAATGTGTTAAAAAATTGGATTAAAGTTGATGTAAGTCAGTGATGTTTCAATTACTAAAATCGATTGCAGGTGTTTGTTAAATTTCCAAATAATTTAATGAGATTTGACGAAATCGATCTATTTGATATATGACGTAAATTGTCTCATTAAAAATTATGTTCAAATTTTTATGGACACTACTGTATAACTATTTTCAAAAGATCCCGTAAACAAGTAGGTAAAAATATTTTGACAAAAAAATTTACATTCAAAAAAACAAAGAAAAAAATAGGTAATCAGAGCCTGATTAAGGTTTTTTTTCTAGGGGCCATTTTTAACACGTTTTTGACAATCGAAAATTTCTGAAATGAAACTTGATCGGTAAAATTTAACTAGCAATACTTAATTAGTAGACTGAGACCTTTCTTTCCTGCAAATTATGAAACTTATTTATTTTACACCCTGTATAATATATATATATATATATATATATATATATATATATATATATATATATATATATATATATATATAGTTTCGGAATTTTCTTGGGACCTCAAAACAAATTTCTGTTATAGTCCCGAGCGCAAGCCTTGCCATGAGTTTGGCCATAATAGCTGAATTTTCATTCTGGAAAATTTCTAAAAATGCATTGGTAATTAGTAAAAGTATTTTAGCAAACTTAGTATTTACAAAATACTAAGATACCAAAAGAATGTATCTAAATACAACATGCAAAATGAATTTTTAAAAAATTATTTCAGATAAAAGATGAAAATACGTATTTCGTATCTTGTATTTGTATTTCAAATACTTGTATCTTAAATAAGCTTCATCTCTGATCATTAATAATATGTATGTATATTCTTTAGAAAAACACATCTTTATAAAAACACATCTGTATAAGAGTATAACTTTTCTTTTATATTTCACTTAGGACGTAAAAATTGCTAATAAATTAGTTCATTGTTACTTAATTTCCATATTAATAAAAGTTTGTCATAATGTTTTTCTTTTATATTAAACCTTGCGCGGTCCCTCTGACGTTGTTCAGGGACTCCCAAATCAATCTAAATTTTCTACGGACCCCCAGAATGATCCCCGGGGACTCCTGGGGGTCCGTAGGGGCCACTTTGGGAACCACTGGCATAAACGAATCTATTATTCCATGTTATTATTACATTTTTATTAAATTAAAAATCAGAAAATATGTAATTAACGACAAATCAACAGAAAATATATATAAAATTATTTATTTCCATGGGTATGATATTAATGAAAGTGGAGCTTATTTTCAAAAAACAATTTCTAGCAAAATGTAATTTTCGTGTAAAATGAGATCTATCACCAGCAACATTTTTACGGATTTTTTTACCAGTGAATAACAATGTTGTCACAATTTCAAAAGTAAAAGTCGTACTTTGTGAAGTAAAGTACCTATTTGTTTATTATTTACAAATATGGAATACCATAAAGTAACGCTCAAATCTATTAATATTAACTTACTTTGTTTGAAAATGGACTTTTAAGCTTAAAACAATTGTCACAATTAAAAAATAAACGTGATTTTTTTGCTAAGTAAAATCTTTGCTTTATTATTTAAAATATGGAATAGCATTAAGTAATTTACATTTATCTGTTTTTCTTTTTTCCTTTGGCTTGCAGCACTTTTTGTTTCCGGTATCTTTTTTCAGACACTAGTAGTTGTAACACGCTACTCATATTATCCATGATGCTATTGTGATTGTGCAACAAAAAATAAGTCAAAATCTTTAAAACGTAATATTTTCTATTGGGTTTTCAGTTCCAGTTTTATTTTTTCTTTGCTGAAGTACATTTTTGTCCGTTAAAAATTTCAAATTAACGATCATTATTAATTCAAGGAATTAAAGATATTTTAGTTTAAAAAATTGTTTTCAAAACGCAATTTTTAAAATTAATTTTTATTGAGATTTTTTTTTTTGAAAATAAACTTAAAATTTGATGTCCTTTTTCGGTACTTTTCGAAAAAAATTTCCGTTTAGAATAATGACTTTCTAAATCAAGTTTATAACTCTATATTAATCTCAAAATCAACTTTTTCTTAGAAATTGGTTTTTGAAAATAAACTCCTCATGCTTACTATACCTACTACATAATTATATAAATATAAAAAGCTAACTGGTTCGTGATGTTACGTCACTGACACGTGACGAAGTGTTTTCGCACCAAAATTCAATTGAATAAAAAAAAAACTTTCTTTTCGCTTAAATCGCTTTTTTTAAAGAAAAAATCAATTACTGGGATTATATTTAAGTCATTTGGAATATTTTAAAACCCTCTTTCGAAATATGTCAAATACCCAATTAAAAATAAAAATAAAAAAAGCAAAATATTAATAAAAGTTAAGTAATTGCTGACTAAGCACTGCAAATATTAGAACGAATTATTGTACAGTAACAATAACCTTTATAACTTTTTTAAAAATTTATAAAGCCATTTTTTTAATTGTTTTGAAAATAAATATTAAAATAATAAAAAAAAAAAAATACCGAAAGAATATTATGTCGAAGAAATAAATAGTGGAGAATTGAAGGAAATAGTTTGCGTCGTACCAGAGATTTATTCAGTGTTAAGTATCCTAATCGTCCACTACCGTACCTCAGGACAATTTAATGCGTTTTAGAAAATTTTAAAAAATATGAGTGTGTACATAATGACCATAAAAACACACCTACTAGAGTTAGAGCACCAGTTGAAAATACAGTTAATGTGCTAACCGCCGTAAAAAACAACTCAGATATTAGTTTAAGAAAAATGGAAAAATTAATTTATTACTGTCATTCTTATTCAAATTTTTATTGAAATTATCAATTTCTACTTTATTTATTTATTTCGTATAATAAAATAAAGTAAAAAAATTATTTTATAAAAGAAAATTAGCAATAATATAAATATGTTTATCCAAAGCACTCTTGTGACAACTTTTTCCTTATGGGAATCCAATGTTATCCAGTAACATGTAAATCGTATGTATACATCCGGCCGGGACACCCGGTATATATATAAATTTTAGTGAATGTTATTTTCGATTTCTAGGGACCTTAAAATAAATTTCTGCCATAGTCCCGGGATCAAATCGCGCCATGACAGTGGCTTTAATAGCTGAATTCTATTCTGGAAATTCGCTAAAATCGAAAAATTCTACTTCGTAAAAAATAAACTAAAAAAATAGAAATAAGAATTTAAAAAAAATACAGAAAGAAAAAAACCAAAAATATGTAAATAAAAATTAAAGCAGTGGACTAAAGCCTGGTCTAAGATAATAAATAAACAAAAATTAAAAAATAAACAAAATAAATAGACAACGTTATACATACAGGGTATGGCCACCTTTTCTCAAGATCAAATTTTCCTGACTTTCCACGGTTTTCCAAACAATATTTGAGTTTTCCCCTGACATTCCTGAATAAAAACCTTTCGAATTCAAAACTTTTTGTTGCTTTTTTTTAAAGATAAAAGCGGACAACAATAACAATGAATAAAACAATTTTTGCTAAAAATTATTTGTAACTGGAGTTTCGAAAAACGCATACCCCCAACTGAGTTGATATTATTTTTACATACCGTGAAATGATCTTGACTTAGTCACTTTTTTACTATTTTTAGGTATAACTCCTCCCTGCTGTTGAATACATCAATAAATACGTTTCTATCTCATAAAGTATGTTTCCTTTATTATATCCCTGACCCTTTAACCTATTTGTGTCTGTAAATAAAAATAATAAAAAATAAATAAAAGTGACCGAGTCAACATGGTAAAACGTTGTTGAGTCGGTCACCCACTTAAATTGCATTACAACGTCGAAACTAACCTTTTCAGTCCGAACTCGGGGACATATTTAGACATCAGAGCTTGTTTACAACAGTTGGTGATTGGTTGCAAAGCTTACAAAGTCAGATGTAAGAAATATGAAAAAAAAAATCAATAGCACACCACATACAAAGACTAAGGTATTTTACTGGTTAACATAGAGTAAGGGATAGTGTTCTACAAATTAGTATGATGTAATAAAATAACATACCCGTGAAAAAATGATTGGATCAAATTGGATATAAATATATCAGATCCAATTGGATCCTAAAATTGGCCCTATCTAATTGGATCCAATTGGATCTGAATTACCGAGTGTAATTTTAAATCTTGGATCCAGTTGGATCCAAAAAGAACGCAATTTTTTTTTATTATCTCTTTTCTACTATCTCTTTTTCTTTATCTTTATATGTAGGTACTATAGAACATTCCCTATACCTTACGGACTACGTACCATTTTTTTTAAATGTTGTATTGTAAATGTTTGGCTCTTGTGGGATTCGATCACTGTTCATGTTGCAGGTGTGTAGAATATGACGTAGATGATGTAGAATTGACACTCTTACCGACTGGGCTACGCTATCCTTGTTTATATGTATCATTAAATAGTATGTATATTGTTATATTTGATAAATTAGTAAACTTAAGAAATTGTTAGAATTTTCATAACCTTTTTATTTTTAAATTAATATCTAATAAAAAATTACTGTTAATATTAACAAAAAAAAAAAAAAAATTATTTTAACAATGAATTTATTAATGGCAAAATTTTAGATGTAATCATTGTTATTAGACTTGAAAAGTAAAATAAGAATTTTTCACCATAATATTTTTATCAGTTAAATATCAGCAATTATCAGGAATTATTAAAAACAGGAATTGATATCCAAAAAAATTTTATCCTAAAAGTTGTAAAAGTTTTTTTTTTTGTGTGTGTGAGTAGACTTTTATTTTTATTCGAAATTTTTAAGTATACTTTATTTTTTTAATGAAAAATTATGCATTATTCTAAAACATTATGATTATGAATTATGAATAACTATGAAAAAATATGAATATCTATTACATCTGAATATCTGAAAATCTATTAAAATCTCTGTTTTTTAACGATAATTTCTGACAAACGATGAATTCTTCTGAAAAAAATATGATAATGATTATGATCATAAAAGTGTCCAAATTTGGATATGTTTTTCATAATTTTTCATAGATTTTTTTCCGTCAGGGTTGACAATTTGAAATTTCGCTCTAATTTTTGAAAGACAATTTCACCTCTTTAAATTGTTTTTCTATCGAAATATACCAATAAAAAATAAACTTTTAGATTTGCAATAAAATATTATGTTATATTGGTAAAAAGCCTTCTTTTATTCATGAATCCTTATTTTATTTTTGAAAGTTATTATTAAGTAGGTTATTTAACTTGAAGTCCTATTTTAATTCATAAACAAAAACAGCATGTCAAATTAGATTTGATGATCGTTCATTAAGAAATAAAATAACAGATACAACTGGACTTGACAAATAAAATTAAAAATCAAATTCAACTGGACCTGTTTAATCTAATCAAAATTAAATTATCTGAATCAATCGGATCTGCCAAATAATAAAAAAATTAAATATCAGATCTAATTGGATCTGAAAAATAACGGAAAATAAAATGCCAGATCTAACTGGATCTAATTGGATCAAATTTGATCAATAATTGGATCTACTTGAATATAATTGGATCTGACCAATTAAAAAAAAATAAAACATCAAATCCAATTGGATAAGCGAGATAAAAAATTAGATCTATTTGGATCAAATTAGATCAAATTGGATCAAATATTGGATCTAATTAGATCCAAATGGATCAAATTAGATCCAATCATTTTTTCACGGATAGGCCTATTTTAACATTTTAAATTATGTTATATCCATCAAACGAACATTTAAAGGGCATAGCCGGGTAAGATTGGGAAAACGGCCCTTGACGCAAAATTGATTGTTTTTATAGGAAATAATACTTCTTAGCCCCAGATACACTCCTGCCAAATTTCAACCCTCCGAGACTAATAGTTTATGAATACACAAAGAGACAAAAATTTTCCAAAAAAAATTTTTTTGACGAAATTACTGAGCCGATTTATTTGAGTTTAATATAATATATTGTGTGCCCTTTAAAAGAAACAAGATTTTTCATCAAAAGTGAGAGTGACCGAGTCAACAATAGAATTTGTTTATGCCGAATATTTTTGTTGTTGTTAAGGATACGATTATACATCTATCGAAATATTGATGCCGATTAAATTTAGAATCGAATAAAATCGTCTCCTTTCGATTTATTATTCAATGTCCGATTATGTATGCCTTAACCAGACAAAAATATTTCGTCGCTATTTTTAGGTTATTTGGTCAATCCGGTATTATATTTTGAAAAACAAATTAGAGTTGAAAGACATTTACAGCTGCTTAGAGTGTTTATAAACGATGAAAACGAGACCAATTGCGAAACATTAGGTTGTCTGGTCTCTTAGTAACAAATAAATGCTTTTACCAATCGCGACATGGGTGACCGAGTCAACAACCCCTGACCGAGTCAAGACCATTTCACGGTACTCTTTTTGGCTTAAGAAGTTACCCGTTAAACCGATTTTTGGTGCCGCGGACCGAAAGTGTATTTTTAACCTCCTAAATGTCTGAATACAGGGGTCTCTAAAAGACGGTATACGTTATCATAGCGACCCAAATTAACAACAGATACTTATGGAACTTAAGGTAGTTACTGTGTGACATGCTAGTAGAAAAAAAAGCAAACCAAAATTACCTTATGTCATTATTGTCTGTATTAATGGATAGATGTTGATACGTACTACTTTTCATACGAATATGTATGGATACTTTCAAACAGCCTGTGCATACACACTTATACCATCAAAGTTTTTTTATGATAAATGCTCTGGCATCATCGCGATTTACCCAACAAACATATTATGTGTCTATGCATACACACCACTCAGTAAAGTTTTAGTACATATACAAATTTCAATACATGATGGTATTCTGTGTGACATCTGTACTGTATACAAGTAAATACCAATAAACCAGTTACTTAAGTACTATATGTTTAAATAACCTTTTTTTTTTAATTTAAATAATTTTATTTGTAATAATACCTAATCAATTTATTATTTATAATCTTAATTGAGTTACAAATTAACAGTATTTAATATTTTTTATTAATATCTTTTTTAAAGGATTTTATACTATAAAAAAAAATTAATTTTGAAATTCGCACTGCTGTATGCGAGTTGTAATGTCATACAGCGTTACCAGACTGCTTCGGTTCAGTTACTTGAAATTGGTGTCGATGTTAAATTCTTATTAAAATACTATAATTTCTCTGATGATATCTTCAATTCAAAACAATCAACAAATAATTCATTTTTTTCTTTACATTCAGGACTTATTAATCTTTCTTTCCAAAATCAAGTTTTTATTGAATTCTGTCGAGTCATTATATTGTTAAATACAAAATAAGGGTAAGTAGTCAGAATTTTGAGATCTAATACATGGAGTAGATACAAACTTTAACCCTAATTATCTTTACTCAGAAGCGATCAATCTTTCCCAAATTACAAGCACAATCAGATATAGCATTCTTCTTCATACTATTAAAATTTGAAACTATTCTGTCAAAAAGTTGAATGTCGCGGTAACTACCTTAAGAAGTAAAACAAAAAAGGAAAGAATAATTCTTTTTTAGTCACCCTAATATTTGAAGAGATGAGTGGATAAAGGTATTATGTAGCTAGAATTTTTGAAAAATTCATTTTTTGCCAAATTTTGAAATATTCTATACTGAAGTATCATATATTCAAATTTGGTTTCATTAGGTCCGATAGTTTTGTAGAAATTCAATAATAAACATGTGCTACTGCATGGGGACGTATATATGAACTTTCAAACGCTTCTACTGCAAAATTATAAAAAAATGTTACATAACACCTTCATCCACTCATGTCTTCATTTAATAGAAAAAACAGATCTATTAGACTATTTCCTCTTTATAATTTAACAATAATAAAATTAAATTAAAAGTAGAAAACTTACAATTCCTTATGTCTGAGAGAATCCAAATGACTTTTCCACGAGGTTTCATCATACGATGTTTTTTTGCATCGTAAACATTCGTATTTTAATCGTTTCCAATATACCGATTCATCACCTTTGCGTTTCAAATTTAACTGATGTACGTTACTCGTAACATGTGACATAACATCTGATCGTGAAAATATTGATATTGCTACAGAACAAGCATCGCAAAAAAGTTCATCATTTTTCCAAAAAATATAACGTTTATTGAAACTGAATTTATTTGGCAGACTACGCCAGAGGCCTTCTAATTCTGCTTTTCTTAACACACTTTTACGATTATTTGGTGACTTTCGTTGATCGTCTTCCGAATCAGACAAGGAATCTGAATCACTGTTCTCATCACTTGAAGAATCTAAACTTAAATTATTTAGTTTTTCTGTAGTTTTTGTGAGGTTGAATTTCGACATGCCGCATGTCAGCACAGATGTTTTCACATTTTCATATTTTGTTAAATGGGCCAAAAGTTCTTCGGTATTTTTGACCACAGTTTCACAGCAAACACAAACAATTGAACTTTCATCAAGCGGGAAAAAATCTCGTTGGTATCGTTGCCACTTATTTGGAAGGGCATCCCAAAGATTATGATAAAATTTTACTGACTGACAAAATTTTTCATCGGATAATCGCTCTTTATGATCATTTTGTAAATGATACTCTAGATCGTTCGTATTGATCCGACACAAGAGACATCTGTAGTGGATATTGCTGATCATTTGGACGTTGCGGGACATTTTGCCCTCAAATTTTTGGAGTGTTTTAAGCAAACGTAATGGATAATAGACAACGACTGAAGTACAAGGTTTTTGTTGCTCTGACGAGTCGTTCGAAGTATCTGATGAATTTTCAGTTTTTCGATTTTTGTGTCCGTTTTGTAGATGACCAATTAGTTGTTCATATAGGATGTCTTCTTTGCAAACTACACAGTATATTTTTAATTTGTCGATGGGTTCAAAATCAACTTGAAATTTTTGGAAAGCATCCGAAATTTGTTCCCACTGTGTATGATAGCAACGAATATTGTCGATTAAAGTCTCATTTTGCTTTAACTCTTTATGACTTTTCTCTACTAAATGTCCTGCGATTGGCATTATTTCTATACGACATAACAGGCATTTATATAAACTCGCCGAAATTTTTTGTATTGTCTGATTGTGCCAATCGGTGACACTAAATTGTTTGATAAACGCATACATACTTTCTGGATATATTTTCGAACGCGAACATTCGGAACTTAAGCTCAAATAATCAGGGATTTGATATCGTTTACTGTAGAGTTCAACTTTTCGATTATGCTTATTTCCGTAAACATGTTCGAGTATATTAGTTAACCGGATTCTCGATTTACAGCATAGGCATCTAAATGAATGCGGATATTTTGACGGTGAGAAGAAAATCTGCTGCAACTGTAAATCGGACGGAAATTGAGCCCAGTCTACATGAAAACTATGGATTATCGCGGTTCGATACGGATTTCGGACAAGCGCTTGGTGTTCTGGGGTCAATGTGTGATCCTCTAACACGAATCGACTGATACTGAACGCGTGACATAGATAACAATAGAAGAAATTATTGTTGATTTTGATTACATGTTTTTGACCGTGTTCTCGTGCGTAGATCTTTTGTAGTAATGGATCTGAATAAAAATGCTCAGCCAATTTTGACGGCGGAAGTGGTTTTTTAAGTATATTTGGAACACATTCACTCACGAATTCCAGCGACAAGATTTGAAATATATTTTGCTGCTCGGTGACACCAGCGTGAAAAAAACCTTCAATTGCTTTTATTCTATGATGTACCCGTAAACAGTGCCGAAGAACTTTTGCGTGTGACATATTCTCGGAACACAGCATGCATTCCATATTGTCGTCATCTGTTGGGTAAAAATATACTTGATGTTTCCGATATCGTGATGTTCGCCAATAATTATGAAAATTCGTGAGAATGGTACGTTGCTCTGAACTGTAATATTTCGTTTCATGAACTGAATTTGTGACGTGTGACGAAACTGTATTTACATCTATTACTTTACAAATTAAACACTTAAAACGATTGTCGGCAATTGATTGCAATGATGGTGGGAATTGTTCTGCCCCGGCATTTTTCAATTTTATCATTAAATCATCAGTAATAT